>JAWWLV010000121.1:101235185-101248108 GCA_035041135.1 Platyrinchus mystaceus | reverse complement strand
GGGACTGAATTCTGGTCGCCTGGCCGGGACGGAACATCCCGCTGCATGGAGTTTTCCCCCTTCCCCATCCTTAAGCCATCAGAAATGGCTCCGATCATGGATAAGGAACTAGGAACTGGTGCGCCCCTACACCGTGGGGGCTGAGATCCAGAGCCCAGGACATGGTTCGCCTTCTGGGCTGTAAACACACACTGTTGGCTCACGTCCAGCTCTTCATTCACCAGAACCCTCAAGTCCTTCCCCACAGAGCTGCTCTCAACGAGTTCATCTCCCAGTCTGTACTCATGTCTGGGATTGCCCTGACCCAGCTGCAGCACCTTGCATTTGAACATGTTGAATTTCATGAAGTTCTCAAGGGCCCATTTCTCCAGTTTGTCCAGGTCCCTCTGGATGGCACCCCTTGCTTCTGTTAATTCAACTGCACTACTCAGTTTTGTGTCATCTGCAAACTTGCTGAAGGTGTGCTCAATCTCACAGTCTATGTCATGGATAAAGATAGTGAAGAGCACCAGTGCCAAGACAGAGCCCTGAGGAACGCTGCTCATTATCACCCTCCACCTGGACACAGAGCCATTGAGCACAACCCTCTGGCAACCATCCATCCAACTAATGTCCTTACTTTACCTCATTATCACAGCATGAGCCACATTTTTTACAAGTTTTTCAGTTTTTCCATCCAGGAACTACATAAAATTCAAGGGCTGTAGTCTGTAGGATGTCGAGCTTCTGCTATTACATGTTGAACAGGGGTCAACTCTTGTTATAGACAGCAGGACAATTACAGTATCCACTATCTAGGGAAGCTGAAGCTCACACAACATTCAGAGAATATGACAGGTAAGATCCTCACTAAGTACTCTTTTATTCCCAACACATTCAGTAAGCAGGTAAATACCACCATCAAATTCAAATGACTCTGTCAGGGAAGCAGGAAATGACTCACCTCAGAGCACAGAGAGGGTCAGGTATGAGGCCATAACATACACAGTACAAACTATCACCTGGTACATGAGATTTGCACAGGCAATGCCTGTGACTAAGGCTGGCCAAACCACTAAGTGCACCACAATGCCATGTCTCCTCTATCCTCTAACACTGTTTGCCAGGTGCAAGAAATTTTTAAGTTAAAGAATCCTTCAAATAGCTGCATCTGGCATAGACTACAGTGCTGCCCTGCTGCTGGCAATATAAACACGAAATAATCTAAGCCTTGCAGAAATGTAGGTCTCATACTCAGTGGTTGAAGTTTGACAAGTCTTGAAAAGCAATGCCTCCATAGAGGCATATTAGCAAAATATTCAGTATATACAAAAAAAGTGCTGGGTACTGAGTGACTGCAAGCAGACTGACATATCCCTGCAAATATTAATTATTCAAACTGGCTCAGGGCAAGCCTTAGCAAGTTCATATCATATTTAATTTTTATTCTGTCAATTGAGTGTGAATACTATTAGCATTTAGTAGCAGCTTCTTGAAATTCAAATTGTGTCAGTTAGCTGTAACAGGTCACCTGAAACTGCTCTTTACTTTCAATTTAAAGGAGGAAAGGTAACCAGAAGTGCCTGAATTCACCAGGGAGTTGAATCTTTCTGGATGAATCCAAGCTACAGACATTTAAAACCTGTTTTTCAGCTATGGCTAAACTGATCTAATGCACTGAAGTGCCACAGAAGTGCCTTTGTTACAACAGCAATTTTTTTTCCTGAAATATACTTACTTATTTCCAATCTTAACCACAAGGTTAGGGTCATCAATGATAGCAGGATTGTCCACAAACTGCTGATATGTCACTGCATGTTCTAAGAATTCTTCTGTGGGGGAAAAAGTTACATTTGTAAAGCATGGATTTATAGATGCCTGGGATGGGCCAACCTAAACCTCTTAGCATCTTTCAGGCACATAAGTGTCACACTCATTATGAGGGTGCTGAGATTTAACTGTAATATGGAAGCAAGTTGTTCAGAGACTCTCACTCTCAGAAGATGCTGAGGGTTTCTTTGTCTGCTGCTGGGTGTCCTTCCAGTTCAACATACAATTTAAGTGAAGGCTCAGGGATGTAATTGTGAGGGAGGAAAATCTCCTTTTAGAAAAGTTATGTAATTTAGAAGTGATTCAGATAACAATATGACTCCAATAAATTACAGTATATTTGAAATGTTTTAATACAAAGCTTCTGAGCACCAAGCAGCATAGCATTAGGCTCATATGATTTTATGATGCCACAATACTGCAGAAAGTATAAGTCTTAACACATTTATTTATGCCACTGGAAGTGTAAGGAACAGAGTATTGTAAGTGACGTATCTAAAAGTGACACAAGAAATTGGAGTTAGGACAAAAACTCAGGTTAAGCTTTCCAGCTCTTTCTCCTCATGTCCCCATTTACATACTACCTTTTTCATTCCTGACACTGACAGCTGTGAATTTCCTAGCTATATACTATATCAAGTGGCAAAAGCACCACTAACACTATTGTGATACAAAACATAGCACTATCAGGAAATAAAAATACCAATAAAATACTTTCAAACATTTTTGTCTGTAGTGGATTATTAAAACATGTTAAAAATAGTAAGTTCTACATAAGTCTACTATTCTAAGCATGAAAAGTTCTAGAAAACTGATTACTACATGGCCAGTATTTATCTTCTCAACACATTTTTGAGCACAGCCACAGGAGGGCTCTGCAGCCTCAGGCTGCAATGCTCAAACCTGGCTGCCAGCAAATGCCTGCAATTCAGAAAGTCATTCTGTACCTTTGGTTATCTCTTTGTTGTCAGTAAGACCTCCACAGAGAGAAATGGCAATGGAGGGCAAATCCCGAATTCCATCCGAGGTGCTTTCGGCTCCACTGTCAACACCCGAGCTCCCAACAGACTGTGGAGAGTGGCTGTCTGACCGCGGCCCCGCGTCGTTCGTGCTCTTGCTTTGGACATTATCCCCACTGGAAAAGAAAAATCAGGAATTCAGTCTTCATGTGTTCCTTCTCAAAGTCACTCCCTTCAACAAGCACTGTATACATTTGATGCATATTAAGATTTAAAAAGAAAGAAAAAAAAAAGAAAAAAAAATCGTTCAAATCTTACAGCAAAACAGAACAAATACAGGACTCATGTACCCTCAAATATTAGATTGGTTCTACCTCCTTGACTAAACTAGGCACATATAATTCTAGCCTCACTTATTTACAAGAGATAGGAAAAATAAGACAAACTGTACAATCTTAGTAGACAAAATAATGCTACTATAAGCAGAGTTTATACTAGTAGAACTACTCCAACATGGGAACAAGAATAAACATATTAGTTTATTACTTAATTTATATTAATTATATAAACTGATAGCTAAAACCAAACAAAAATGTGTATGTTTGTGTATTTATATGTCATGTATCTATAAATAAAACACTCAACATACAAACTACCAGGATTAAGAACTTAAGAAACAATAAATCATTACGCCCACTTAAAATTTTTGTATGGATAATTATTACAAAATGCAAGCTCATCAAACTCTGCTTTTCACTCCAGATTTATAGGAATGCATTTAAGAAATTTTCAATCTGACATTTTCTCCATATAACTAATCTTTTTCTGTTTTATTGAAATGCTGATATTACAACAGCTGACTTTAGGCAAGCAAATAAGAAAAATAAAATACAAAAGCTACTTTAGTTATTGCTCAATGACTTTAGTCAAATGACCAGAGTATGATGTGGAAAGAGGAGCTATAAATGTTACAAGATGATCTAATAAAGATCAGAACGAGTTGGAAATCATATGCTCAGGGTGCAATATTTCCACATATAACTGTTATGCATCTTCCAAAAATTATTTTCTTATATTCATATTTATAGGTGATCACCCACAGTAGAGCAACACTAGAGCAATAATTTTCTGCTAATATTGTTAACAGTAAGATATGTTCTTCATGGTAATAAGCCAGGACATGGTGATAAATATGCCAGGACATGTGAGTAACACTCACAAACATCAGTGTATATTACATAATGATCTACAATCAATATATGATGCTTAATTGGCCAAAACAGAAAACAAGCTGCAAGCACACTTCCCAGGCTCAAATGCAGCACCTTCCAAAAGCTCTAATATTCCTCTCTACAGAGTTTTATTTTCCTTCTACCTTCATCTTTGCATGGACTCTGAAAAAGAGGTCTTATCTGGTTGGCAGTGAGTTTGATCTAAATATGGAAGGTGACAAGAGCTCTTTAAAAAGTAAAATATAAGAAAAGAACTTATACTTCTTAGGGAAATAAAGTGCAGCAACTTCTGGATCCATGTCAGTGAGGTCATCTAAATAGACACCATCAGCACCAAGATGTCGGCTTCGTTTGTCTGTAAAGAACAGCACAAATCAGCCTATCAATTAATATTATCAATAACAATCCAGAGCTGTTATTACTGTTTAACTATTCACTTTAGATTGACAAACCAGACAAGTTATAACAGTTTGTGACCTGTATTTGTACAAAATGGTACTGCCAAAAATTTCAGAACAAGTTGTTCAAACTATGAATACACAAAATGGGACAGCAGAGGACTACTTTTGAGACATGCCAAAGACTCCCTATGCCAGACAAGATCACTAAGAATCAAAAGTCAGTGGTCACTGCAGGAAAACAGCAAGAGGAAAACCTTTTAAGTATTTGCACAGGCCTACTGTCACAGTATGGCAGTCAGAGCATTTAATCTCCTAAACCTAATCTTTAATCCCTCCTTGCAAAAGGGAAGTAACAGACTAGACTATAGCTACTAACACACTATAACTGGCTTGTTATGGAGACAACTCACTGTTGAGCACATACAACTGATGTGTCTTCTGTGCACACGCACCGTTGAAGGGGCAAGACAGTACTCTTAAGTCTTTCACAAGGACCAACACACAGAGCCATCACTGTCCTGTTGTTGCTAGTACATCTAGACAAGTAACCACTGTGGGGCCAAAAACTAATTTGGAATTGATTCTCAAATGCACAACTTCTCACTCTCCCAATTTTCAACACCAAACATCAGAAAAGTAATCAGAAAACAGTTATACAAATACTGAATAGTAAGCAGAGTAACGTCAGGTTTTTTTGATTTTCAGAGACAGTGAAATGCATGGGGAAGAAGCTAAGAAACTTGTATGTTTATGATTCAAAAGTAGCTGCACAAACTAGGCTTATATAGAGCTTACATAAATACAGAATGAGTGCTCTAAAATAGATAATTTGTAAGAAAATAAATTTCATGTGAAGATTATAACACTTGTGAGAAAATATCATTAATATAGAGCCCAGAAATTAGGAAGTAGAAAAGTAGATGGAGTTATATTTCACATATTCAGGACAGGATATTTACTACACAGAACTGAAAAGGCTCATGTGTAACAAAAGCACCTCATTTTAAGGCAAATCTGCTGTTTATGCAAAAGACATACTACAGTGTTTTACTAGAGCAGAGTTTCCACAGTTACCAGCAACATACAACTCAGGTGAACCAGCAGATCTACAGAGTGCTTACCTATAGAGTGAAACCCCTGAATCTATCAAACATGAATGAAATTGGAGCAAGTTTTGCTCACAGTCTTCCTCATACGCACAGAGCCACCAAAAGCTCCAGACCAAGGAGAATCTTCTATCTAATACATATTTCCTATAAACAGCATGCTGCACAACTCAGGTTTTGAAGGCTCCTTCCAAACCTTACTATTTTCCAGACCTTAAAGTATCTTTAAGGTACCTTTAAGGGCACTGATCAATTTATATGGCAATGAGGTGCTTTACCACCACGAAATTTGAAGACAAAATCATATATACATAAGCGCAGAATCAACAGCTTTACCTTTCTTTCTTGAAGGGGAATCTGTCTTGCCAGTCGGTTGGGTTGAGCAAGCTGCAGCTTGTTTTATTTCTTCACTGGCAGGCAACGGTGGTACAGCTGCTCCTGGCGACTCTGTCTCTGGCTTATTTGTCTCAACTGGCAAGGGCTCACTTTCATCAGCAGTTGCTGCATCTGCTTGTCCAAGGGCAGGTGAAGGAGACACTGTATTACACTCCTCTAAAGGAGAGCTCTGGATGACCCGAAAGTGAGTGCTTTCAGAAGGATTTACATCCACCACGCTGGGTTCCTTTGCTTTGAGCAGAGAACTGGCCTGTGAGGAAAATTAAACAGATTACTATAAAGAAAAGCTCTTAAAAAATGCAACAGCCAGAGTTTAACCTGTTCGGTTCACTCCAGTGAGATGAGATTCTCAAGATAACCAACCACAGCAGAAAGGCATCACTAACTGAGATGGAGACTACAGTGTACTAAAGACCTTTCTGCTGTGTGTTTGCTTGCACAAAATTCATCTGCATCTTGGGGCCAGGAAAAATTTGTTCTGCAATCTGCTCTACAGTCTTCATGTTCCACTCAACTGCACATCCCACCTCCCACCCTGCCTTCCTCCCTGCCTGTGAAAATCTTGGCTTTCCTTCAGAAGGTAATCCTGACAAATAGGAGAAGGTAGTGCAGACTATAGTCCTTGCACAATCAGGATGCTCTCAGACACCAGGACAGCATCATTCATCTATACCTCAGATTTACAGGAACAATTTCAGATCTCTGAGTGTGGGATAGGAAGTGTTCTTACAGAGGGGAGCTGAACTACAGCAGCAGCTGTATAGATGCTACAACCTTCACGCCATAGCAAACAAACAACTCTGACATGAAGATCAACAGCATCCAGAGTACAACTCCCAATTCAGGTATGGCCAGATCAACTCAGAATATCTTGTCTAAGGACACAGACAAGGACTTCAGAGGGAAAAGCCTACAGGAATAAGATTTGCAACACATACCAGGCTGTGTGACTGGGATAAAAAAAGATGTGCCTAAATCTACTGGCAGGAAACCCTAAATTCTAGACTGCAAATGCCAACTTGAAACTCCTGCATGGACTATTGCACTTAAATCAGTTCTCTATGAGCAGAAAATAGCTCCCAATTTTCTTCTAATACACATGAGGAGGAGAAAAACACAGAGATGACAGCACAGCTCATCCTTGGCCTGTTAAAGAAGAGACCAGAGCGCTTCTGAAGAAATTAAGAATTCTGGATTCCCATCCCTGCTTTTGTCATTAGTTACCAACAGTGAATTAAAGATAAATTATAATAGTGGCATTATAACTCTGGTGCCATCACCAGAACACAGAAGCCTTCTTTCTGAGTAGGATACTCACTGCCCTGGCCTGCAAAGCAGGATTTTCTTTTTTCTTCATACTGTGTGTGTGACCTCATCTCTCCTGCATTCCTGTCTGCATAGAAGCCAGCCTTCAGTAGGAGGGGCCAAACCCTGCACCATCCCGGCCCCCACAGTTCCAACATTTCACTGAAACCTGACCTTTATTTCTCACACCTAGGGTGGCCATAACAACTCCCCCTTTCCCTTTCCCACGCGGATGCTCTGACTCCACAGCCATCACAAGGAGCGGGCAGGACCTGACAGAACTGCAGCATACGTGGCTGCCACAGTCACTGCGCAGCACAGGAGACAATGCTGCTGGGACACTGCAGATCCCACCACCTAACTGGGCCAAATGGCACCAAGACAGTCCTCTCAGCCAAGAGAACAGCATGTCTGGGCATGCAGAAATACAGGTGTTTCTGGATGCTTATGTACTCAAGGAACACATTTTCATTTTTGTGAAGCATACTGCAAACAACAAGCACCTAATTTCCATCTTAAGACCATTTATGAATTTCAATGATTTACCAGAGGACATTGGGTTTGATTTTATCTGCTTTTTAAGCTTGTAACTTTTACAAGACTAGGTCTCAGGTACTTCTTATTTTCTACTGTATATCATCAGTGTTGAGAACATCCATGGCGTAAGAGCCAATACCTCCTAAGGAGTCAGATGCAATTCTCTTACATAAAAAACTATAATTTTATGTAAAACGAGGATCCCTTCCCTCTTCGGCAGTTTGCAATAGAATAAGCAGATGTACCCCATTAAAGCACAACAGATGCTAGCAGGAATTAAACAAATTACATTGGATACCTTTGCAGCCTGGGGTAGCTCTCCCCATGCCCAGTGCATGTGCGGATTATCCTTCAGTCCACTTCTGTCTGTAGGTTTACTGACTAATTCCGAGTCACTCTGAGGAGTAGGAGGGCGTGAATCTGATTGGCTAAAAAAAACCAAAAAATGTTACAAAACCAAAAGTAATCATAATGCACTAAGCACTTTCCAAACTGATATCCACCAACCCAAAGCATTGAAGATTGAAACAATCATGAGCCAACTGAAAGTACAAAAGGATGACAAATTGGTTAAACAGTTCAGGATCCTCTGACAGTGGTAATCAGAAGTCTCATCCATTTTATAGTAAGTGCTGTTAAGGAAGTAGGATTTGAGAAGCTGAAAGAGATGGAACAAGAACACTGGACCTGAACATTTCCGGCAGATTTTTGGTTTTCTGTATGGAAAAAACAATGTGGATGATATCAGCAGCAGCAGATGAATAGTTGTTAGTATTGTTATAATGGATGTGAAATGCAGAAATTACTTACTTGCATCCACAAGACACCTTATCCTTACTAAGTAATAAATAAGTCTAAGGCATCCAGTTGACTCCTTCTTTATACTATGTTGTTCATGTTTATATGGAGAACAGCAGGAGAGCTACACAAAGAATTTGATCCCTTTCAGTTCAAACATAGTTAACTGTTTGTTTTGAAAACTACTCAATATAACTATTTAATAATTAATTAGTAAATTATCATCTTGTAGCATATTTTTAATGTGCTGAAGTCAATAATGTGATGTCAAGTCAGTCATTAATAAACAATGATTCACTGATTTTAAGGGCAAAAGGAAAAAATCTGATTATCTACTCTGCCTTTCTGCATAACATAAGTCATAGAATTTCACTCAGAACCCCCTAAACAAAGCCCATTATTTTTTGTCTAAGCCATAACATGTGTTGGTATACTCATCCAATCCTGGTTTAAAAACTACAAGCTACAAAAGAATCCACAACATTCCTAAGTCAAAGGTCCAGACTGAGCTACTTTCACTCTCAAAAACAAAAGGTTTCCGATCTCATGAAGTTCCTAATTAATGAAGGTAGAATCACAGAATCAGAATGGTTTAGGTTGGAAGGGATCTTAAAGACCATCTAATCCAACCACCCTGCAGTGGATATGCCAGGAAACCGGGTTGCTCAGAGCCCCATCCAGCCTGGCTTTGAACACCTCCAGGAATGGGAAGTCCACAAATTTTCATGGCATCATGTTCTAGTGCCTCAACACCCCCAGAGTGAGTAAGTTCTTACCAGAAGTCCAACCTAAAGCTACCCCCTTTCAGTTCAAAGCCATTGCCCCTTATCCTGTCCCTACTTGCCCTTGTCAAAAGTCCCTCACCCTTTCAGATACTGCTCTAAGGTCTCCCTCTTTCAATGAAAAGCAGTTCTGTAGAGCTATCTGGTAGGGAATTCATTGGTTACAGCAAAATGATTACTTCACCCTCACATCTGAAATAACAGCAACCTAATTACCTACTTTATTCATTGTTTTCATCTATATTGCAGTAAGATACACTTTGAATATGGACAAATGCTATGACTTTTTAGCTACAGATATTTATGTTACCTAATTAAATTATAGAATTTATAAGCCATACCACTGTGGAGGATCTTTTTAGGTCCTAAGAATTTCAAATTTAAATCAGTTCTTAGGGTATAACCTACAAATTGACATATGAAGGAAAAAATACAATGCAATTTTAAAAGTATTTTCAAGCTCTAAGAATTCAAGAAATGCCTAGTGAGTTTTTCAGCAACTTCTACATCTCCCACTGAAAGTTTTGTAGGATTTGCAGTATTTTCCATGCTTAGGGTGCATTGAAACTTTGGAAATCAGGACCCTGGGCACTTCAGAAAATCTCAGCGGGCAATAATCCTCCTACTGGTAATTTAACCATAAAACACTTAGATTTAAAGAAGTCTTGCCACTTCATGACTTCCCTAATCTTTGCACTACAGCCATTTTAACCTTCAAACTGTCTTAGAAAAATCTCCAGTCTGGCCTTTGGAGTATGTTTAGCCCAGGTTCAATTACTCAGCCAACCTGAGAAAATAGAGGTATTGTTTCCATTTCAGCTAGAACCTCTGAATTTTGCAGTGAGAAAACTGATTTGGGCTGGAGAGAAACCTGGTCTTTTCCATAATTTTCCCAGAAAGTACAGTTCCCTTGTACACACAGTTGAGTAGGGAGGAACCCAGGCTGTTACTGAGCACCATGACTTACATGTGTGTATGTTAAAGCAGGCAGAGTTCTGCTCTCTGAAGGCTCTTGCTGGAAAAGGCTGTCCAATGATCCATGCACACATCTGGGTTTGTCTTGGCCTGAACTATCTCTTGCAATTCCTCTGTCCTTAAGTTAGGGACTGATCCAGCCCAGCTGAAATTCCCTAGCCTTGCAAAGATTGCTGAGATATTTCAGACCAAACTAGAGCCACCCATCCTGACAACACTGGACAAGCAGGAAGGGAGACTTCAGCCCTTTAGATCAGCATCTCTGATTCACATCCCATAAATGATGAATACTTGTGTCACAATCCTATGTATTCCTTAACAAGCTGTGATTGCACTTAATCTAATCCAATGTCAAAGAACAAGGAACTTGGCCTGTAGTTGGCAGTTCTGCAATAGCAAACCATGATGATCTCTGCAGTGTTTTCCACTGGAAGCAAAACGATCTCTGAGAAAGCAGCAGTGTGACCTGAGAAAAAGTCCTGTCTTAACTGATGACAAAAAACATGTGAAAACATAGTCAGAAGGAAAGAGGCCTATGCCATGTACATGTCACAGCAATAACTGAGAGCCTCCAAACCTCCTCTTAGGTGGCCATAATAGAGTTCCTTATTCCACATGGAGGGAAAATATTGCTGAAAGACCCACCAGGTATTTATTTCAACAGTTGCACACACAGAGAAGGCCTCACTCAGACAAGTTACTACAGCACTTTAGCTATCTAGACTCTAAGACAGGTGAACTCCAGAGGAAAATTCATGGAGCCACCCAGAGCACACCACTGCTCTATTCCAACCTGTGCACCTGCCCTTCCTTGCAATGAAAAACACTAAGTCAAAGAGCTTTGAATATCCCAGGATCTCACTTTGACTTGGTGCTGCAACACAGTCGGGGGCAGACCTAGAAGCTGCGAAAACCTCAAGATTATCAGTTCCGATACAGCCTTAGGCACCTAGTATGGCAACTGTGTTGAGATAATCAATGAGCTATTTAGCCTGATTTATTACTCAAAGCTTTCCCAGCATTAATGGAGATTTGTAGAGGGTCATATTCAGACACCTACTTTAAACTTTTTAACTGAGTTGCTGTGACCTCTCTCCCCTGACTTAATGGAGAGAAAGGGCCTGACTGCAGAATCTTGAGACCTCTCAAATTTATGGTAACACAAAAAGTATCCAATTTTACTTTTGTAGAAAAGAGCCTACCCTTAGAGGAATCCTACTTGCAGAGAAGGTTTAAGTCTTAGCCTCCTAAATCTCCAACAGGATGTCTTAACTATTATGTCATCTTTACTCTGCAACATTCTCCCCCACTGCAGTCCAACACACAGAAAGTCTCCCCCTCTCCCAAACCGGGGAACAAAGGAAGAGGAGTTTTCTTTTGGCACTGGGCTCCTCCCATGACAAGATTTTTATTTCTTATTGATCGCTTAATCTGAGGCTTTCTTTTTGCTTTTACTTTTGCAACCTGTGCACAAGCAAACAACTCAGGAAAACCATGGGATAAAAATGTCATTAAAATATATGCTGACTGTAAAAAGCTACATGGAAATGTCAGTCTTCAGAGGAAGGTTATATCAGCCATCCTCGTACAATGGATGATTCAAAAAAGGTAACTTACCTCCAGTCAATGCCCACAAAGAAGCAAGCAGAGGAAGTGGTTTTCAATGTCACTTTCAAAGCATCTGGGTTAGCAGTAAGTACACTTACAAATTCAACAAAGTTCACTGAGCATTAATACGTTAAAAGTGTAATAATATGTTAAAAGGAGTAAAAAGCAGTCCAGAAAAGAGGACAACTGTTCTACCTGTCTGGAAGAGAAAAGTGGGAAGATTGTTGAGGACAAGAGTTAGATAGGCCTCCATCTGCTGGAACAGTGAGGAGAGAGGTTTGCCCTGCACAATCTATAGGCTTACTGGGCAGCAAAGCATGTTGGGAGAAAGAAAAACAGTGCTGATTAACATAAACTCTTTGTGCATTAGCTACATGAATGCTGAATTACATCCAGAGTTTTCAAAATCCAGAATACTGTAATCAAGAAACAAACAGAGGACACAGTCCCAAAAGCCATCAAAAGGACAGAGTATTGACATATGCTATCACCAGCCTGATGAGGTTAATCACATTAAGCTTTACAGGCAGTGGAGAAAGTTTCTTCCAGAGCGCAATTCAAAACATTTAAATTGAGCCCTTGCTCTGAAATAATCTCCTCACGGTCTCTTCCTCAGCCCCTCAGCTACAGAGGCAGGATATTGAGATTAGACTTCTTAGCATGAGGTCTTGTGAACAGTGCTGTACTCCACCAGTCTGCATGGAGGCTGTGGAGCGCACGTGCATGGGGGCGCACACACACAGACCTAATCGGAATTGTAATGCAATGCACATTAAGCAAAAATTGTCCCTTTTTGCCAGGGTTCCACAGACAAGAAAGGAGGTCCAAGATGCTCTGATTTGACATGAAAGGTATACACATGCACACAAATACACATACAGGGAAAAGTAAGCAAATTACTGTATGTGTCCTTTTCACACAATAAATATTTCATGTCTATATTAAGTGGCCAGTCTTCGCGAACGAAGATCTGGGAAAGGTCTTTTTACCTTTCAAGCCTGCGCAATGGATTTTT
>JAWWLV010000121.1:101224603-101235085 GCA_035041135.1 Platyrinchus mystaceus | reverse complement strand
CCGGGGGACCAGGATTTGAACCTGTGGCCTTGGCGCTGAGAGACCAGCATCTTAACCGCTAGGCCACCAGGGGTCCCTGTCTATATTAAAAGGGATATGAAAAGCTCATATTCTTATTCGTTAAAAAAAAAATCTTATTTTTATACATCAATTCCAATCTTTCAAATTATTAAAAGGATTACACTCAGAGTACTAAAGACTTATATACCTGCATCCACGAAAGTCTTTACAAGGTGTGTGCATCAGGCAAATATTCCCATTTCAGAAAACATTCATCCTCTCTACAGTATTTATAAACAAACAGTGACATTAACAGATAAAAATATTTTTCAGAATTTGTAGACCTGCATTTGTATGCATACATTTGCTGAATCAAGGACAAAGCTTACCTGAAGTTTTTGTACACTATCTGAATGCAATTACAGAAAGCATTCATCTAACAGTGGTCAGTGACCACTTTTGATATCAAAACTTTTAGTACGACTTCACATAGCACTGGCATAGAAGACTTTAATGGAAAAAAAGAAGATGAAGATACTACATAGGACTGTAGTATCAGAAAAAGTACCTTTGAAGAGGTGACCATTCTCCATCTGAATGAGGGTAAGGTGCAGACTGAGAAAGCACAGAAACTGCAGGAGCCTTTATGTCAGATACATCATCAACAAACACATCTGGAACAGGGATCCTAAGTATGGGGAAAGATGTGACATTTAAAAAACATATCTAAATACTGAATTGTCATATACATCAGATAACAAAAAACCCTACTGCAGAGAAGAACTAAAGGGAGATAGAGAAATGTTATCTGTTTCAAAACTTTTAGTTCACATCACCACAGAGGATTCTTCTTATGTTTTCAATGTCATTTTCATTACTTTTGTTACTAACACTCCCAATAGCTCTCTAGCCTAAAGCTTTTTTCTTAAAGTAACATGTTCATCACCCATGTGTTCTAACTTAGAAATTACTGTTGGAAGGCATGGAATGGAACATTAACCCAGGTTTCCATTACATATCTTAATTCCAATGCAATACCTTGAATTGTCCAATGGTTCTTTTTCTTCCTCTGAGCTAATCTCTATAGGAAACATGTCTTCATCTTCCGATGTGTCTCCATGTGTGTCTTCTCTTTTTAAGCTGTCTATTTTATGCGTAGACTTCCTCCTCTTCTTCCTCCTTTTTTTCACAGAGCTACAGACTGGAGGTGTTTCAGTAGAAGATGGGGATCCATGGGCTTGGGGTGGTAATTGTGAGGATGCACTGGTGTCCAGGTTTCTTATCCTGTCTATGGAATTCCTCTTCAGCTGAGATTCCATTAAAGCAGTTCCCTCAGACAGAATGGGAGATGTGGAGAGATGATAAGGAATTACCTCCTGGAAAAGAAAAAATTCAAATCATGAAACATATTAGTTCCTTCACCAGTCATACAACTGGTTCTAAAAGCTATGCAAAACTACCAAAATATAAGTCATTTATTTCTCAGCTCAACATGCTTCTATGGTATATGGAAATTGTTTCGCAGCTGTATCTCCTTAGACAAGCCAGGAACAATACTCTTAATAAAGAGCATCTTCTGAGCATCTAATATTGGCCAGGTTGTGGCATGAGTCTCTATCCACCTCATGCTAGATATAGAGCAGAAACAAAATCTTAGTTTACAACATGAGCATTTTGTAAAATCCAATTCCCCTTCACAACTCAGATGACACATAGTAGTCAGATAGGTCACCGGTTTATAACTAGGTCACACAACCATCCTGCTATTCAATCATATATATACACATCTCTAAACACTCATAGAAGTATTTCCAGCAATTTTCAGTCACCAAATAGCTGTTGCCACATACAAGTTTTAAAATAAAGATATAGAAATGAATACTGCACATGTACACGGCTCTCCCCTGAAACTAGTAATATCATACTCAATATAAGAATTTGAAAACTCATCCTGCTCTGGACATGGACAAAAATTTTGGGGGCTATCTGAGGAGAAATGCCCGCAAAATTTTCTTATGTTACATTAGGTGTGGACTACTCAAAATGAATGTGACCATAATTTACATGGATAAGTATTTAACCACAGCTCAAAAGCAGAGATTTTCACTTAAATATAATTCCACATGAATAATAGTTGTGAGATCATGTTTACAGTGAGTACCAGAATTAATCTGTGAACAGATGTTTACAGAGCATGTGCACTTTTACTGGCAGTCTATCTGAGTGCATATGTTCAAATTAAAGATTTCCACAAAAAACAGGTCCTTGGACGTTAACCTCTGTTGCACACAACTTTAGAGCATATGGACTCTGTACATGTCATTTCTGTTCACACACTGGCATGCACATGATTTATTTTTCAGTTACATCTTAACTTTAGATTTTTTCAAATCTCAGCAACTCAAAGAAACCCCAAAGTAACAGTACAGCATTTAATCTCCATAGCAGAAAATTGTCCAGAAACTTTCAAAATCGTGAAATGGGTAAAATATGTTTTTTCAACAAAAATTCCTAAAATCAAAACTGACTCTGAAGAGCAGGCATTGAATTTTTAATGAATTAAAAGTACTTTTGACTCTTACCTGATCATTATCTGTCTCCTGCACAAAAAAGGCCTCCCCATTGTCTCCTAGTTTCATGTGCAAATCTACAGCCTCTCCATTAATTTCTATGTCAACCTGGAAGAAAGTAAGTACATTCTCGTATGAAAAGAAAGTTATTTTAGGTACACAGTTCCTGTTCAGCTGTTCTTCTGCTATCACTGAGCAAACTCTTCTCAGGGAAGTGTAGGAAACCTTATAATAAGCATAAAACAGTGAACCTCTCTGTTTCTTTCCTTGCCCCTTCACAAGGCAATCAATTACAAAAATGTTTTCCTAACTCGTTCAGCTCATTGCTGTTTTGTTCCTTTACTCAGAAAGGTTTACAGCCATTATATAAAGTTCCTAATATTTTTAAATATAATTCTGAATGCTTCACTTGCCACACAAATCTGTTTGGTCTTCTAATTCATTGCCTAATTTTGAATTGTGCAAGAAGTATTTCCAAATGCAAATTCTTAATAAGCTGTCTTTCAAATTCATTAAATAGACTTCTCTTTACACTTTGAAAAGCAAAAATAGGAAAAATCATTTTACATTCAATTCATGTGTCTATTTCTTCCACACATTTATCACATCACTGTACAGCCCTAATTTTCTCCATTTCTTCTCAGAAGGATCTCTCTCTTTGCCTATAAACGTTCTTGCCATCAGCTCTATTTTCACTGTAAATTTTTTGGAATTTTGGACAAGTCTACATTTATGTTGTATTTCAGGACACAGCATTGGCACAGTTAAATTTTAAACTTTCACCCATCCTAAATATTGGAATTTCTTTCTGATACATGTAAGAATTGAACAATATCCATGCTGACTTTAGGATCTTTCTGTTGAACAATTATGGCTACATTAGAACCCAGACTGTATGTAGTTACAAATTATTTCCTAAAATAATCTGCCACACATTTCTCAATGGTAACTTCATATCTAATATCATATTACCATGTCATTCGGCCTGGTTACATTTATTTCAAGGTCCTCACTGCTTTTTCTAGCTTCAATTAACCTCAACGTTCTATGATCTGAAAATATTACTTTACTAACATCTCCTCTTTTTGTAATTATCATTGAAAGTGTCAAAGAAGTGGGTTTTAATACAGTCACTAACAGAATCTAGTAGAGGCTCAAATTAGCTCATTCAAAATTTGCATTACAGATTTCATGGCTTGTTTTGTTTTTTTGTTATAGTCAATGTCTCATAAATTATGCTCTGAAATGCAAGAATTAGTAACAACCACTTTAATTGAACCCTGCCTTAATTCAGGCCCTTTATAAAGGGTGTCTAAAGAAAACTTTGATTAGCAGATCATAGCACATTCAGTAACCTTCATGCTATTTGAGTTAACTCACAAACAAAACATACAAAAATTCTCAATTTTCTTACCACTTTCTCCCTAGAACGTAGAACTCCCATTTTCCCAAAGCGAACATGGAAAGGGGAACACTGAAGATTTCCATCTGGCTGACGTACAACAATTATATCTATACATCCCGACAGCGTGGCTGGGTTCAGTCCCTTATAGAGCTCCTTCACAGTTACAAATACCTGCCCTGCTAACTGTCCAACGTAATTCATGGTTTGGACCTGAAAGGCAAAAAATAGAACAAATTAGATTTTGATCCCTGATTTCTATTTTAGAGATATTTGAGAGATGAAGAATCCAAATCCAGCAGTGGGGTATTCTCCTCTTTCACGAATTAACAATTGTACATAGAATCAGGATTTCCCACCTAACTTATTTACAGCTGATGCATGTTCATAAAGAGCTTTTAAAAGAAAAAAGCAAATAAGGCCTTGTAAGTCAGCAAATTGTAACAACTTTCAAAAGTTTGTTAAAATCAGTTGCCTACGAAACCACTTTTAGACTCTGAAGCTCATAAATATCTCCAATTATCTCTGAAGAGAAAAGCATTACTTCCAGAATAACGTCTCCTCTTATCATTTATTGCGCCCTTAACACCGAATATACTTTTCTCATTATTTCCACAGGCTTTTAAGGGCAGGACAAGTGAATGGTTTTAAGCAGATCTAATTTTCCACTGCACTGAAGTCAAAGACTGTTTTCCCACTTTACAGGGATTTCTCCCATTAAAAGATTATTATAATGCATACAGACAATAGATATGCATTAAGGTTGGACAAGCAACCTTCAATCCAGAGTGTTTGAACATTGGAGTGCTTCCTAATGCTACTTCACTGTTCTTATTTCAAACAGCCTTTTAGTATCAGCAGTTTTATTAAAAATCAGTTATGTGTTGATGGCTGAAGTCATTGGCTTTATTTCCTCTTCTCCTGGATTTATTTAGTATTTAGCATTTAGTTTGCTGCTTCTACTCTGCTAATGTACATCCTATTTAATACATTTAGCCCCCCAGACATGACAGCATGCATAGTCATACTTACAGGATAAAAATGACTTTTAAGGGCTTTCAAAATATAAGTGAATTTAAGCAGATACCATCCTGAAAAGTATAGATTGTAATGACTTCCAGTGTCTATTGTTTTCATTATTTTTCCAACACCTCTTGCATTTCAAGCTATTGGTTTCTGCAAAGTTCTTGTGCACTCAGTATAAAGCACAAGACTTACATATAAATTCTTTGCTAGGCTGTACTACATCACCTGGACATCAATAAAAGAGACACTCACAGGATGGACAACACTAAAACTCCCATTGATGGTGATAAGGACAGAACTGAGCTCAGAGTCTGAGACAGTCACTGTGCAGCAGCATCTGCTACAATAGAGACTTTCAGCTGTATTCTTTCATAAACAGTAAAAAGATGTATGAGATGTAATAATGGCTCCAAATTTTAACTGTTATTTGCAGTTATGAACAAAAAAAATATTTAAAGAATACAGTGAAAGCATTACAGTAAAAAATCAGAAAGTTAGGAAATGCTACAATTAAGGCAGGTCTCTTCATGCACTGCTGTTCTAATTAATTAATTTTCAGCTGTGTTTTTTTCCAGAAGTCCCTCCACATAGGATGGACTGAGGCTTTGCTTTCTTCTCTGTTTCTATTTTAATACACAGGTATCAGGACACAAACCATGCATGCTCTGAAGGAAGAATTATTTATGATAGTCATCACTACACTGCCCCTGAAAAGCAATGATGGTCTCCCCATCTGACAACTGGGAAGCTGAATTACAAGAAGTTTAAGATTAAAACTAGGCACTAACTACAAAAATCACACAGGGGTTTTCTGAAGTATTTACTATATAAGATGTTGTCATGGTTTAATTCCAGCCAGCGACCAACCACCACAAAGCCACTCACTCACAACCAACCCCCCATCCCAAGCAGGATGGGAGGAGAAAATCAGAATAGTGAAAACGATAAAATTCATGGCTAAAATAAAAACAGTTTAATGGGACAGAAAAGAAAGAAAATAATAATTATAGTAATACATAATTATATAATAATAATAATGTAATAAATAATGGTAATAATAAAAAGAATAAAACAATTTCAATATATAAAACAAGTGATGCACAATATAATTGCTTACCACCCGCAGACTGATGCTCAGCCAGTACATGAGCAGCAGCCCATGATCAGTTTTCCCCCTAGTTTATATTCTGGGCATGACAATATATGGTATGGAATATCCCTTTGATCAGTTGGGATCAGCAGACCTGGCCATGTCTCCTCACAACTTCTTGTGCCACTCCAGCCTTCTCACTGGCAGGGCACGAGACACTGAAAAGTCCTTGGCATAGTGTAAGCACTGGTCAGCAACACTTAAATCATCAGTGTGTTATCAACGTTATTCTCACCCAAAATCCCGAACTGTACCATCTAGGAGGATGAAAAGTAATTGTAACCCAGCCAAAACCAGGACAGCTGTTAACTAATGGAAGAATAATCCCTAAATACTGTTTGGAGAAGTCTTTCTGCATAGACCTCAATTCAGGTATCTAGAAAGTGCCACTTACTGAAAAGACGACAGATAACAACTTCAGGACAATTATATTCAGTTCTCCTGCACTGAACTGGTATTAGCACTTTTGGGCTCCTATTATACATTAGAAACATGATTTCCTGAATGCAAAGCCAGTGGTAAACTGTTTCATAGGGAACTGCACTTGAAACTCAGGCCACACCCTATGCTGTGTCACAGAACAACAGGTTGGAAGAGACTACTAAAGGTCACCTGGTCCAAAGGTCTGTCCAAAGCAGGGACAACTTGGATCACACAGCCCACAGCCTTGGTCCAGCTGAGTTCTCAATGTCTTCAAGGATGGAGATTTTTCAGCCTTCCTTCACTCCTGTTCCTATGATTGCCTGTCCTCACAGAGAAAATTTTCTTTCCAATACCTAATTTGAACTTCCCTTATTGCAACTTGTGCTGTTGCCTCTTGTCCTGTAACTGTGCACCTCTTAACATTCCAGCTGTTTCCTCTATACCCAACAAGTAACTAAATAGTCTAAAGACTAAACAAAACTAGCTTTCTCAGCCTCTCTTTTTAAGTCAAAAGTTCTTAGCCCCTTAATTATCTTGGTGACCACCACTTAAACTTTTTAAAAAGATGGCACCACGCAGGCACAGACTTAATTTCAGAAGCGAGCCTCCAGGGTGACAGATGTAAGGAAACTTTTAAAATTACCCCTCTGCTGTGGAAAAATACTTCAGTTTCTACTGAGGATTTTTCCAGTCTAAAGCACAATAAGAAACACATTTCTCATTGAGCTAAGACTAAATTTAGCAATGGCTACAATTAGGTTCAAAATTACAGTGTATAGTTCACCCCAATTAATGCTTGGTTTGCTGAAGTAACAAAATTTCTAGGTGTAAAATAGCCACAACTTCCTTCGCAGGGAAGGAGCTGCTGGGACAGTATATACACCCCACTATCTGGAGAGTTATGGTCAGACAATACAAATATGAGGACTGATGCATCCCCTTAACAAGTTACAACAGCAGGCCTCCTAAAATCATAAACAGAGAATTTTGCAACTATTCTTGTTCACAGCAAATCTTAGCTGCACTGCCTGCCCTATCTTAGCACATGGAGATTATTTTTATACTCACAAATTAAAAAAGTTGGGCACCATCCTCAAGCTCTGGCCAGGCCAACTGGCAGAGTACAGCTTGCTTCCATACAGTGGAAATCTCCCATCCCTTATAAAGAAAGTGCCACATTCAAACTGCTGGTGATGGGCACTCCTTTCAAGTTGGGCTGAACCTGACATGCAACAAAATCATTGTGGAACTAAGAGACAGACTAGGAGACTAATCACATAAACCCCATTTCCTGACAAAAATGGTTTATATTTCAAATGAAAGGAATAAAAGATGCTGTAGTTAACATGGGGGAGAGTTCATAAATTAGACTCTGATGGAAGTAGGCCCTCTATTCTAAGTTTTATACATGCCAACCAAAGCTGAGATTGTTTGGAGTCTGAGGTTTGTAAGTTTATACTCCGAACGTAAAGTCAGTCCATACTATGTCAGCACTCCAGGAAACCAACATTCCTCAAATCCCAGAGAGACTGCATGTGGTTTTGGAGCAACACTACACTCTGGTCACTCCAAGAAGTCTTTCACTTACTGACCAGGCAGCAGCAACTTCAGCAATAAACATGAGCTTAGTCATGGGCTAAAGCCCCCGTGTCTGTCTGTTTAATATACCCAACTTAGTAAAACTCTTGTTCTCGTACTACGCTAGTGGACATAGCATAGAACATTTTTTTTGTGCTGAGAAAATTCAGAATTCTTTTGATCCAAGCTTGCAGCAAGAGAGAACAGTCTGTACTGCTTCTGTCAGGATTTTCAAATGACTTGAGTTTTATTCTATGCCAGAACACATTTTGCAGCTCTAAATAATGCATCTATTATAAAATTAAAAGTATAATTTTTAATGTAAATTTAACTAGCATCATCTGCCAGGAGGCTTAGAAAATTTCCAACTCTTTTGATTGCTAAAGACAGCAGTCATTTTTCAGAATTTATTATCATGTGGAAAAATAAGTCAAAGATAAATAGCTAAGTATCTCCCTTATTATTTAACTGATTTATTCACTTAGAAAAGATTGACCTAGCAAAGTTAATTCTTTAAAGTCCTGCTCTACTGCATGCCGCAGTAAGATCAAATGCATTGTCATCTCAATAATCCACTTCTTTCATACAGGTACACTACACTGTCCTAATTCCACTGGAAAAGCCAGTAGTTGTACTCTTTGTGGCCCAATTTTGATTTTTGGGGGGTTTTTTTACAGCTCAGCTCTTGCCCATACCTTTTCATCTTTCTTTCTTTTCACACAATAAAATACTTAAAGTCATAGAAACTAAAGGCCTTTTTTCCTTTTGCAATACCCAGTGTCTCCTCAGGTGCCACAACATAATGAATAATAGATTAAATATCCACACACATCCGAATTACTAAGGAATGCACGTGCTGTTCAACACATTCTAACATCAGACAGTTGATTTAGGTTGCATGCTGCAAGGGAACTAAAATCTGGAGCACACTTCCTCTGGAAGATATGAAATTTGCAATGCAGAAAATTTTGAGAAGGACAAACATCTGCTAGGACTGGTTTAAGAACAGGCAAGTGTAATCTTTGGGAAGGACACTGTTGCTGTTCCTGTGACCAAGACAGTAAACTAAACCATATCCCATCACAGACCCGACCATTACAATCTGGACATCTCAACTGAATCTATTTAAATTTCAAAATCTGCTTCTGGTACCTTTTAGGCACAGGCCAATAAGGACTGTCCCAACAATTCCCAGGCACAGCTAATGAGAGAAGATGGACTGGGGACTACTGCCATGGCCAGTTTAGTAGTCACCTTCTTTTAGAGGTTAAGAGAGCTTTACAGAATAGATGTGAGCAGATGGTGCTAGCTGGTCTGGCCACCAAGAACAGGCTTGGGCATCGCTTCATTCACTAGGAGGGATGTAAGATTTAGGTCCCTTTCTGTCCCTTTTCTCAGGTTCTACAGTTATGACTGTGCATTGGCTTTGTAGGCCAGAAGAGAAAAATTTGCAGCAATGGTAAACATAACACAAACCAAATGCTTAGCACAAGGAGAAACAACACATATAGACAGTTATGCTTTAAATACCTGATGTGATGATGAGACCTTGGTGGGCACAAGCACAAAACAAATCAACTTTTCTCCTAAGAACTTCCGCACAACTTGTGAGATTATGAAAGGGAGACAAAAACTGATGAGTCAGTGTTCATTTAAAATATATCATTGCAACTCTGCTGCTAACACTGAAACTATGACAATTTTATAAACCTGATCTGCCCTTGGCTTCTATTTTAAAGATGCAAAGCTTGAGAGACACAGACTATATTTGGGAATCAGACTGTGGTCCTTTCAAGAGAATTATTCCACATTTACCAAAAAAAAAAAAAAAGTGAATGACATTATTCAAAGTCAGTACTTATTGCCACTCTTTAACTGCATATCAAACCTTTATTTTCTTGAGTCTGAAGCAATTCAGAACTGAACATCAACTCCCTCTACTGCAATTAATGGAATTTTACTATTGACTTAAGTCTTTACCATATTGAAAACAGTTTCAGAGGTTATGTTCTAAAAAAGATTTATGATAAAAAGGTAGGGGAGAGAAGGAAATATTTCAGATGAAGATTCCCTAGATGATTTTCTTAAAATTAAGCTTAGCCCTTCATGTCTGTATCACAAGCATAGTAACAGTGACTTCTTAAATACAAAAGCTCATAGTAACTATCATTCTATTATTTTTTAAAGAGGTACTTTTGTTTAGAGGACCCCTGGTGGTCTAGCGGTTAAGATGCGGCGCTCTCATCGCCATGGACGCAGGTTCGATTCCCAATCCTGCTTCAGGGACAATCCCCCGGGTAGATGGAGCTCGTCAGCCCCTAAGGCCATCCATC
>JAWWLV010000121.1:101192237-101224366 GCA_035041135.1 Platyrinchus mystaceus | reverse complement strand
AAAAATCCATTGCGCAGGCTTGAAAGGTAAAAACACCTTTCCCAGATCTTCGTTCGCGAAGACTGGCCACGTTTTGTTTATTAGTAAGTGATCAACACACTGTACAGTCACTAAAGCTGTGTGACTGTCACATTAAAATCTCTTTATATTTTAAATAATTTCAGGTTGGAAACTGAAAATCATTAAGAACTTTTGAAAGTCTTTTTCTTAATTGTTTGTTAGCTCCCACATCAATCAAATCCAAGGTCACTGCCATGAATTCCAACTGTACTTTTTTGAGTAAATTCCCAGACAGAACACCAAAATTGTGTATTTCTCAGAGCAAAGTCAGAGCCTGGATTTATTTTCTCTAGAGGAGCCATGCAGAGGTTGCACAGGACTTTGGGAGCCCTCAGTTTAGAGCTTTATTTTCCTACAAGATTCTACATAGTTTTTAGCAAATTATTAAGGCTTATATCTCAGAGGATGCGTAACTTCCTTTGGTTTTAAGCAGGGTCTACCACTGTGGTTATATCTCAACTGCAGTATGCCAAGCTCATCCAAGTGAGACAGAGACAAGCGCTCTCCTTGCATATTCCTTTTCCCCGGGAAAGGAAACCTGGACACAGGACCTGAAAGGGAGCCATAGGCAGCCATGACCCTGATTTGGACAAGTAGCTGAGGGAGAACTCCAGAGAACTCTGCTGAGCAGCGTGACTCTGGTTGTTCTGTAAATAGGAGTGCAAACTCTGTCCAAGTCTGATTATAAGCACATTTGTTCCAGACTTCCCCACAGTCACAGCTGCATGGGACAGACCACATTCCTGCAGGTGATCTGACAATAAGTCTCGTCAATCAGGAGACAGGTGCAGTTCACTTGTATATCCCACATCAGAAAGCAAAATTCATCATGTGGCTGGCTCTACAACAAAGTAAGAGAATTGTGATTCCTCTGCCAGCCAAATCTCCAGAAATATATGCTGTTAGGAACTATTTGACTCCTATTACAAGTTAGCCCTTGTCTCAGCACTGAAAACTATCACTAAAACCAGCTTCAAAATAAATATTTTAATTTAAAATTTTAAATTTCATATGATTTTAAAATAACTTCTAGCTGGATCAACAGGATGATCTGACTCACCACATACCCATATAATTGCTACTACCAACTAAAGAGAGAAGAGTCAGTTATGTAGTAAAAAGGACACCTCTGTTGACTTTTAAGGCAGTCCTGAAATCATACCTCAAGACTTGTCTCCTCCTTTCCCTGAAGTTTCCTGGGAGAGCTTGCACATCTCCCTTGATCTCTCTTGTGCCTCAGCTTCCCACCTGCACAGTGCTTCCCTCCTCATGGAGACACTTTGAGGGAATATACAGAGGGGCTGAGACCCCTCTGGACTGACCCTGCGTAAAGAGGTGCAAACTTTACAACAAATTGAAAAGTACAAACTGATGCCTAAAACTGAGAACTTTTGAAATAGCTGGAGGATATATGGTAGGTCATGTGCAGTGCTGCCCTGTGCTACTGTTCTGATGTCAGAGAGGCAACATAAATCAGAATGGAAAAATAGCAGTAGCTCTACTGTATACTGACACATCATGTGACTTGGCATCCTTTCTTTCAGCAGGACTGAAAAACAAACTTGTTTGTTAGGCTCTAATTTTATATTTTCCATATTTTTAGAGTTTAAAGTAAACTCTATACTGTATTTCAACAGTATGTATGTTCACAGATAAACAAACGTGTGTACCTGCACAGCTTCATGTATGGAAAAGGGCCAAAGACTGAAACTTGCCCAACTCCTTACAAACAGGCCCTACTACATCAGGTAAGCAAATATTATCAGAGGCTATCCAAATTTGCGGCTATCAAAAAAGCAGAAAGTATCTAAAATCATTAGAAGCTATTTTAGCTATTTTCATGGCCTTATGCTTAAAATTATAATTATGTTAAGTGTTTCCCCCCTCATCTCCTTCACTGTGTCCCCACTTTTTCTCCATCTCTCTTCATGGAAGTAGGCTCATTTTACTGTAATAGGAGTTCATCCATCCAACTTCTAACAGTGCAATGATGACAGCACAATGTTATGTATGTACACTAAGCATTTGCCAGTATCTGTTTCCTTGGACAGCAGAGATACAGATAAAGCTATCCAGAAAATAAACTACTCCCAAACACCCGCCAGACTGTGCACCAAATTAGAGGTCAATAGATCTATCAAGGCTGATGACTCTACATGTAGTGAAAAGAAAAATGATGTGCTAGATAGTCTGCAACATCAATGCTGTGATCCTGCCTCTATGCAATTCTTGTTTTTGACAGGGATAACAAAAATATTGCAGAGTTTTGTCTCCTTTCCCTCCCAAGATACATTTGTGTTTAGTTTTGCTTCTTGAAGTAGGGGAGATACACTAATATACACTAATCAATAGAAAAAGTAACAGGTGTTGGGGCAGGGGGGAAGGAGACAGGGAAAGGGGTGCCACATAAAAGAAATACAAAATATCTGAAAGTTCATTTTCATATGTAGCCATTGCACTGCTGCCAGCCAGGCTCTGCTACGCCATTAAATCCCTCTGTCCTGTTACCGCTTTCATTATTCCAGCTCAGGGAAAGTATTAGTGAAGCAGTGGCACTAATGCAGAGATTTGCACCAGCAGCTGCCAGCCTAAGGGAGGCAAAAAATACGGCCCCGAACGTCAACGGGAAAGCAGAAACAGCAGCAGCAGCAGTAGCAGCACACAGGACACTGGCCTCCACCAGCTCACATCCCAAACCAACACCCCCGCGCTGGACGCCTTCCCCGAGGGTAAATCGGGGAAGCACCGGATCTTCCCCCTCGCCCGGTGCACAAAGCACCGTCCAGCCACGATGCGCCCAACAACCCCGGCGCTCGCTGTCACTGCAGAGCCGGGCTGCCCGGCAAGGGAAGGCAGGGGCTGCGGGCAGGGGGGAGAGCAGGGGGGAGGGCAGGGGGCGCGGGCAGCCGCCCGAAGCCCCGCCGGGGCCGGCGGGATTCCCAGGCCGACCGACCCGCTCCTCCAGCGGCAACAACGCCCGTCGGGGCGTCCCGGCCTCGCCTTCCCCGCCCGGGGGCAGCCGGAGGAAGGAAGGGCCTCCCTGCCCGAGCCCCAACACCCACCTCTGCCTGGGACCGGCTCCCGCAGGCTCCTCTCGCCGCCGCCTCTGCGGGCGCCGCGGCCGAGGACTCGCCGTGCCCGGCGGTGCCGCCCCGGAGGAGGAGCCGCGGGGAGGGGCGGCGGCCGCGCCATGGCGGGGGGCGGTGCGGTGGGGTGGGGTGATGTGATCCCCGGGCTGGCGATGGGAAAAGCGGACAGCGGGGGAGGGAGTCGGTCAGCCCAGCCTGACCCGTGACAGGCACCGGTGCAAGCTTGTACTGCCAAAGCCCAGCCATCGGGAGCACGTCTTTAAGCCTCATGCTCTTTATCGCTGTAAATAAATGCGATTAAATAAAAGTTTTGCCACCAGATAGTGGTTCCCTTCCATTTAAACCGTCTCGTAACCTCCTTCTACACTGAGAGCGGCCTTACACATCTAAATAGGGAAGTCGGTGTCCGTGTTAAAAATGACCCGATGAAGGAATCTTCCAGGCTCTTTGAAGTCTGTTTACAGAAGGCAGGAGAGGGTGGTGCTATGTGCAAAACAAATGAGAAGTAAACTGAGTAACACAAAAAAAAAAAAAAAAGATAACAAAGAAAAAATATATATATATAAAAGGATCAGAGTTCATTAACTGAAGCACCCTGCTAATTTTCGGCCTGAAAACAAGTTTCTGAGAACTGGATTTTATGCATCTACATATTCTAGTCCCCAAAATGTGCATGCAGCTGAAGACTGGGAACAGTTCTCTGTCGAGTAATTAACGCTTAAGTCTTCCTTTTGCTGTTAACTTTCCAGTTACACTGTAAAACAATCCCAGTGTACATCACCCAGTCATAATCCTTCAGACTTGTTTTCTGTGACACATTTTCTTGCTGTAGCTTTATTAGCTCTTGTGTCTATGTTGGCCAGTCTTTGTTCAGCTCACAGCTATGATGGAGTTGCTGTGTGATGGGGCCTGGTGCACACCCGCAGACTCCAATCCCTGCCTCTTGTTCTCCTCCCTTCCCACTTGCACAGCTACCCTAATGTGTTTACTTCAATTTTGGAACACAAAAGTCAGTGAAGACAGTTTCTGCCCAGGCACAACGAACAAGGGTGTATACTTAGTCCCAAAGAGAAAATAATACAAAACTGAGCCCAGAAATACCTGCAGTTTCATTTCCCAGGCATATCATATCTAATCCCTTGTCAGTGGACAGTCAGTAGACAATGAGAAATGCTGGTAAATAATCCCATCCCTGATATTAACACAAGGAGCTCTGTCTGTGTTGGCTGTGGATCCTGACCAGTGCCCACCACATTTGTGTGAACTGTGATCCCGTATTATGTTCCCTCTGAGAGGATGGTAACCTCCAGCCATCACCATACATGTTAGGTGGGAGGACTGCTCTAATATATTGGTCTAATATGGTCTTTCACTACTATACTAAAATCAAAATGTGATCATAACACACTGAATCAAAACCACTGTCTTTCCACAGTCTCAACAACACCTACCCTTCCATGCTTCTTTCAGAAATCCAGAAGCTACAGCCTCAATTGTGGAAGTTCTATATTGTGTTTATAGCTACTTATCACGTCCAACCACATGCTGTTTTATGTAAAATAACCCACAGAATAATGGTCTACATTTTTTATGGTTCCACATGAAAGATCATGGAAATACAGCCATGATACACACAAGAAGCTGTGGGAAGTGTCAAATGCTTGCAGAGCAACAGTGGGCTTCGGTTAGCAACAGGGGACTATCTTCATCCTTCTATGTTTTTTTACTCTGTTCTTATTGATGTTATGACCAGCGTGCAGAGCAGTGTTCCACAGATTACTTCCCTGAAACAATCTCTGCCAAATGATTCTGAAGTCTTTACCTGTGCTTCACTTTAGCTCATAACTGTTCTTCCCAGTTACATCTATCTGGAGTACCAAGCACTAATATGTAATCTTCAATATTGTCCAAGCCTTAGCATGGTCATGGCTGTGATTTTGACTCAGCCCAATGCAGAGTTTGGAGGATAGTAATGTCAGGCAGGGGTGGTTCCTAAAAAATATTCTGGACTTAACCACAGACTAGTTGGCAGAAGGAGTATGGTCAGGAGGCATGCTCTGCCCTTGCAAGAGGAAAATCTCTGGTGGTATCACTTCCAAAACACACTCGGGAATGATAAAGTTCTGAACTATTACTGTTTTCCTATAACACTTCCCCCTTGACAGGTTTCTTTCTGGAGGCATTGTGTTAGTCAATGTGTATTTGTTTCCCAGGGTTTGATCTAAAACTGTCCACAAAATTTTGAAGGACCTGCTCATGTAAGTTTTTCTTTCCATTCCTTTGGTGGTCAACTTATAAGCATCCGTTATTACCTAATTCTTGATTCCTGTCCCAATGAGCTTATAGGTTATGTATTCACTCTGTATTTGTACAGTTCTGGCACAGTAGAGTTCTAGCCTGTGATCTGAGCACATAGTTACTATGAAAATACAAGTAAGAAGAAAGTTGAGCAGTGTAGTCTTCTGTAAATTAATAAAACTCAATTTATAAAAAGTCTACAAGCACAGATGATTTTAATAAAACTCAAGAACAGATTCCTAGAGAACATTGCATAAGTTCATGCAAGGGAAAAAAGGCCTTCCATTCTTACTTATGACACTAGACTTTTCTAGCAAGTATGTTGCCAGAGAGCAAGATAACCACTCAAACTATTGTGCATTAGCAGTAATGTCTGGCTTTTCCCCCACTAAAACTGAAGTTTATGTTCAGGCACACACAGCACCTGGGTCATGAATGACTGCAATTGTTAATGCATGCCCACTGTGCTGGTAAAAATTATTCAGTAAACAAAAAGTTGAGCTTTTAGCTTTTAATTTATAATGAACTCATAAGCAAAGACAGCTCTCGAGTCTGGTGCAGACATTCTTTATACTAGCAATAAACTCAGAGTAGCTGAGGCAATGTAAATTAAGAATTGATCTAGTTTTATTTCAGTGTAAACATTAAAAAGCAGTTTGACTCTGACTGTGTAATTATCTAATTAAATGTCCCACAATCCTAACAAAGGAATTGTTCTCCTAACTTAAGTAAATATTTTTATACAGTACCCACAGTTACCTGTGATAATTTACTGAATTCTCTGTCTGCTTCACTTTTTCTTCCCTTTCATTTTTCTTTCCCCTTCAAGTCCAATTATCTAGTACTTCATTAAATACTGGCATTTTATCTACCTCTTAGTACTTGATTGATTTGAGAACTTTTTTTAAAAAGTATAATTAGATGTTATTTAGTTGCAGAGATTTCTGAAACATTTGCCCCTCCCTCCCCCCCTTGAATTTAACTAGCTGTCAGTTTTGACTGTCCAGCTGGTTTTGCTTTTTCTCTATTCCTGGGATCGACTGTTCAAACTGTTTCAGTATCAGGTGCTTGAATATCTGAGTAGTAAACAACTTACTTTGAAAAGAGAAATAATGCAATCTTTGTCCAACATGAATCTGTACAAGACTTTATTCATATAAAATTATCTTCCTTTTGGCAGTGCGTTCAGTCTGTCACATTTAGGCAGATGTTTCTGGCCTGCCCCAGCTATCAAATCTGACCTCCTAAGCAACTTGCATTTTGCCGGCTTTAGCTTTTGGATTTTGCTTTCCATATTGTCACAGTTCCTGAGTATTGTAATCATTTGCTGACAGTCACAGCAAATACACGTTCTGACATAATTTCTTATCTTTCTCCTTTGACCTCTCTGTTAAGAGATGAGATGATGATATCATCCTCAGGAGGACTGTGATGCCACCAGAAGTAGTATAAAGTGTAAGCCAACAATGAGGCAGGGGAGTGACCAGTGAAAAGCAAAGCTGAGGGGTTTATTATGTCAAATGATCAAATGTGGGATTTTCCAGGAACTGTTGCAGGCGGAACTAGAGGCAGAGCAGAAGGCACTGGTTATGTACCAAAATGCTCATCTGTAATGATAACAGCTCTCATGCCATCAGGGCATGCATTGCATAACTGAACTTGATTTTGAACCAAGTACTTTTGGACTCGGTTTTGTGACAGATACATCCTTTCCTCCACCTCACTGAAAATGCAGCCCAAAAAAAGGATCTGTAGCAAATGAACCACCAGACAAGTTTTAAGGGTTTTTTCCTTCTCAGAATATACAAGTCATGATGATGAAAATTCTCAAAAGAGCCTTTCTTTTTCCTCTAGGTCCACATCCAGTCATGCAAAAGCACGAAAACCTCAGTGCTTCCTTTATATCCTAGAGCTCTTTCCCCAGTCAAAACTCATTTCTCTGCTATAAAATACTTGGCTACTAAGAAACAGAGGCTTCTATTGACTTCTGCAACCAAACGTCGTTGAAGCAAAAGAAGGAATATTTAAATTAGGAACAAGAGAGGCTAAATTTATCAACCTTTCTGGATGTACACTTGTACCAGTCCAATCTCATTGGAAAGTAATTTAGCTCCAAATCTGTAAATAGCCGTGGTTAAGCTCTCTAAATATAATCTTAAAAAGGTTAGAAAAACTTGAGACTTGATAAAGCAAAGCAATCATGGTGTATGAGATTAAGGATATAACAGTGAAATCATCAACATGTTCTTTCTTCAGCCAAAGACCACAATTCCTGCATATGCTTGTTCAAACACAGACCTGTAGTCTGCTCAGGCAAAATACATACTGATGTCTAAGTGCACACACGTACAAGAAATAAGAGATCATGCTCAACTCCATGGAAATCCCCTCCATCCTGTTGTGGACAGAAATGCTTTCCAGCCCAAAAGCTAGGTTTTCATCAGTCTAGTATATCTGTGCATGACCAGCAAAGCTTTTGCCCAGAACACCCTATTCAAAGCACAGCAATTCAAAATCACCGGTATTATTTGTTTAGAACAAAATAGTACAAAACATACTTTGAGAACTTCAAACAAAGCTGGTCTGCTTCCCAGAGTATAATCTTTTCTTTACTGTTCCTGCAGCTCTTGCAAACTAAAACAGCAATCTTAAACCTGAAGAGGAAAAAGATATTTGGAAACCATCTCCTTCTGTTGAGAAGTTTGTTACTTTTATCTCAGCCTCCAGTCTGCAATTTCTACATCAGACTGCCTACCAATATGAAATTATCTGTGCAAACATGTTCTGAAAGTTATTGCTTGGGAATTGGAGAGCAGCACACCTTGATTCATTCACTGTGTTGTTACCTCCTTACTATGCAAACTGTAGCTGGCAAAGATGTAACAGATACAGCCATGATAATGAGAGGATAAATAGATATTTTATGTAAATCTTTTTCTTCTGATGGCCTAAGCATTAAGTGCAGACCAGGGTATAGAAGGGGTTGTGCTGTGTGGCTCCTGATGAATGAAGGGGCACTCTGTCCCTGGCTTGTGGTTACAAGAAGCAGATTGGCTTGGCTTTGAAGTTAAATAATTCTGCTCTATCTCAGGTACTGTCATTAGTTCTGGCTGTCATATAAACTGGATGAAAAGAGTTTCATCTCCCCTTAAGAAAGAGACAGATGGAGGATTGTAAGCAGGCTGTCAGGAGGAGAGGCAGACCCTGGAGCTGATGGCTAAGGTCTCTGCAGGCATTGCCCAGAAGTTCCCCTCTTCATCCCTGTCTTGTGACTGTTGCTGAAATAAAGTGAGATAATGCAACCCATTACTACTTTTCTTTCCCCCCGCCCCGTCACTTATACTCAATTTTCTTGAATATTTGAAGTGGTAGAATTTAACCAGGCTACAACATTTTTGTTAAATAGCTGTGTGTAACATTTAAAAGAGTAATTTTCCCAGTTCATCCTGTGCAGCAGGTGTGGGTCCTGTGCCCCTGCTTGAAGGGCTTCTGCTTTCCCCCCACGGGGCTGTCTGTAACAGCAAGGCAGGCACAAGGGTGCTGCTCTGTTCATGAGCTCCTGCCCTAAGGTCTTTCCACACTGTCTGCTCATTCCTTCTTATGTGTCAAGCTGTGAGGACACCTTAATCTGGCAGCACGGATTTCAGTTCTCTCTGATCTTTAACCTCTAGACTCAGCACTGGGTGATTCAGGGGGAGAGGAGAGATACTGTTTTGGGATAATCTGTCTTAGAAGCACTTTCCTTGTTATTCAATTATTGGGGATTTTAGTGATTACAGTTTATGCCAAGTACTGTGCTTGTTCTCAATTTAAAGTACAATCATCCTTTGAATGTTTGTGATAATATTTTTCATGCAAAAATTGAGCTATATGGAACAATGACAATGTTTAAAAGTATATTTTGCTTAAGCAAATAATCTTTTCAGTGTTACTTGCTGTAAAAGCTGACAATCTTATTGTTGTGGGCTGACTTGTTCTTAAAAATATATTGTTACATATAAAGTTAATAATCAAGACTGTGTGAAAATCCTAGGGCACACAATTAAATGCTGCATATGCAGTCACAGGACAATAAATTCTCTTTAATTATTTGTATCAAGCCTGGGCACTTAATCAGTAAATAAGGTTGTTTGGTGCAGTCTTTCTCTTATCTAAGCAATTCATTCTCCTGGTCAGGTGTGTTAAAGCAGGAACATTGTCATTTATTTCATTTTTGTACCTGCTACCATTCATTACATCTTCTGTAAGGACAAGCATATCTATGTTTAATTAAGCAGCATTTCATCTCCATCAGTCTAAAAGTAATTATTTGGAAAACTAAATTTAAGTTTGCTGTGACAAAGGGTATTCAGACGGTGGAGGAACAACAGTCTGTTATTTGAAAGGACATATTTCTTTCTTTTTTTCTGATTTTTACTGTTGTGATGAAAGCTGTGAAAAAAATAGAATTTTACTCTGATAAAAATTTCAGTTTAAAAGAGTCTTGAAGTCTAAAATGCACAAAATTTTTGCAAGTGAAACACCTGTCTTAAAATGGGTTTATTATGTCTATGTAATCTGTTGAAAAGTATGATATATTTGAACGGCTCTCAGAAGGCAATGTTCCACTGCAAGAAAATGCAATTCAATGTTGAACTGAGAAAGTTGAAACAATTTTAGTTATTCCAGTATTAAGATATTGTAAATTAATGTATTATCAATCCTGCCTGCTCTACATTTAACTCTCTAGATCCTGCCCTTACCTAAGTGCCAATTCTGTTTCCATGTATTCCTGTTCACACTTTGAAAAGAGCTTACAAGTACTTGCACATACATACAAGAATTCTTTGCAAACATGTTTCAGAGTTATTTCAATAAAATAGCTGCATTCAAGAATTAGCACACTGTGAAAATTATTCATCTTTGTTCCATAAGTGTGGCAGAGGTCTATCTTAAAACAAGCATTTTGTGTAAATCTATGGAAATCATTTACTTTGGTGAAATTAGTGAAATCCATTTCATTAGGTCCAGCATGTACTGGGACAGAAAGCCTTTGTCCTGGCAGCCTGTATGCTTTCCATATTCCATTATGCAAATATGAGAATTCATCAGAGACTTTGCCTCATTCCTGTTACCCTCATTCCAGTTGACTGTACAGTTTATCTGCTTCAGACAAATCTACACACCATGCACAGTCTCCCAAAACTAGCAGCTTCTGCCCACAAAAACAACATAAGCTTGTTTTACTATTACTTGCACATCAGTGACATTGTGTTCAGTGTATCATGCACAAAGAGAATTCCCATCCCAGTGAGTTTAGAGTCTGAAAGTATCAGGCCTGATATTCAGTTCACACAAAACAACATAATCTCATTCAAGCCAGTGAACTCTGTATTACATAAGCAAAGGGTCTTGCTTATTGTTTCAAATGGGTGAAGATTATTTTGTTTTTAATAGCGAGACTAGGAACAAATTAGGCAAGCAGTGTTTTTTATCAAGCTTTGCCATAGTACAAGAAGAGACAAAGTACTGGTCAGAAAATAATTCTATTTAATAGAATAAAAAACAAAGTCATACCCACAGGTAGTCCAGAGTCATGTCAACGTACATGTCTGCTTCTGATCTGAACTCTTCACACACTGTTTTCCCCATTCCCACCCCCACACTGCAATTTGTGCACAAACAGAAAGGCTTCCCTATGCAGTCATCCTGGTGATATCAGATGTCCCTCCCCTGCAGCCCTAGGTGACATCCCAGTTCATTCACCCTGTGTGTTTTTCGTGTTGCTTGCATGGGCTTGGGATCATAGTTATTGCTCATCTGCCTCGTCCAGGTCAGATGTAATTTGTTCTGTGCAATTCTGCTTCCCCTGGCAGATAAAGTCTGATGTGGTTTTCTCACTTTCTGTTTCATACTGCTATCTTCTCTGAGCAGACATAGGCCCAGCTTAGTGCAAAAATATCTTTTGTCTGCAACACCTTTGAGATCTTTTTTATTGTTAGTGGTTTGCTAATTTCCCATGATCTTTCTGTGCAGCACATTTTAAATATAGCACATCCACATTACAGAATTCTTCCTCCTCCTCTTCTTCGTGTATTTCTGTATTAGATTATGAGACATTTAGGGCAAACAACATAGTACTGATACATAAAGAAGAACACAAAATTTTTCCCAAATAAAACATAACATGATTCTTCTTAAAGTATATAGTCTTACTGGAAGAATGCATTATCCTCAGTTCTTTCAAAGTTACAGTACAAGTTCACATGGCATGTTTTGGTTAGCCGGGAGATGTTCTTGTAAAGTTCAGAATCTCACCTGAATGCAGACCTGAATGTTCCCAAAATTTGGAATGAAAAGGTCACATCTGTAATATTGCCTTACATATGTTTTATTTTCAGATTTTATGCTGTCCTTTATTAATTGGAATTCCTTCCCTCTTCATTTTACTGGCATTTTAAATTTCAAGGTACCTTTCTGTCTACAGAGCTCAGCTACAGTACTGGATGTCCAAACCCAAGCCCTGCCAACAGCAACCAACCTCATCCTCATTTCAGACTGTCTGTTTGGCTTTTGTACCTATCCAGTTTACATGACATTGCTAATATCAAATTCTTCATGAAGGTTAGATCTTCAGTTTGTAGAAGCTGACATACCTTCCTACATCTGCCACACCCAAACTGAGAAGCTGCCAGGTTCTACCAACCAGCCAGCACACACCAAGGAGCTACATGCAAGTCTCCACAGGCTCTTGGATTAGGAAGGTTCCTCTGTAAATCACAGAATATACCCTACACTGCACTGTGTAGGTTGTCTGGAAACACCAGAGTGGGATTTACATGAGATAGCAGTATAGCTATGCTAAGATTATACTCCACCCAGACTAATACATCTCCTGTGAAACCTACACAGAGCTGTGTGGTGACTCCAGTAGCTCAGCTCAGCGGATGTGATTGCATTGCTCTGCTTGGTGCTAGGTAGAAATGCCATGGTCTTACGTATGATTTCAAACACATCAGCATCTAAATACTCTGCTCAACCATCACTGTACGAGTAGGTCACTGAGAAATGCAATCCAGAGTCACTTTGAAAATCATCAGGCTGATCCCCAGATCTGCCTCTTTTCCCTCCTCCACCGATCATTCAGTTCTATTATTGGAGTGGGAAGTGCCGTTCTCCCTCTTTCATTTCTTCTCCCAAGTGGTTCTTCTGTCAATCCATGCCTGTGTCCCAAGATCACCACCTCACAGATATGCTCTCTGCCTTCCAGGAGAGCAGCAGCAGGGATGTCTGGGCATGTTTTCTCTGGCTTGGGACGTGTTTTGCATCTCACATTTGCCACAGGTTTGCTCATTCTGTGCTTATTACCCAGGTCAGGTGCCAAATTTCCAAACTTTTGTGCTGTTTCCATCCTTATCCTACTGGTACCAGCCACATGTGAGGGCCACCAGAGCCACCCAAACTTTCCAAAGAGGAATAATAATACCATGGGGGACATATAGTAACACAGTGTCCAAAGGGTGACACTTGGACAAGCTGGGTACCAGAAGGTGAGAAGAGTTAACCACTGCCTGATCCTGCTTTACCAAAGACCAACTGGGCTTCAAGCTAGGCCTGCTCTATGGCACTGAGTTGGAAAATCAAATGAACAATTAAATTCCTACATTTAGATTGCGAGTCCAGACATTTCGAATCCACCCGGGATCTTTCATCAACGGAATCTGAAAGAAACAAAAAATAATGAGAAATAATGCAGTTAATTAACTATACAGAGAAGCTAACATATGCAAGCCTCAATCATGGTCCTTGAAACGCAGCTGCTCTTAATGAATACCTCTCCTGTGATTCTTTTGTAAGCTACATTGCCCTTGTGTAATCCTCATGCTTTATCTAAACTGAGAAATGTTCTCAGTTCTCTCTTTCTGCCTCAGTTTTTAGGGGTTATGCAGCAGAATTTAGTCCTTTGCTAGTACGATCTGAATCATCAACTGGAGAGAACTTGGAAGGAGGGGATCCCTGTGAGTTCTGAAGACCACCACAGTCTCTGTTTACCCTTTTGCAGTATGGGGATGCCCAATGCAAAGGGCAGAGGTAGAGCTGAAATTCCACCCCATTGCCTAGGAAAAAGATTTTTTCATAATGCAGCATCCTTAGACCTGTTCATGGCACAGAAAGACCTCTAATATCAAGTAGGACAGGAAAAGAAGTTCTGTAAGACAGAAGAACATACTTCACCACCTTTGAAGCAACCTGGGGCTCAGGAGCTGCATAGCAGAGCCATGAGTTTATTCCATGAGCAGTGCCCTGCTGACAGGCAGCACAAGAGCCTCAGCAGAGTGGCTGTACCTCCACAGACAGAGGCCCACAGCTGGGGTGGCACACAATTGCTGTGACAACATCTTTTTGAATGCAAGAAGTAGGAGTGAATGATGATTTCATTTTTAAAGAAGCCACAGTTGTGAGACACATTGAAATGAATTAATATCCACTAAATGGGGTAAGCTTCCAGTGTTGTTGGAGATGAAGGGTTACATGTTTTAAATAAAAGGAAAAGTTATTGAAGAGAAATTCTGTACTGTGTTTTATACTACTTTTTATGTCATAGTGAAACTTCATACTGAAAGAACTAACTCTACAGGATCAATAAATATGATGATGATGATATGAAAAAATAATTTGACATATTTCCCTTGCTTGCCTTGAAGAATTAACTTCCAAATGTGGCCAGGTTTGCTGGTGGTTTGTTCTGAAAATACTCATATTTCCTCATGTTCAAATATTAACATTTTTCAAACGCAAATTCTCACCAGAAAAAAAACCAACCCACTCTTCTCTCTATTGTTCCCAAGTTATATGAAACTCAGAATACTCTGTGGAATTTTACTGAGCAAGTAGAGAAGACATGAGATGATCCTTTTTCTGAACTTTCTTTCATTTGAATTAAGATAATGAAACTATTACAAATAAGGATCAATCAGAAACCGAAAAACAAGCATTATAGAAATAGATTCACCCAGTTCTGGTAGGTGCAGTTCTTAAGGGTTCTTTTACTGTTCATTACACTCACACACTCTGGTATATGTATAATTAAAATAACACTTTGTGGGGGGGATGTGACAAGTAAGTTTGGAGTGGCACCATCAGAAGACATAGTGGTTTTGTCACACAGCCCTTCTCTGTTCACCATAATATCTCACATTTGAACATTACACTAGGGATTGCACAACGCTATTCAAACAGAATTTACTGTCTCTCAACAACCTTATGGACCAGGAGGTATTATAAATGCCATTTTTCAAATTAAAAAAATTGAGAAACACCCTGATTAAATGACTTATTCTGCATTACAAAGGAATTTTAGCATCTGAATTAGAAATAGATCTCTTTACACATGGCCCATTGTTTTAACAAGTGGTCTATGCTTTCTATTCTCAGACATAGAATAAAAATACTGGCATTATTGCACCAATAATTAAATGAACAGAAACACTCTTGCAGGCTAAATTATTGGTTGAAATACACGTGCATATTGTATGCAAATGTTGAATTCAATATAATTACTATTTCATGTTGCATGTGCCTGTTTGTGTCTAAGAGGTGTCATAGAATGATTTGGGTTGGAAAGGACCTTAAAGATAATCTAGTTCCAACTCCCCTGCTATGGCGAGTATAAGCTTTACAAGACCAGCTTGCTCAAATCCCCATCCAACTTGGCCTTGAACACTTCCAGGGATGGGGCATCCACAACTTCTCTAGGCAGCCCGTTCCAGTGCCTCATCACCATCACAGTAAAAACTTCTTTGTAATATCTAATATAAATCCACCCTCTTTCAGTTTAAAGCCATTCCACCTTGTCCTGTCACTACATGCCCTTGTAAAAAGTCCTCTCCAGGTCTCTTGTTGCCCATTTAGTTACTGGAAGGTGCCCTAAGATGTCCCTGGGGTCTTAGCTTCTCCAAGCTGAACAACTCCAACTCTCTCAGCCTGTCTTTGTAGGACAGGTATTCCAGCCCTCTGATCATTTTTGTGTCTCTCCTCTGGACCTGCTCTAACAGGTCCACACCTTTCCTGTGCTGAGAACCCCAGAGCTGGAAGCCACACTCCAGGTAGGGTCTCACCAGGGCAGAGTAGAAGTGCAGAAATACCTCCCTTGACCTGCTGGCCACACTGCTTTGGCTGCAGTCCAGGATACAGTTGGCTTTCTGGGCTAAGTGTACATTCTTTCCTTTTCTTTCTTTTTTAAAAGCAGTCAAAGTTCCGTGATCCAAAAAATAAATCTCAGGAACATAATAATAGGAACTGCCACAGGAAAACAGTATGTTTCATTAGCAGAAAAGTCAACAGTGTGTTGCAAGAGTTGGTAATTGTACAAAAGTGCCTGTGCATTCAGTTCATCTGAAAAACAGTGATCAGAGACAGTCCTGTAAAACATTCTTTGTGTACTGGTGCAACAACCACACGACTATCCAGGATCCCTGCCAGCAGTTTGAAAGTACAGTTAATGTTGCAGTTTAGTATTTGATCTTTAGAGTTGTTTAATCTCTGCTCCTTCCCACTTTTCAAAACCAACCCTAAGGAGTTTTCATTCAGTTCTGTAATTAATGGAAAAATTTAGTATTTATTGAATGATATTTTTTTCCATTTTCAAAATGACTGTTGTAAATCATCTGCTTTTCCTACTTAGTAGGCTTGGAAATACAAACTGGCAGGAGCAAAAATTATTTTAAAGTGGACACAATGCATTAAATCTTTTCTTCAGCTGTGCCAGCCTCTGTAGGCACCCTGCTGACCTTAGAGAACAAGCTAATGTGGGAAAAGATGACCTTGCACTTGAGTTAGTGAAATAGGACACAAGTGCTATTCCTGTACAAGACAATCAGAGTCAAGGCACAGGCAGAGTCACTGGGACGCTCTGGCCTGTGCCCTGACAGCTCTTGGCACGGGTGCCGTGGCCAGCTGGCAGCTCCCAGTTTGGGAATGAGCACAGAGCATTTCCAACAGGCGTCTGAAGGGGGCCGACCGGTTTTGAGTGCTGATGGAGCTTAATAGCATGGAGGTGTCTAGATCACACCAGAAGCATCAAAGCCAGAGAATGGGCGCTGTCACTGTTTAGTTCACTAGCACCAGTGTGGCAAAGGATCCAGATCGCCTCTGGAGCTACCTGAACCTTCTTCCTTCCAGGAGTGTGGGCACGCCACAAGCCTTATTGCTCAGTTCTCCCAATGGCTAAAATTAATATTATCCTCCTAAACTGTCAGGGTAAATTCAATAATATTTATAAGAAAACTGTAACTTCTGGTGCAAAGCAAAATTTGCCTTTTGACCTCTAAAAATGGTCTTTATTGTGCAGTCTGGCAGCATTAAGCCAAGCTGTATTTTTCCCAACTAAACATGAAACATTTAAGAATTAAGATATTTCTTATAGCTGATAGAAGGTGAAGCAAAACAGAAGACTCAGAGATAACAGGTACGGCCTGATATCTGCAAGAAAACTTCATACTTTCATTAGAGGGAAAAATACATGTTCTATAAAAATATTTCAAGGAAAAAATGAAAAGGTAATAACTGTAATCCATGTCTCCTTGGGAGAGACATAGAGATGCAGTGAGCATGAATGAAAATAGGAAACATTTAGGCATTAGGAAAACTTTATTATAACAGGACCACACAAGCTCTAATATGGCTTGCCAGAAGAAGCTGAGATTTTTCAGAGCAGGCTGACACGCATTTGTCAGAAATGTTTTAATTATAGCTGAATTTGCCTGTAGGCATAGAAATGGACCAGATGATCTCTGAGTCTCTTCCAGCCTTGTATCCTATTATTCTGTGGCAAAGTGACACAGCAGAATGAGTGTGCATTTTCAGGGGTTCTTTCGTAACAATGAAATCTCACAGTGGAAAAAAATTCAGAAACTGGTGGTGGAAACCCTGTTATATGAAATTTTTTGAATCTGACTAAGGAAACAATGCAGAAACGAGTTATAAGGAAGCATGACAGAGTAGCCAAGGGATGGGCAGGGTGACCTAAGCAGGTCTTCTGTCCCAAACTTCTGACTCAGTCTCACAATATCACCTGACTGGTGTTTAGCCCATCACATTGATGCAACAGATGCTGTAAACAAAATTACTCATTTGTGAATTACTCAGGTAATTTAAATCAGGTTCCTACAGTAATCATGCCTCTAAATGTAGTTAAGTACACAGTGTATGTGTGCTTCATTGCTGCTAATATCAGATTGAAACATCCAATTGCTTCCCTTGAGGAGCGTTTGATTTTACAAAGCAATTACAAGAGCCACACCTGATGCCCAGAGGTGAGTTACATTTTCTCTGTAGTGTGGGTGCCTTGTGCAGAGCAGCTGGTCTGTTCTGTCACAGTGACCCAGAGCTGGTGCCTTTTGTGAGAGGATGCTATCTCCACTATAAAGTAAATTTTAAGCAACAAAGAGGAAGGAGGGCCACCTTCTTTCAAAATAAGATGACAATCTAATTTAGGCACATGACCAAATTACCTTTCTAAGTGACCTAGAGTAAGAAAACCATTTTCTAGTATCTGGAATAAGTCAGGTTTGACTGACAACTTTAGTTTTCCTGGAGAGATTGTAACTAAAGTCAGATGAAGCTTGGGACATCAGTAAATAATGATTAAAAAAAAACTTAACTACAGAGAGTTCTGTGAAAAACTGCAGTAATGATTTCATAGTTAAATGGTCTTAACCCATCAAGCCAAAAAATTCCTGTCTACATTTGGCTTCTACAAGAAGGCGACCTAAATATAGCCACTGGTCTGTAGGAGGCCAAATGGGGATGCAGCCCATGGAGATCTCCACAGAACAGTTTAAGTACTTTGCAACACAGTAACCATAGTCAAGTTTTATTGTATGAAGCAGAGGAGGCATGACAGAAAGCCAGTTCTGTTTTATCAACTCACTCAAACCTGGCCCATGTAGTTGCTTCCAAGTCAAAGGAGCCATTATAGTCAAGGAGCCTGGTAGCTCCAGGGTCCCAAGCCATCACATGGAGACAGAGGAGCAGGTGTAGGGTGGAAAGATCATAAGCAGCTTGGAGTCTCCATACTTGCCCAGCCCTCACAGCCTCTATTGCTCTGGAGGCAGCATGGGAGCCAAGGTAGCCCTTAGAGCGCAAGCACAGTATTGTCCCTGCCCCATCACTGCTAAAAATATGAATAGCTGCATTTTAATCATAGAATGGCTTGGGTTGGAAGGGACTTTAAAGATCATCTTGTTTCAAGCACCCACCACCACGGGGAGAGATGCCACCCACTAGATCAGATTGCTCAAATTCCCATCCAACCTGGTCTTATGCACTTCCAACAATGGAGCATCCACAACTTCTCTGGGCAACCTGTGCCAGTGCCTCACCACTCGCAGTAAAGAATTTCTTCCTAACATCTAATATAATTCTCTTTTAGTTTAAAACTGTTCTCCCTTGTCTTATCACTACATGCCCTTGTGAAAAGTTGCTCTCCCTCTTTTATATAAGCCCACTTCAAGTACTGGAAGGCTACTCTGAGGTCTCTTCCAGGCCAAACAACCCCAGCTCTTTCAGCCTGTCTTCATAGGAGCAGTGTTCCAGCACTTTTGTGTCCCTCCTCTGGACCCTCTCTAACAGGTCCACCTCTTGCCTGTATTGAGGACCCCAGAGCTGGAGTCAGTGCTACAGATTAGGTCTCACCACAGCTCCTTTTGGTGCAGCCCAGGGTATCTCAGCTCCGGGCTGAGAGCACATATTGCTGTTTCATGTCCAGCTTTTCATCCACCACGACCCTCAAGTCCTTCTCTGAAGGACTGCTCTCAATGAGTTCATTTCCCAGTCTGTAGTACCTCAAGTTCCTAAGCGATTGAAAAATCCAGACTTATGCTGATTCCTTTGTAATAATCCAGCCTCTAAATTAAAAAAAAAAAAAAAAAAAAAAAAAAAAAAAAAAAGTGAGAATGTCTGTGGCATTTCTGTCCCAGAGCTCCAATCTTCTTGCTCAGTGTCAGTGGGAGAAGAGGAACTGTCAGGGTGCTGCAATTTGCAGCAGGGCTCAGGCATAGTGGTTTACTCACAACACTTGAAACTGAGTTTTAGTAAAGTTAAAAATAAGGGCTGGAGGCAAGACACGACATGGCAGTTCATTTAGTCTGACACCTCAGTAAGTGCAACCCAACACTGGGTTAACACAGGGGACTCCAGCTCTGGTCTGTGAAGTACATCCTGAAAGAGCCTCATACCAGGTCTGTATTCTTCCTGCTTAGCTCCTCCCCTTTCTTAACCTCGTATTAGTCACTCCAAGAAAGAATTATCAGCTGTTTATCTAAGGTCTTACAACATAGGCTGATAAAGGCTGTTTTGTCATCTCCCACAGACCATTCAGCTGGGTGGAGCATGTTTGTCTGCCACCACCATTGGCAGAGGTGGTGGCCCCACCACCACACCTGAGCTTGCTTTTGGCTGACGTTTTAATTGCTGCAGTTAACACTGCACCTGGGAATGTTTCTCTTAGGAACCACCTCAGGCTACCAAAAGGTGTTTCATGAGGTGATGTTTCCACATCACCAATCTTCACATGCTCCCTCATGGCATCAGCCTTTCCAGTCTTAGAGGCCTCCCAGCCCACTCCTTTCCCCATTTCCCCCTGGAAATGGGGACTGCTGGCCACAGCTTACCCCAGACCACTGAAGAAGGCCATACATGCCCTTCACCAAAGAAGGATTAAAATGGTTGCTTCTCCTCACAGCCAAGGGCAGAAAGCTGGCAGGTAGTGGAGCTGCATGACCGAGGTATCTGCACTGCACCTGCCCTTGCACGTTCAGCTTGGCCTTGGGGGAAGCTTTGGGCCCTCTTGTTAAGAACAAGACAGAGGAATTCAGAGTACTGAACTCTGACAGAATATAGGATCGGCAGCCATAAAGAATCTGTAAATTTGGGGTTTTCATGATATAGAGCAGACAAAGCTGATGCTGTCCCACTGATGTTCAGTCTGAGACACAAGATATGTGCTCAGTCATGTACCAAGAGGACGCTCAGGAGGCAAAAAAGGTAGGAACTATTAAGAAGTTCTTGGCCTAGTTCAGAAGGATTCTGGTCAAACAGGTACAGCAGTGGAGCTGAACTGGCAGCAGGCTTGTTTACAGGCTTGAGAAACTGGGCATGTGCCACTCGCTGGATCCCCAGACTCTGCAGCACCCAGCAGTACCCAGAGCAAAACTGCTATGGCTGCTGTGCTGTGCCTGGTCTTTAAATAATATTTGGCATAGATTGTGTTTTGGCCTGCTAGTAAACTTTGCCACAGGTCACATACAAACATCTTGTAGAAGGCTTTTGGAAAGGAGCATTTCCCTGCTTCCATTTGTTTTCTGTGCAAATTCAGGCATGAGTTTCAGTAGTGGGGATGGCGTTAGGAAGATGACAGCACAAAACTGGGTGCTGTACACTGAGTGTGAACCTTTTGTGTTGTAAATTGAGCCCTTTGTCCATTTGCCTACATCAACTGCCTCCATAAGGCAGCATAAATATCGTGGCAAGGGGGAGGTAATGGCCATATCTGGGACTGACCTTTAAAAATCAGCTGGGCTTTTTATTCTTTCTGTTCACTCATTTTGTTTGCTTGTAGACTTTTACTCAGAGGTCTTCCCTATGGGTATCTTGGCTATTTTAGGCTGCCAGTGATTTTTTTCATCCTCCTGGCCATTGATTTGTGGTAAGCCTCCCATCAGAATGCAATTTATTTAGAGAAGATTAAATTTTGCCACAGAGGTAAGTTCTGTCAAGTCAGTACTGATATCTAAGTACTTATATATAAATCACTGTCTAGAGTCAACAAGGGCACGAACAGTAATGGGCACAACAGGTTTTAAGATATGGCTTCATGACAGGTTTGGAACAGTCTTAACAAGCCTGCATTAAAATGGGAATGAATTAAAATATACTTTTTTCCCCCACTTTTCTCTGTCCATCTAGGATAAAAATACAGATAGTTATGCTATTCTTTCAAACCTTTCAAGCAGTCAAATCTTAAAGCCTCACATGTATGTTACTAACAGCAGAAAAAAAAAGGACCAGTGCCTTGTGTGTAGTTTTCATAGTTTTTAGAAGGATTTACTAGCCACAGCCTTTTAGGGAGGAAATTTAGGTCATTTTGTGGAACATGGGTATGTCTGTAATATGGAGAGAACAGACCTTTTGTCTCAAGATCAAATTTCTGATTTGAAACAACAGGAGAGGAAAAACAATCCCACATCTGAGAGATAGGTCAGGAAGTTTGGAAACTTCCATTGCAGCTGGCACTATTGCAGGCTGTCTGTGCTCTACTGCACAGCCCAGCTAACCTCACTCTGCTTCTGTTTTTTCAATTTAAAATACAGAAAACATTATCAACTTCAGACTACCGTTATGAAACTGAATTTCTCAATGTTCACAAAGGTTCTGAGCTCCTTGGGTCAGTACACACAGCTCACATGTATTAAAGACTGCGTGTATGCAAAAGTAAACACACATTCATAAATAGATTTTGAAAGCAGTTCCCTACTGGCTTTTGTCCAGAAAGGCAGAAAAAAAGGAGGAGGGGAAAGCTAAGTATGCCTTTTCATTGGAAGTGATTTATTTTTCTCACTAGCGTTACACATTGTTCAGGACTATTTCTAGGAAGAAGGCAGTCATGAAACCCAATCAACATATGCTGCAACGTTGCTGACTAGAAGAAAAACAGCGTGTGCAGAACAAGGGGAAGTCTTTGAATCAAGTTCTTGGAAAGAAGTATGTCAGAATGCAATGGGGCAGGAATGTATTATTTCTGTTGTGCATGTTTAGTATTTGTTCACACAGAAAGCTTTAAAAGTCTTTAGAAATTCTTTTTTTTAATGTTAATAGCACCTTGTGCTTAACTGGACTTTGATTAATACTAACATAATTGGCTTTAAAATTCTTTCACCATATAACTATGTCACACTTTTAGAAGTTCCCCGCCTCTCCTTTTTCCTTCAGTATTTTGCCTAAACCAGGCTCAGTAGCCTGACAGCCATTGGTCTCTTTGTTAAATGTCATATAGTTTTTCTCCAGGCAGCACAAGGCTATGGGTGAAGCTTTACAGATCCCTGGCTGTAGAGAATAAAGTTTATGTCACCAGTTTATGTCACCACATGGGGCTGGCTGACTCAAGAATAGAGCAACTCCAAGTGTTTATTTAACACTCCTGAAGATGCCACTGTACCTGGCAGTGAAGCTGTGCTGGATTAATAGAGCATAACCAGATGCCCTGTTTCCTGGATTTATAGTTTAAGAACAGTACAGAGAGACAAGTTGCAAGGTCTACACCACAAACCTCACCCAGTATCCAGCAACAGGGCCAAGGACATCAAAGATCCACTTTTGTCAATGGAGGATCCTGAGTGCTGTTTAGGTTGCCTAAAAAAGGGCTATTTTCCCCCAGAAGTTAAATCAAGGGAAAATTCAAAGCTCCATTTTGTAAATAATCATTTCTTGAATACTTTGGGCTTCAGAGGCAATCCTGCATTCAGATGGATGAAGGATTATTAAATGCTCTGTAAGCAATTAACACCTCCTCATACTCCAGACTGGCAGGATCCGTTTTTAAATTACGTTCACAGATTAGGTAGTCAGCAAAAAGAGAGATGGTGGCAGGAGATAATCTGTTCACTGTATCAGGCTCCAGCATATTTACTTGTTGTCTCTTCATTATCCAATGCCCATAATGTAATTATTCCTATGTGAAGGAATTCCTGCAGAGGGCAAGCATATATGTCCAGCTCTTCTTGTTTTGCTTGAGCTGCCAACACAGGACTTTACCCTTTCAGAGCCTCTCTCATGCAGGTCACAGTCTTCATTATGTGACATCAGTTGAGCAGCAAGATGTCCTGCCTCTTGGGCTGGATTGTTAATGCTAGTGTTAGTGAGGTAGCACTAGATTTGGAGTCCCCAAGGCATATAATCCAAAGATGTTTAATGTAAGAACCCCACTATATTCATCCCAGATGTACTTGTCTGACTTGAGGGACAGAGAATAGTTCCCCTTAACTTCAAGGTCACATTTCCTAAGCGAGATCAGGGCCCGGGGCTGCCCCTTTTACCTGAGATATTCATAACAAAGGTGGTTACACCTGGATTCCCTTTCTAATTCTAAAGCAAGTCTAGCACTGCTAAAGCATGATCCATTTGAGCTTTCTTTGGACAGCATCACATAGAGCAGGGCTCCTCAAACTATGGCCCGCGGGCTGGATACGGCCCCCCCAGGGTCATCAATCTGGCCCACAGAACCCCCTGTCATGGTTTAAGTGAAGTTAAAACTAAGTAGGAGTTTCTCCCTTCCCCCTGCCCATTGTGTGAAAGGGATGTTGGATTTGTGTCGGGCAATTAGGTAACACAATGGACTAGCCAGGGAGACTGAGTTCCAAGTTAAATGGTCCTCAAGTCTGTTGGGGGAGTTTGGCTGTTGCTGAAGATGGAGGGGTGTGAAGAAGTTCCTCTTTTACTTTTTTTTCTCTCGTCTCCTGGGAGACGGGGGAGGAGTTTTTGGGTGGCGGCCGAAGGGACGGGGGGAGTGCTTGGGGGCGGCCAGTCAGGAGCAGCACCAGCTTCTTCTTCTTCTTCCTTGGGAGAGAAACTGTTTTCGGGAGAGTTGGGGTTTTTTTCCTCCCTCCTCCGTTCCCGTTCCTCCTCCTCCTTGGCAGCAGGTTTTGTGCACATCAGAGGAGAGGGGAGTCTGCTCTGCACGTCTCGACTAGAGGACTGAGGGGTTTTTTTGTTTCCCTCTGCTGGGAAGGACTTGGTTTTGGTTTTGTTCTTTTTTTTTTCCTTTTCCCTCCTCCCTCTCTCCTCTTTCCTACTGGGAAGGTCGGGGGGAAGAAGACCTCCATTTTCCAGCTTCTCCAGCACACCTGGGGAGACCTCACCCCCTCTCCAGTGATCCAACAGCACCCCCTGCTGGTTGGCACAGGACATTATAGTCCGGCCCCCGACAGTGTCTGAGGGACAGTAAACCAGCCCCCTGTTAAAAAGCTTGAGGACCCCTGACATAGAGCACTCAAATACAATCTGTTTTCTGTAAATGTACCTCTCACCTCTCTTGGAAAGGCCATTTCTATAACTGCCTGCTAATTCTTCTTACATTACGTTTTTCACCCTTTTTCACTACAGGATGGATCTGCTTTACCTTCTCTAAAGCATACTACTTCCATCAGGGGTTGCAGCTCCATGAATAGTCAGCTTTCCTTCGGCAGAGCTCTCATAGTCAATGGAAAAGTGAAAACAAATGCAAATACACACTGCAAATCAGTACAGCAGTCAAAAGAGCTTCCTTTTATTCAGTATTAAATGATCCCAGGGTTTATAAAGAAAAAGAACACTCACTAAGACTCATATTCTATACTGCTGTTTTCTGGCCTTCAGCAGTGCTTAGAACCTTTAATTATGGCTCACTTTGTCACGTGGTGTACAAAGACAAAACAAAAAGGTTGTGCCAGGGTGTCTCTTTCGTGAAATCCTCCTGAATTTAAGAAAGTGAAGTTTTTCCACATTTTAGCATTCAAAAGTCTGGGCAGTCATTCACTGTCTGCTACTTGCAGGCAGCTTTATTAACATACTAAGTAACAAGTCATCATTAATGTGGGCAACTCAGGATGAGATGAAAAGTTTGCTTGACCAGTACAGCGGGTGAAGAACTTGCTGCCCCACTACAGGGACAGCAAGTGGTCAGGAAATATGTCTGTTCTAGCAGTCCCCATGTCCTGGTTTCAGGGATGCTTGTCTGGGGATTTAAAAAAGGCTTTTACAAAGCAGAGGATACAGGTGTTGCCAAGCAAAAAAGGCCCCTATTCAATAGCTGTGAGCTGACACAAGCCAGTTAAAGTGAGGAACTGCCTCTCCCATGTGGAAATGTTGTGCAGATCCCCAGTGAGTAGCATCTTCCCGAACTTTAGAGGAAGCCTAAGTGAGCTCACAGTTCCCTCTGTAGGCACTGGAGAGGTACAGAGAGTTCCAAGGACTGAATTACTCTAGCGGGATTGTTGCCTTTAGACTGTGGAATCAAACCCTTCAGTGGTTTCAAACAAAGTCTCTCTTTCCACTGAGCACTAATGAGGTAAAAAAACTTGCAGCATCCTATTTTGTTCCCTCCAACGTGAGTAAAGATCAAATCACTCCACAGGAAAGCAGTAGCTGGGAGCCCCGGGGAACCTGTGGAAATCACTGGAGTGACTGGGGTTGAGGCTTCTTCTCCAGATGCCATGTGAGGAAGAGCTAAAGGCTGATGCCTCTGGCCTTTGGCAGCCCTTCTCAGTGGAGGGTGAAGGCTCCCTCTAGCTCCTGTCAAAAGCCAAGGGAAAGCATTGCTGAGCTGGATGCAGCCCAGCTCTTGCATACAACTTATGTGGGTGCTCTGTGGAAGGGAAACCTTTTCCCCACTGGGTGGTGTCCCCATGCCCCTGGATCTCTCATCCCTTACTCTTCACCTCTGCTTCACTCTTACCATTAACCCCCATCTCTTCACAGCCTTTCTTCCAAACCTGGATCCATTACCATAGGCCGTTCTGGTAATAGCCCTTTCCTACTTACAAGGACCCAGCCCATGGAAAAGCTGAATATCTGGATCCTGCAGTAAGCACTGGGTTAATTCTTAGTCCAGTACATTTTCATAGTTCCTCTGCCATTGCAGAAACTTCCCTCTCCTACCCAGATGCCCTGAACTGCCAAGAAAACTGAGTCAGGAGACGTGACCATTGCCTCTGCTGCTGCACTAACCTGCCACCCATCAGGCACAAGCTAGCCCTCAGATGGCTTTGACTCATAAAAATCTCTAAGCAAAAGCTAGCAGATTGGAGGGGCTCAGAAATTTATAATGAAAGGAAATCCTTGAACTTTAGAGATTTCTCAGAGATATTTACTGGGATGGAAATCCCTCAAAGCCTCTATTTATATCCCTGCCTCATCTTTCTCTGACTTAAAATATTCAACAAATAATGAGTCCATGGGATCCTAAAATACTTAGTAAAAGATGGGGCAATACATCATGCTTTCCAGATTTTAAAGGAAAACTAATGATTTTATTAGCAAAGCTATGCAGAATCCCTAATTGCTTGTGGAAGTAAAAATTACCCTTGAGATGCCTGATGATATATTATTTGTTTTTAAAAGGTCAACCTCCATCCTGTAGCAGATTACAATAAGGCTGTTAGCATTAAAGCTGTACTATGTGCAGAGGGTGAGCAAAGAGAACAGGGCCTTATACCCCTCCATAATGCAGAAAAAACATTCCTGTCCAGTTCTGGGAGCCTCAGTTCAGGAAGGGTATTGAGGTGCTGGAGCAGGTTCAGAGAAGAGCAACGAGGCTGGTGAAGGGACTTGAACACAAGTCTTATGAGGAGAGGCTGAGGGAGCTGGGGTTGTTTAGCCTGGAGAAGAGGAGGCTCAGGGGAGACCTCATCACTCTCTATAGCTACCTGAGAGGAGGTTGTAGCCAGGTGGGCGTCGGTCTCTTCTCCCAGGCAATCAGCAGTAGGACAAGAGGGCACGGGCTTAAGCTCTGCCAAGGGAGGTTTAGGTTCGATATTAGGAAGAAATTCTTTACAGAGAGAGTAATCAGGTATTGGAATGGGCTGTCCAGGGAAGTGGTGGATTCTCCATCCCTGGAGGTTTTTAAGAAGAGATTGGATATGGCACTTAGTGCCATGGTCTGGTAACCACTGTGGTGTTGGATCAAGGGTTGGACTTGATGATCTCAGAGGTCCTATTCAATCCGTCTTATTCTATGATTCTATGAGGTAAAACACTGATTTAAAAAAACTTTCATACTCGTTAGCAAGTGTACAAAATATCTGGATGTAATCAGATTACCCAACCTTTTTTTTAAAGGGTACATCCAATTTAATTGGCTGTACTTCCTTCAAGCTTTAAATATCTCATGGCCTCATTTCTAAGAAGAGAAAGATAAATACCAGGCATCAGCAATAAATAATGTGTGGGACCACTGGAGGGCACTTTTGATCCAGAAATCCCTCACTTTAAAAGCCTTTTGGCAGGAATACATCTTCTGCAAATGCAGGAGGGAGCACAACTGGGGGTTGCAACCTGTTCATGAAAATTCATTGGAAAATACTTATTTCAGTTTTATATATTTTGTAGCCCGGAAAGACTTCAGAGTGTTCTATCAAATTTCTAGCCTTAAACACAATAATAGTAACGAATCAATGAATTTTGAAAAAACAACTATAAGATTGGGTTAGAATGTCTGTGTGGCTATGCAAACACATTACTGGCTCTGCATTTAAAAGAAGAATATGCTAAAACTATTCACCTGATTTGTGGATCAGTTATCTTCCACTTAGTTCAAATGCTCCAAGTTTCTGGTTTTCGTCACTGAAGGAGTAAAGAAAGAGCAAAAGAAAAGTAGCAATACTCTGTGTACTGGATTAATTTCTAGACTAATCCTGCAAAATCTTACTCCTCTGAGGGATCTTCCATAGATGATTGATTCAATTGACTTCAGAGGGAGAGTGTGTCTGAATAAAAAAAAAGATTCTTTCAGACCAGCTGCCAGTGTTCAGTCTCTCTTTTTAATCTTTTTTTCTTGTTGTCTCAGGCCTTCATGAAAGGGGGCTGCTTCCTGGCCTCCCTTGCTTGGGAGTAGCCATGCAATTTCTTGGCCCTTTGTGTTCCCCTTCTCTGCTGGGCAAAGGACAATTTGCTCATCCATTATAGCTGAGCATTTCAGCATCAATGCCACAAAAACAGAATTACTCAAAGTTCAGACCAAGACTTTTGTGAAATTCAGGAGGCAGAAGGGAAAAAAGGAAAAAAGGGCAAGACAATGAAGAAAACACATAAATACCTCCATCAGGTACTTTTTTCTTGGTCTTTCTGAAGGAAGGATGGAGCACATAATGTGAATAGGCATGTCTATATTGTCTGGTAACAGTGCCTGTAATATTGCACCTGCTGTGTTTGAGTAAATGATTGCCCTTTTGTGCTGTGGTCTGTGGTTTTGATGATGAACTTCCTGAGGGACTGTAAAGATAAAAACCACTACTTACCACTTGTTGAAGATTTAAAGAGCTGTAGCTTCTAAGTGGTACTGAGGAATAAACAGGCTTTTGCCTCCTGCCCTTGGGCACCATGGCAGTGCCTCAGGAAGCTAAACCTGAACAAAACTCACACTGAAATCCACAAAATTCATGCCTGTGAGGGGACTCTCGGGCCCCCACAAGACAGAAAACAAAGAGGCTTTGCAAAGCTGAGTAAAGGCTCTCCCTTTGCAGTGAAACTATCCTAGTACAGCACTGATAGGCAGCAGCACAGGTGTAGAGAACTCAAGGATGGTGGTGAAGGTGCAGCAGAAGCTACAAGCTCCATTTAGAACAATATAGACCACAGGGTAAAGAAGGAACAGTTTCAGGAATTTCTTTTTCTCTCTACATCCATTTCTATGACATTATACTGATAAATTCTCATAAAAATATTGGCTGATTTTCCTGTGAGTGTGGCTACTGGTATCAAAAGAGAGAAAATCAATTCTGAGGAAGGTCTTGAGGTCACTTTCCTTCCTCACTTCATGAACTGTGATTCCATGTACCTCAGTTCTAACATACAGTGCATTTGAACCGGTAGCGTGGGGGCTTGAGCTGCGAGGCAGTGTGCCCTGACAGGATGGCCACACACAAGGCTTTATAGCAAACACATCCTTCTCTTCTCATTGCTCCTTTACTCCACAGGCAATTACAGCTTTGCTTTCTGCTCCCAGGCTCAATTCCATGTCTGTCTCTAACCCTCACCATATGCAGCTCCATTTGCAATTTCTTAATTATTTCTAGCTGTGTAAAAGAAATGAGTTCCACAAGATCATTTGGTCCTGTTTCCTTAACACAGTCTATACCCCCTATGTATTATTTTGAGCAAAGTAGAAGACAGTTCTGCATTTCCTGAACCATTGTGCCATGAAGGCTCTTCTCCAATGATCTCCCCGGCTTGTGCCCTTTAAAAAGCAGTGGGGACACATTCTGAGGTGCCAATATGATGGTCCCTTTTTGTGTGCACCCAATTATATCACCCATGGCCTCGTGGCTCCCTGGGTGATGGCAGTGGGAAATGCTCAGCTGATGACAGCCCAGCCCTTATCTGCTTGTTGATTTGGAGCAGAAGCTCTTTGGGAAGCTGCAGTGGAAGTGCCGGACTTCTACTGCTTTTCAGAAATCTTATTCTTATCTCCCAGAGACAGGGGACTTTAAGTGAAAAAGCGTTTTAACCTTTGCCATGACTGTTAAGAGCTTGATAATTTTTTTAATTCAGATATCTAAACGTGGGTAGCAGGAAACAAATATTTATCACTGCTTTCAAAAATCTCATATTTTAAGACAGCCCTGGTTCTTAAAGATGTGTTTGTGCTTTCTGCCTGTTTGGATTGGGTTTTTCTTATGTTCTCCACTTTTCAGACTGTTTTGCACTTGTGGCCCAGATCTCACGGTAGCTTTTACTGAGCCACTTGGGGCTGCTGAAGCTCACCCCTGGGCTGATCAGTTCTCTAGTTGTGGCCTTGTCATGGTTCAAACTCCTACTCTGAGTGAGGTTGAATTGTCACAGACCACTATGAGGAGTAGGAGAGTAGGAAGAAGAGAGGTTAACACTCTATTCACATTTATGGCAGCTTAAGATAAATGTTATTAAAGCAACACTCATCATGAAAAGAAAGATTATCATGCAAAGGCAGGGGAGGCAACAGGAAATGGGGGGCGAAGCAGGTGACGGCTGTGATACTATTTGCCAGCCACTTACTGCCCTCACAGACTTTCATCCCCATGGACCAAGCTGAACTTTCAGATCTATATTAAGATAGGGAAGGCTTTCTGAGACATGATCTCCAGATACAGAAGGATTGCCAGCAATCTGCCCTAAATAAAATGCGAAAGGACTCAGCCTGCAACCAGCTCCCCAGAGAGGTGCTCTGTGAACCCTAGGGTGAACCACGGGGAAGGGTCTGGGTTCAATTTACTGTTTGTTTTTCAGTAGGTGGGAAGGCAGCACACGTGCTTGATGCTGCAAGAAAACAGATCTGCACTGAATACCTTTGAGACTTATTTATCCTTGCAAAAATATATGCTCCTGCCTCTGACATGTCAGCCCTCCAAAATGGGAGCAAGGAGCTGCAACTAGGCAGCACCTGCTCCCCTGGTTACAGCTGCTGACCTGCCAGGCAAGGCAGGCTAAGATCACTGTGGGGGAAAGATGCTCCTGCCTCTGAAAAGTCTGAAGTCTCCTCAGGAGATGGCTGCAAAAACCTATCAAAACAAAAAAGAAGAGCTCACACGGAAGACCCTGTGAATAGGGCAGTAGTTGAATCCCTGTGCCTGAAGTGGTACAGATAAACTTCAAGTCAGAAAGCAGGGGGGAATCAGGCCCTGTGTGAGAGTTCCTTCACCAGCAAAGGTCCCAGAGCCCAGACCATTCCCATCTGTGGGAATAGCTGGGAAAAGCCCTACTCTCAGAGTTGCTGGGGGCATCCTTGCTGTAAAGTGCAGGACTGCAGCCACCAGGCAGATGGGCTCTGGTCTCTGGCTGCTCTGAGCTGCAATGGGGTTGGTGGGGGGAGACCCGCCTCTGACCCTGTCCCACTCTTTCTGATTTACACAGGAAAGCTGTTTAATGCAATAAAAGTCTCACAGTGAGAGATACACAGACATTCTTAGCTTTCCAGAGAAATTGATGCTAATTACACTGTTACCCCTATTGGAATTTTGTAAATCCAGAACTGCCTGTGGCCCTGGAGAAAAGAGAGCTTTTTATCAATGATCAGGGGTTTGGTCTGGGACCAGGCAGAGATTGACAGAGATGTGCCCCTGAGAAGCCAACCACTCCCTCTCCCTTGGCAGCATCAACTGCAGCAGCAGCACTGGCAGCAGATGGCAACTGCAGCAAGGCATTGCATTTCTGGAAGGCTTCTCTCAGAGGACCTCAAAACACAACATAAAATTCAGGTTAAATTAACCTTAAAATGTTACAGGTAGGGGGAAAATGAAGGTTACAATTTTCAAGTGTGCCTGTTTAATTTGGGTACCCAATGCAAGCGGCTCAGGGAGTATTTTCAAAGATGCTCAGCCCCTGTGGTGCAGGTGAAAGTTGTAGAAATTCCTCTGAATATGAAGGTCTTGAGCTGGGATCTCAGAGCAGAGTTACCTGCAATAAGTGGAAACACTAGCAAATGAAACCTGAATTTTGCCTAGGGCCATATAGGAAGTTTGTATTTGATTCAGGAATTTGCACAGTTCTTCCTGATGTCTGCTATGCTTTGACAGGCCCAGTCCTACTTTAAAATTTGGTGATAATCAGGATGTGTGAGGACTTTTAATGTCCCTCCTGGATATTTCTGTAATTACATGTGAACAGCATTGACAGTACCTGTTAGCTAAATTACACAGCCCATAGTATTTTATTAATTATCAGGTAAAAAAAAAATCTTTAAGAGGTGAAATTGAAAGAAACACCACCATATGGAGGGCTTGTGGATGTTTTAATAACATTCTTAATATTCTCTTTTCTCCAGTGTGGGTTTTGGCGGGTGGGGGGTACTTCTTTGCTAAATATGTTAGTAGTTTTCAATGCTCACTACAAAGTGTAACTGCAAAAATCCCCCCATGGCTCAGCTGCTGTGACTGCTGGGGACACAGCAGGAGGGCAGCAATGCCCAGGGATGCCAGG
>JAWWLV010000121.1:101179463-101192137 GCA_035041135.1 Platyrinchus mystaceus | reverse complement strand
CAAAAATCCCCCCATGGCTCAGCTGCTGTGACTGCTGGGGACACAGCAGGAGGGCAGCAATGCCCAGGGATGCCAGGGGGCAAGTCAGGCCAAGCATCATGTCTCCATCTGAGATGATCTAATCACCATGTTGATTGCTCTTTGCCCCAGGCTGGAAGAGCAGAAGCTTCTCACATATGACCCACGAGTGGCCATTTTGGGCAATATGTAGTTGAAAGAGAAGCTCCACAGCCCTCAAGTCTGGCTGCCACCAGCAGTCTGTGACACAAGCCCAGCTGCCAGCACATGGCCCTTGTGTGCCTGTCCCAGTCACGAATGGGAAATCAGGTTTCTGTGCCCAACATATGGCTATCCATGCATAATTCATTTCTTATTTTTTATTTATTTCTACTCTGGAAAGAACAGAAGTGTACAATCTCATACATATCTTTAGGGAAAGAAAAAGTCTGTATGAAATCATATTTGTGTGGTCCTCTTACAACATCCTGGTAAATAAGAGGAAGTTTGAGGTCTAGATGCTTACAAAAAGAAAACTTTGCTACTGGAAGCATGTAAGTTTTTAATCACATGCTACATTTCAAAGTCTAGGGCTCATATGTTTATCTTTGCATACCTCAGGAACCTTTTAATTGAAGAGCTGTCTATTATGAGCTTTTAATATTAACAAATATATGTAGTCTGTCTTCCTCTCCAAGGACCACAATTTTCTCTGTATTCCACAAGGAGTGACATGCAGAAGCACTGCAGTAAATATATGTAGGCAAATGGTCCTTCTTTCTGATGTCCTTAGCGGAAGCCCAGAGTCAGCAACTCCTAAAGGCCAGTAGCAACAGCTTTGAATGTTATTTAGCACATTATTTCTATCAGAAATCCAATATCCTTTATATGCCAAATAGCACTGTTTATTTAGCTTGTAATGAAGCTTACTTATTTGTCCCAAGGAGCAGTGGGATGCATGATTCCCCTAGCAATTAGAGAGTTATACGTGAAAGAAATTTCAAAAGGAAATTTAAGTACAAATCATGCAAATGCAATAGTTAAAATATTGTGTAGGACATACTAATTTTTACTAAATCTGATGGCCAGAAATTCACCTGCATTTGAAGTTTTAAGAAAAACCTAAAATCCCTGCCTTCTTTGTTTCTACTCAGTTTGGTTTATGTTTAACATAGTCTAGATGTCCCTTAGCTCTCCAGTCATCTGTGAACCAATGAATACGTCTCTCCCCACCCAGCCTCCATTCTGCTAATTCTGTAAGAGATTTTCAGTAGAAATAGAAAGTTTCCACTTATGTCTAATTAAGAAATCAAGACTTAAAAATTATCTTCCTTTCCATCCAAAATAGGCATCTACCAACACACAAATACTGTTGCTCACCAGGAAATCTCTGTCCTGATAGTGAGAACAACTGGTGCTTATTTTCACCATCCCTGCATGTTCCTCCAAGGATGACACTACATTAAATACATGTTCCTATTAGCAGCTAAACTAATTTATTCTACATGTTCTACCTTCAAAAAGCAAATGTCTCGGATAATTTCTTGGGTACACTCAGAACATATCAGTTCCATGCTATCACATACATTCATGCCTAATCACAAACATTTAGAAACCATTTCAAACACTGTCATTCCCAGGAAAATCATAGGTGTGTATGTCTGTCAAAAGATAAGGAAACCATATATGAAACCATAAATACTAATTTTTAAGTATATAATTGTTTTTTAATCACTTTAATGCTTTTTAAAAGTAATTGAAAGCCTTGGTCGTACCACCCCCCCTTTTCCTGAAACTTAGAGAATTCTCAGACCATACAGTAGAGCTGTTCCTATCTCTGCTAAAAGCCCTTTCAGAGTGAATTCATCCTCTATCTTTCTGCCAGAAAACTGTACTGACCCACATCCTCTTTAGCAGCATTAGGCATAAGCCCAGATCTTAAAACACAGGACCACGAAGCCACTGTTGGGGGACCATCAATGCAGATTGTATTTCATTAAGGCAGCTTCAATCTTACTAAAAAAAAAGGCAAGACATTTCTATATTTGTAATACAGTCTCATGGGCTCTTTTCTTAATGCAGACCTCCAGAGCAAACATTTACACTGCTGTTTACATCCTTTCTCCTCCATTATGCCTAAAAGTTACCTTTCAACAGTGCTGCTTTACATGGCCCGGAGTAAAGAATCAGCCAGGTTTTCTTGTAGCACCTGACATACACAGCAAAAGCAAAAGAAGGTTTTCCCTATTCAATTCTTTTTAAATGTCCACATTGAACTAGAACAAATAATCTAACCACTCATGAAACACAAACTTCACCAGGAGAGTAAAACAGCTGCTGATACTCACTACTATTGAGGGTTACACAGCCCAGCTTGCTACTTTTTTTTCTAAACCTTTAAGTGTAATTTATGCAACCTTGGGGCATAAGCTCTTACCCAAGACCAAGGGGAGCCAATGGGGGTCTCTGGCTGTTCTTCCTCCTCAGACGACATCCTGAGCTGACAATTTTTCCCCGTTCTCCACATACGCCTGCAAAACCACTCTTGGTTGCTGCCATGTACAAAAAAGCTGCCTTCAAGTTTTAGCTGTAGACAACAAAGCTCCAGAGAATATAATTTCCCAGCAATCGTGTTTGCTTGCTAATTTTACCTGCCGAAGTTCTTGGAAGCACAGTCAGAGCAAGAAACCTGAGCTCAGTAAACCAGAGCACACTTTCCTTGCAACTGACTCCTCAAGTGTCCTAGTTCAGTCAAAAGGTTCAGTGAAAAATTAGAGCCTGACAAACACAAATTCTCTTCCAAACAGTCAGTACCCTTACTTGCATATGAGATTTTTATGGTCAGACAGCTTGCTAAGTTATAAACTCTGGAAACAGAATATAAGGAATTTTTACTGACAACATTTTATTCCTATCATTATTTATATTTTTGTATGGATTTTAATAGTTTGATTTTGTTTTCAAGACAGGTTCTTAATGCCAAAATCTAATTCTGCCTTTCTGCATAGCTGCACAACTCCACAATCATAACTGTATGTGTGTGAAGGCAGCACAGCTTTTCTATTCTTCTGTGCAATAACATTTGAAAGAGGATCGTTTTCTTTGCCATTTGCTCCTTTTGTTTTTCTCTTTGTGTCTAGTTTGGTACCAGCATGTAGATTTCAATTATCACAGATCACATCCTACATAACTTCAGATAAACTTGTCCTGATGCCTCTGAGACTTCTGGCTGTTTGAGGGGACAACTGAGTCCAGCATCTTGAAATCACATCTGGCAGCTGGCAGGGATAGCAGCTGTGTCACCAACATCAGGCCTGAGGTTTTGTGCCTGAACTGACCACTAATTCACAGCTCTGATATGCCTTCAAATTCCCAACCTGTGGCTTGAATTTTATTATTTGTTATTCCTCTGCTTATAAGGCATCCGGCTGCAGTAGCTGGTGAAATAAAACTGCCATCAAAACCCCTGAACCTTCTGTTACATGTCTGACTTTGGTCACAGACTTCTAAATCTTTCCACTGAGTTATATAATGAAACAGGCTATTTATAGCACCCCACTGCAGAAGAGTCCTAGTGTTAGCTAGGAGCTGATAATGCTTATCAAATGAACAAATATGCCCAGCTGTGCTTCATAATTAACCTTCAGCTATATGCAGATTCAGTAAGTAGGAAAATTACCAATTGATAAAAGAAGAAAACTTTGAAAATAACAGCACTGAGTAGATAAATGGCCTGTTGCTACTGTGTGTTCTCTTGCCACTGTGTCACTAAGCTGGGCAGCATGTAAAGATAGAGAGGACTAGAAAGTGAAAGCCCCCTCTGACAGCTGGGCAGCTCACCAGGCACCGTCAGCTTGAGGATTAGGGTATCACAGTCACACAGGCCGTGATTTGATAGTGTGTCATTTTCAACAACAACATCAGCATTAGCTGTACTTGCCTCTGTCATCCTCCTTATCCTGAAATACAAAATGCAGGGCTTTTTAAAGTCTGAAACAGTTTCCTAAAACAATTTATTCTAGGCTCTCAAGAAGAGCTGTGACATCCCAGTTGAGGGGGAAGTTCACTGCTGTGTGGAGTTGCCTTTAAGCTTTGGGAGTATTGGGCATGAGTGTTATTCCTGTGTATCAACCAAAACTAACACAGCTGCCAAACTACTGTGAATGTCTGACACGGCAAAGGAAATATCGGTTTGTATCACAGGACAAGCATTAGGTGCAGGCAACACTCTCTCAACTCACTCCGGTTACTCATTGGGCATACGGGAGTCTGCTGGGCTGCCCTCAGCATCCCTCAGGCACTGTCACACAACCTCATGCTGCTACTCTGACCTGCTCCTGCCCCTGAAACTCTGCCACTCTGGCCCACTGGTGCCAATCCCTGATGGACTTTCCACCTGATGAGTGTCTTAGGATCACAGAAGACATATGGAAGAGATTTGCAGGAAAAAAAGAGTGCTTATTTAGATGCTTTCACATTTCAAATTAGAAACTCTGAATCTGAAGTGGCCCAATAGCCAAGTTTCCCTCAAGTTGTAGGATAAATCTTCCAAGAGAAAATAGCACAGCACTTAAGTTACCAAGATGCTCAAGTTACTCATTTCTGTTGTACACCAAATGTTAAGACTGTAAGCACAGAAACCCATTATTAGCTATCTGACAGATCACATTTTCTTTCTGGAACAATTTTGGGGAAGGAAATTCAATACAATTCTTCTCATTACAGCTTCACAGGGAAATGCCACACCTAATGAATTTCAATGGCATTCCTGCCTCTGCTAAAAGGTCTATTCACTAAATTTAAAAGATAGGAACCGCTGTTTGCTGGAGCAATTTTCCACTGTCCCACCCATTTCTTCTGAAAAATTTACTTTCAAGCTGTGATGGGTAAGTATAAAACTCTATCAGAAATAGCATTTAAATAATTGTAATAGGCTTCATATTGTTTATTTATAAAATGGTTCAAGAAGTGGGTGTGCATCTTTCCCATCCTACTGTATTTCTGAAGCCTTTGTCATTTTCTGAACTATCCAACTTCAGGATTTTTCTGCTTTCTCCAGGAAGCACTAACAAGTGCAAGCGTTTCTTCTGTGCAACATAGATGTATCCAGTGACTGCTCCTAGATCAATGCATCTGGTGTCCCATGTCCAAGGGCCACCATCACCAAACACTTCTGATCAATATAACCAGAAACTGAATAAAATAACTAGATCTAAAAGGAACTTTCTCTGTAATTTTCATAAATTAGGACAATGGTTCCCAGACGTTTCCCAAGGTTGCCACCCCCACCACCTGCTTCCCATCCCACCTCCTGCTGTCATGCCCTCTGAGCCAGGCCATTGTTTCTTTGCCTCCTTCCCAGTTCTCACAACCCCAGCAGCTGCTTTTTCCTCTCCTCCCTTCTCATTTCCCCACTCTAAGGACTTCACAACTTGGTTGCTACTTTCCCAGTTTGGTTTTCAACCAAAGACAAATGTGGAACATGGGCTGACACGAAATTCACAGGTGTTCTGACTCGCACTGCACATAGGCTTCATATTGGTTTTCAGATTCCTGCTCAGCCCATAGCCTCTGTGAGATTCTGTAGCAACAAATTTCACTGGATAATTATGCAGCGTAAACACAAGTTTTAATGTCAGTTTTAAACCTTGTCTTATGATTTCACTACATGATGACACAGGGTAAACAGGAGCCAGCTTCTTTTTATAAACTGCACTTGCAAGTGCTGTGTCATGAGAAGCAAAAAATATTTTGTAATCATTCCAGAATATTTAAATATAGTAATATTAGCTCACGATAACCTTCACATGAACTTTATTTTGTGAATTGATGAGATTATGTTATCTTGTTTTTAATAGAATAATTGTTCAATGCAAAGATTAATTTAAGATACTTTTAAATACAATCACAACTCTACTGTACTGGGACAGTGTCAGTCTCCTAAAATAGTTTTACTTTCTCCAGTTTTTTCACATTACTGCAGTTGCCATGGGCAAAGCGTACGGAACTAAACACCCATGGCAATTCATAGCATCATGTATCTGAAACGGGGCTAAATTAAGAAAGCAAACATAAAATCTATCTAACACAGCTGCTTAGTCATAACTTTCCTGTTTTGCATCTACTGCAGAGGCAAGGTTCAAGATGCTGCGTTTCAGACCAACCACAAGCCTAATGGGGGACATCAGATAGCTACACAGGGCTGCCAGAATGCCCCACCACAGGTGCCAACTTGTCTGGGAGAGATCTTCAAGGTTTATGGCTGATAAATAAACATTATTTACAAGAATAATTTAGGTTCTAGTAGAAGGAAATCACACCATCAACAAAAACCAAAGATTCTGTGTGTTTGCAAAAGCACGTACATGCAAAGGTATCTTATGACATGGAATCAGTTCCATGGCTGCCCCACTACCCTGTGAGGCAGTATCTGTTCTCCAAACTGTTACTGGTCCCGAGAGGTAGTAACAAGTAAAAACTCACTTTCCTATCAATCCTGTTGTCTCTGAGTATAAAGAAAATTGTTAAGTTGCTATTAACAGCACCACTCAACATTTTCTACAGCAACACAGCACACATTGCCAGAATAATAATTCTTAGCATGCTCAGGGTTTAATTACATAATCAACATATCAGTCATGTAACAAGTGTGGAGAGATTTCCTTCTGTTTATATTACTATATAAATGTAAATCAAAAAGTTTTCTTGAAGATTTTAATCAAAACCACATTCATGTATGAAGCAGCTTTATGAAGTCTCTCTTAAAGTCATGTCAATTGATTCCCAACACCTTTTTCTCACTGCACAGGAACCTTACTGTTATAGCCAACGCCCATCACCCCTTGCCAAATATGGCAGCAATGGGCAATGCCAGTATTTGGACTATTGCTTCAAAACTCCCAGAGCTGTGACCTCCACAGTCATGAATGGTCATTTTGAGAGCTGTCAAAACAGGACTGAAAATACTATAAAAGCATTTGCAAACTACCAGAACCGCTGAGTATTTCTTCAGGTACAGATTAGAGCAGGGGACAGAAGACTGTCAGCAGGCAGAGGATGAATGGGACTAGTTTTACTTTTCATTGAAAAGTCTTACCCTTAAGGAAGTAGGAAAATGGAAAGAATATGGATTTTATTTTGTGCCAGCATATCTACCGTATTTCAATGATAGCTGATATTAATAGAAATAGAAATATTAAGACTTACTAAAAAATAGAAATATTAAGACTGGTTCTTGAGGGCTGGGGGATGATGTGGCAGCAGAGGACTCTAGTGGGAGAGTTGAAAGGCAACATGGCAGCTGTGTGTGGGTGGATGTGGTGAGAGGCTGTGCCATGGGGCTGTGGGGAGCTGTGCTCACTGGCCAAGTGATGTGTGGCAGAGGGAGGTAAGAAGAAGTTGGGTTTTATGACAATTGCAATGCATTGCCATGCTGAGAAACAGCTCTGGCACAGTCAATTCTGCTACAGGCACTGTGGCAGCGGCTGAAGAATGGACCTCAGGAAGGAGTTATGTCTTGCAATCACCACCAAGCCCTATAGCTGGCCCAGCCCAGCAGCATGTGGCACGTGGCTGGGACTTGTTGAGCTCGGTGCTCACGCCACCCACATGAATTCCAACTGCCACAGAAATCCAGATTCTTTCACACTGTACACAGGCCCTGCCCACAGTCCTTGTGTTCCTGCAAACACTTTGTACTGCTGTTTTCCACCCTGTAAAGCTCTCATCTGACCCTTGCTTTTGATTGGTTGTCTATTATTTGCACCTCTTTCTTTTTGTGTGAGAGACACGTTTCACCACAGAGTGTCACATAGAAGCCTTTGAAAAGCAGCCCCCTCTCAAGCAATATTTAGCAACTGCTTCTAGATGCAGAGTGGGAGCCAAGATCTGTACATTCTGTACCACCACAACAGGAAGCACTTGCTAGTGTTCAAATCATCTGTAATGATTAGATACCAGACATTAGTGCTTAAGTACTTGTAAAGAGTGCTTTGATAGAGAAGAGAGGATGATAGCAAGGAAAATAATGTCACGTTCCCAGTAACCTCTGGACTCTGTGTTTTGCAGAAGCTGAATCATGAACTACTTCACTCTCTGACACACAATACAGAACATGCTAATAATACTATCTGCAGGTGATAATAGTGGATGACTAAACCAGCAAGCATGGAGGGCACTAGAGGAGAAGGTAGAGGCTATAAAAAGTCTTAAAAGCATGCAGGAAACACTAGTTTGTTTAAGATTTGTGTTCATAAGGAGCATGGGCCAATTTTTCTCACAAAGGCTGCTGGGACTGAAAGCCAGTAATTCCATCCCACAAAAGGCAAGACAAGAGAAGTGTGGAGCTGGGACCTGGGTTCTTAGCCCTACACATGCACCCACGGTAAACAACTACAGCACCAAGAGTTGTAGCAGAGGATGCCAGTCCCACCCAAGCAGATTTGCTTTTATTTATCATTATTATTTATCTCTATTACTCTATCACCTCAAAGTCCCAGAGACACAAACCCTACGTTGTCCCTCTCTGTGAAAGCTTACACTCTAGGGGGGCTTAGTTTGTAAACAAGGTCAAGAATTGAGAAACTTCTGGATGGAGCTCTGGAGTGTGGCTCTCCCTGACTCAACCACCGTTACTTTTTCGGCATATTCTGAACAAAATTCTGTGTTTTTCTACTGTGGGGGTGCACAGCTATCTGTATGATGGGAAGTACCTGCATTTTGGTCACACAGTAAATGCATATCTGGTCTTGTAACAGGATGTGCTCCATCAGACAATGGGCTGTGCACACAAGTTTCACCATACACAATTTCTTATGTATATACTCCATGATGGAGAATAATTGCAGTTGGTCACACAATAGACATTAGGTCTGGTGAGGCCAGGTCCTGAGGCTCCTATCCTGTAGGCAGGATATAGTATGTAGGAAACTCATGGAGCAAAAGGTTATCAGTGAAACAACACTCAGCAGTATGATTGCTTTAGCCAACTAGCAGCTGTATTTTGTCAAAGTTTTGAAGACTTTGTGGCAAAAGAGAATGTTAAGAATGGATGGGATTTATTTATTTTTTAATTATATACTTTAGGCCTTTTTTAGTTTTTTAAAGAAAATGGATGTCTAGAGACTGGCAAAGCAAATCTCAGATCTAAAACATAGGAAAAGTTAACAGACACTTGGTATAAGTTGTTTAAATATTTGCTTACAGGAAAGATTTCAACCTGCTGTCTTTAGATCTGAGTTCTTGCAAAAACTCTTATATCTTTGAGGCTGTGGTATGCTGTAGGCCATTAAGCAGTACTGTATTTTCTCTTGATCATTTCAGGTCATTGCTTAATTATATTACCTTCTTTCAACCAATCTTTTTACTTCGTTTTTTCCCACTACAAAAGTGTACTTGTTGGTCCTGTACAACACCGAGACAGATGTCCATGCAGCATGAACTTTATTTATAAAGGATGGATTAGACATAAATGCCACACTTCTTTAAAAAAGTTTAAATTAACTAATCAACTGGTGAACAGGTAATACTATTTACATAGGACAATGTTCACCTTCCTTCCCAAAACTTAAAGTGAATTCTCACTCTGAAGCAAGGACAATGATATATAGAAACCCACTGATAGCTAGCAGTTACCTTGTAGATAGCAATCCATGTCTCTCAAACTTACACAACTTACATTTTCTCTGCAAATGAACCTAAATGAGCTCTTCGGCATAATCACACTGATGTCTGCATTTCAAGGACAGTACTTTAACGGGCTCAGCAACCTGATAGCATTTCTTCAGTATAAAATCAGTGATCCTCCCACTGGTGTATCCAGGAAGAAAGGCCAGCCCAAATATTAGCTAACAATGTCTATACTCACCCTTCCTACACCTCAACTGAGTGAAGTTAACAAAGTTAACACTGATCTATACAGACAAACAGGAAGTTTGCAACTTAGACAGTATTTCCAAAAACTAGACAAAGACAGTGATCACTGATTTCACATTTAAGAGTATGAAACATCGTGATGCCGGTGCCATTCTAGAACATCTTTTTAGATGTTCACATGAATTTCTCAGCAATGTTATCTCCATTTTCTCACTCTTTTGAGGCACCTTGGCAAGAAAATATCCCCATAAAGTGTATTGGGAGTGTTTTAGGACCATCTCATCTGCTTTCCTGAGTGCACTGGGCCCAGCTTGAAATCTGCAGCCAGTTCAAAAATTCAGTCTCAAACCACCACTGTTCTAGATGTAATAAGTCACTTGCAGATCAGTCTTACCATTTGATGTCTTCAGTTACTCAAGTTAATAACAGTTTCAGGTTTAAATATTCAGATCTCATTTTAACCTTCTTAACTCTCTTCCTTATGCTAATAAAACCAGACATATTATTATGCTTCTATTTCAAGGGTCCTGCATGTTAAAACTATCCAGTGTGGCAACTATTCCAGAAAATAAAGTTCCAACTGAGTTCCTACTATTAAAGAAATATACTTTACAAGTCTTCATATAAAAATCCTACCTGGATCAATCAGTAGCAATATACTGCAAAACTGTAACAACTCCTATTGCCCTGTGCCAACTGTTAGATAAATAAAACTTGTAAATCAAAATCTGCTCCTAAATTTACATTTCCTATTTCTGGAATGTACAAAAAGTTTCCTAAAACTTTTCCTTATGAACTTGCATTGGTCTTTTTTGTCACAGAAGAAGTGCACTCATTGACCTCGCTTCTGATCCAAAATGATTTCCACCATGTGGAGTAGTAAATCTCTTTATCTCTCTCAGAAATTAGGAATGACTTCCATCAGACAATTAAATTAGAAAAGTCACTTAAAGATTTGGAAATATAAGCTTAAATTGTCTGATTATATATCATTCTAATAAACCACGGAAAACAACCCTGTTTCTATTCAGAAAGCAGAGCCTCTCAAAAGTAATTTCATGAGATGGTGGCAATTAGTCTCTTGTACTATTTAGGAAATGTGTCTCTTTTCAATTAAATATGTCGTCCAGTCAGGAAGAAAAGTGGTCTGTCCTCTTTTGCATTGGCAGTCTGGAATTCATCCCGCAGTCGGAACTGCCATTCATCTTCCAGCTCCAGCCGGACAACAGTCTGGCGAAGAGAATTGCGGTCCTGACAAATCACACACAGGGTGGCACCTAAGCAAACAGTTAAAAAGAAACTCACATGAGTATTCCCTTCATCCTGAGATAGCCCAGCTCCCGCCACCCTTTAGCAAGTAGGACTCCACCACTTTCACATCAGGAGTTACAAATGGGCTTGGGAGAAAATTAGGTCGCTTGTGGTAGGACTGAGGGGAGCCATGTTCAGCCCTATTTGTCAGGATCTTCTTGTGCAACTTGAGGTACCTAGCATTCACCTAGTAAATGCCGAAATAAAAAAGATCATATTTTATGATAATATCAATTGTAACCAATATCAACTGCCCTGACTGACATGCTGATACTATTTTAACTTGCTTGTGTGGCTTCCTGGCTTCTGACAAAAATGCTCAATTAAGAAGAAATAATTACCTCAACAGCATTCAGTAATCTGCATGAGAGACAGTGAGATAAGTGTAAATGCCCAAGAGAAAAAAACCGAAACCCTATGAATATAATTAAAAAGAAACAAGACTGACAGTCATGTGGTGTCTAGTGCTTATGTGGCAGGTTCGAAAATCAAGTACACTTCCAGGAGAGATGGAGAAATCCCAAAGCAAATATACTTTGTGCTACATGCTATAAAAATTGCCTCATTTATGCAAAATAAGACTGACTGATAGCCTCTGTGTTAACTGCAACAGAGAATACAGCAGTTCATAACAACTGTGCCTGTTTCAAGAGGCACTAACCACGGTGTTCTTCTTCCAGTGACAGTTATAGCTGTGAGTGAAACAAATCCACAGAGCACTAAATGCCTAAGATAGTAGCAGAATGATACAAAAGAAGTCTGCAATGTGACTGCCTGCAATCAAGGTGGAAGTTAGCTGTCTCCACTGCTATACACCATCGGTAAAATTACATGGAGAAACTGGTTATTAGGAATAAATTTTAAATAAGGCAGCTTCTACTTCCAAAAATAGTAAATAGATTTTGATAGAGGCTTGTCTATCACCCATTTTCCATCACAAATTAGAAAATCTGGAAGAATACAATAGGTAAATAGCTCCTGCAAAAACCTTCAGTACTGGGTTTTCAAACATAAAGTAAGGAGTTGTGTATGTACACTAGGCATAATGATATGGATCCAGCATTCGTCCCTATTTATAAATCTGCAGAACTTATAGCACTGTTATATACCAGTTTACTACAGTGCAGAACCAGCAAGACCAAGCATCAAAGTTGGGTGGGACATATAAATACAAATATGAATACATGCATACACATATATATGTATAGATATTTTCATATAAAATGGACTTTCCCCAGCTTCCCAGAGACCCTGTCATCTAATTCTCTGTAATAAAGTTATTGCAGCTCACCTTTAAGAAAATGAAACTTCTTCAAAAAGCTGGCTACAACAAAGGAGTCACAGAGGTACAGCAGGAGACCACTGAACGTCAAACCAGAGGAACTGATGTTCAGAGAATGAGGTCGAGAACTCACATAGCAAACTGCAATCTGATTGGGAGAGGTTGGAAAAAAAATCAGTATTTTTCAAACTTCTATATAAAGCTAAGACTT
>JAWWLV010000121.1:101126150-101171395 GCA_035041135.1 Platyrinchus mystaceus | reverse complement strand
TTCTCCTCGAGAGTGATCCTGCATGTGTTCTCAAAAGAAGCAGCAGCGTTATAGATGGTGTGTCTCCAGGCCTCCCGGCTGGAGGTCAGAGTAGACCAGTGGTGAAGATCAATATGGACAAGGCTGAGAGATTGTTTCAGGGAGTCCTTGTATCTCCTCTTTGGGGCTCCTCTCTTGCGGCAGCCGGCGGCAAGTTCACCATAGAGCACAATCTTAGGGAGAACACAGCTGTGTTGGGCAGGGCACATCTCCAGGATGAAGGACTACTGCCTCCCTAAGATTGTGCTCTATGGTGAACTTGCCATATGAAATAAGACAGTAAGAAACACCTTACTCCAAAATTCTTCTGACTTACCAGCTCCTAAATTTGAAGGCATTGAAACTCACTAGGTGTTTCCAAGCTTGGTAGTACAGTAAAAGCCCTGTTTCTGCAGATATCCAGGACTGTTCCAGTCTGGGAAACTTTTTTTAGCCTGGTTCCTACCAAGGTCATTAAAGACCCAGAATGAAAGTGTGCCTCTTTACAGAGACTCTCTGAAGTCCTCACAATCAAGTACTCCAGATTTAAAACTGCCAAAGCACAGAATGAATGCCAATGGAGTTCATGAAAAGGGAATTTAAAGAAGTGGATCAAGAAAAACATTTTATAATAATTTAATAATATAGGTATATATCCCACAGCATTTTTCAATTTTGCATCAAGATTGCAGGCACTATTTGGGAAGAAGTGAACAGAAAAAGAAACAAAGGAAAAATAAATTATTTTGGCAAAGCCTCAAAGCAGGTCAGTGGCAGAAGCAGGAAAAGAATCCACAAGGACCCAGTGCACAGTTCTGACCATGTAGTCAAGCACAAGGTTACTGGCTGAGGAAGAGCAGGAGGTTTCATCCTCACATTGCACAGTTGATGCTGTGTTGCTATCTGGGTTCATCCATTTAAAACTTGAACTGGAGGGTGGTATTGATTTATTACTGTTTATTGGAAGTAGCTTATTTTCTCCAGGATAGAAGTGCTATTGATTACTACTGTTCCACAAATTGCTTCAATACTCCAAGCAGTGTGGCCTGAGCACACCACAACTTCACCTTAGACATGGATATCAGGAGTTCCTGTAAAAGCATCAGAGCTTGTGTGACCTGTCTGAAGGATGACTTACAAAGTGTTTTCTTTACAAGTGTGACACCTTTATGCAGTCTTGAAGCCTCAACAAAGATTCTTTAAAAGCCTTATTTTTATATGAAAGTACCTGAGCAGTTAGGCAGAATAAGACAGGATATTCCACTGCTTTTCTCCACAGAAAAAAAAATGCTTCCTCTTAGTAATGGTACGATAAACAAAATAATGTCTCTGAGATTCATTGCTGAAACCATTCTCATTTTAACATCTTAAACTCATAAAAAAAGACCTTTAGTCACAGATAAGAATATTTGCACCAAAGGATCAGCCTTGATAATGAGCAAAAGAAACATGGTGGCTAGAAAGTTTTTCTTCATGTGTCCCTTTCTGGGAGAAGGTACAAGGTTAGTATAAGGACATCTTCATTATCTCTTGACAGCAGGAGTAGTAATATAAAGAATACTAATTCAACAAATTTTAAAATTGGTGGTGTCTCTCTCCCATATATGGCCATAAATATAATTATCCATCTACCTTATCTGTGACTAGTGGTAGCCTCATGCTTTCCAGTTGTCTTCCTGGTTGGCTAAAGACAAAATGATGCTCCTTTGATTTTGGAATGATGAAGTGCAGCTGGATCTCTTCTCCCAGCATAGAATAGGAAAATGCAAATGCATGCAGAGTGGACTCATAAAGCTAAAGATGGGAAAAAATAGGATAATTCCGTTAGAGTCAAACTACAAGGTCTCGGTGTATTTTATATAGATTTATAACATTGCTGAACTGACTACAATCACTTACAGTATGGTGTTAGATTTTAATTCATTATTCATAGGTGTTAAGCAGTATCAGCCAGGCTAGAGCTTACACTAAAAAAACCCACAATAAAGTGTTCCCTCTTTTGAAACCATTGTTTCAGCTTCGTCTTGCAGATGGTACCAATACTTACAGGCCACTCTTTGGTTTTCAGAAATACTGACACATAAAAACCAGTATTTGCATTGCTGACACCTTCTTCCTCGCACTCTAAGGGGCAGGAAGTTAGAGGGTAATAACAAGTAATAACACCACATATAAACTACTCTATGCTGCACTACTCCTGTATCAGAAGTAGCACCTGTCACAGTTACCCAGGTGAAAATACAAGCAAGTCCCAGAGGGAAAAGATTGCTGGAAAAATACTTTTAACTGGTAAGCATACATGTAGATTACAGCACTGAACAAAGTAGCGTAAATGAGGCAGGAATCAGTCCTCTGATGTCCCCAAACCTGCAGTCTGGTCAAGGCAGGCAAACCTCAAGAAATAACAAACTCTGTAAACCAGCTGTTTTTAACACACACATACAATTTCTAAGCCAATTTTAATACAGTGAATGTATACAAATTGTGTATGGGTTGTGTCTGCTTCAGTTTCTGATCTGCAGAGTAACTTGGGGAAATCTTTACCTGGTACCTGGGATTGAAACCCATATACTGATGACACTGTTCACAGTGATGGTAGGTGTTATATGCTGCATACTTGGACAATCTCATCCTAGTTGTTTGACGGCATGTATACATATCCTCCTGCCTCCTGCTCATTGATCTGTCTATTAAAAAAAGGAAACAACTTTAAGATATATATTAAAGGCTAGAATGTATTCCCTTGTGACAAACTGTTTCTCTTACTATAGTCAGCTTCTAGGAAAAATGGCCATATTAAACATGTACAAAACAAACTATGAATTCATTCTGAAAATAGCATGGTTATAAACTATTATGTACAGCAAAGGGAACTACAAACATATATCTGCAAATTCATGATTATGATAATTCTGTACAGATTTTACATAAGGCTGATATGTTAGCAAAGGCAGGTTATTGCAATTATCATTGTTGCTATTGCTATTACTGATTGAATGCTTACAAAAGTAATAAATAGTAAAAAAGAGCCTTATGACATTTGCCATTCTGTGACAGAAATCACTGTACATTATGTGAAATGAACTTGACAGTTTAGTGATATTGCTCTTTAGTTCACTTCCATATTTTTTAAAAGCATCCCCTTTGTGAGAGACTAAAGGAAGATGAGGTGTAATTTCTGCTGAAAAGGACTTTGTTATATCACCTTTCACTCAGATTTTCAGCATCAGATCAGGTTGTTCAAGGCTGTTCCTTGTCATGTCAAGTTTTGAAAATCACCAAGAGTGGAGTTTCCATGATCTTTCTGGGCAACCTGTTCCATGGTTTGACCACTTTTATTCTGGAAATATTTTTCATACTAGTAATTTCATACTTTCATACTAGTAATTTCTCACGTTGCAATTTGCATCTGTTGTCTCTTCTCCTTATGCTGTGTATCTGTAATAGTGTTTGTTTATAAGTTCCCATTAGGAAGTTTAAGACAGCATTCAGATGGCCCGGATAGACTTCTCCAGACCAAACCAACCCAATTCTCTGCAATTTTCTTTGCATCTTGGTGGTTACCCACAAGCCTCACTTTTGTATGTCAATGTCTTTCTCATACAGGCAAGAAAAAACTTGACAGAATACCCAGATGTGCTCTTAGAGGTGCCATGCACAGAAGAATAATCACTTCCCTTGGTCTGTTTGCTGAACTGTTACTAAGCCATTAACCCAGTGGAGAGCTGGTGACTCATATTCAAATTGTTATCTACCAGGACCATCAAATCACCTTCATCAAAGTTGCTCTCTACAGAGTTTGCCTTAAGCTTGTACAGCTGAAAAAAATTATTCTATCCCAAGTGCAAGGGGCATGTTTGTTGAACTATATGAGGTTCCCGTTCCTGAGGTTTATTCCTGAAGGTTCCACTTCTCCAGCCTGCCACGGTCTTTCTGAATGGCAGTGTTACCTTCCTGCATATTGACTCCTGTCTCAACTTGGTACCATCCATGAACTTGTTGACATTGCATTCTGTCCCTCTGACCGGGTTATTAATGGCAATCTTAAACAGCATTTGTCTCCCTATCAGTCTCTGAGTATTGCCATGAGTATCCAGCTGTCAGTCAGACTGGCGACACTCCTCACATTTTCAATTCGGTGGTCCATCTAATTTCCTACTCACTTTAAAATCCACCTATCCAAACCACCTCCATCCAGTTTTGCCTGTATGGATATCATAGAAGACAGTGACAAAAGCCTTGCTGAAGTCAAGATAAAGCCACTGCTCTTCCTTCATTCATAGTGCCAGTCACCTCATCATAAAATGCGGTCATGTTTACCAATCACAATTTGCATCTGATGATCCTTTCCAGCTGATCTCAGTCACTTTCCTCACCTTCATAGGTCTGGACATGGCTTATAGGAGATTTTGTTGCATAATTGTTTTGAGGACTGAGGGTAGGCTAGGTAGGCTGTAATTGCTTCAGTCCTCCCTCTGTCCTGTGGAGGAAGGGCATGGCATTTTCCTTTTTCCAACTATCAGGAACCTCCAACAATTGCCATTACCTTTTCAAAATAATAGACAGTAGCCTCACAACAATGCTGGCCATCTTCCTCTGCATACTTGGATACATCCTACCCAATCCCATGGGCTTGTGTATGTCCAGCTGGATAATTCAGAGGACTAACTCACACCTCAGTACTCCAGGAATCTACACCTGGACATATGCACCTCATGCTTTCCAAAACTAGACCAAAATCTAAAAAATAAACCTACAAACACTTTTAAGTAAATAGCTAACTTTACCCACATAAGTCACTTCATTGCTACAAGGCAGGACAAGGCTAATATATTAAACGATTCAAATACACAAATGTATGTGGAATTAGAGCTTTTTAAATTAAAGATTACCCATATAATATTCCATAAAACATTTATAGAGCTTATACTCTGGTACTTCATCTGGCAAACTTGTAATCTTTTTTCGCTATTACTTAGTCAAGTGAAATTCTGACATTTTAACTCTGCTTGAAAGTTTAACAGGATTCTCATATTAAAAGCAAATAAATACATATATGTGTACCAATCTAGATTTTTAAAATTCTAACCTTCGCTGTTTATAGTCTGAAGCTTTGAACAAATCAGACTTGCATCTTCATATTTTGGATCGTGAATAGTGTAGTCAAAAGGCATCTTCTTAAATGTCTCCAAATCTGGCCACATATCTCCAGGTTGATGGTAATATTGATCAGATTCTTCTTTTATGTCTATCATATCATTGAAAAACAAGAATTCATAAAATTTTAAAGCTCTTTATATTGCTATAGATGGTTTTGCTGTGTCTATTATTCCTGCTTCATTTTTTCTTTCATTATTCTGCTGAAGCAGAATTATTATGCACCAGGAGGTGCACCTTTGCGAAAATGTACCTCAATACCTCAATGCAACTCCGTCTTTTAAAATTTATCTTCATGTACTGATTGCAATTTTTCTCTAAAATCCTACCAAAAATACAAAGCATTGCTTGCACAAACCTCTCCATTAGCAGATGGACCATTTTTTCCACAGATTTTCCCATATACTTTGGGGGATACCTGCCTCTTTCTCTTTCACAGATCACTGTGGAGGATGACTCCTGAGTACTGCCCCAAAAAGCCCTCAGAGACAAGAGCTGAGGCACATTCCCACAGTAAAATCACTGAACATCTTCCAGCCAGAGTCTGTGGAGGCAGATCAGAGGCTGATAACACCTACTTGAGACTTCACAGCTGACTGTGGGCAAACATTTAGTGCAGAATTAAACATAGTCCATAAAATATCACCCGTATATTTATATGTAATCCAGCCCTTAGTTACAGAAATACATCTAGAAACACAGGGGAATACTATACTGCAAATAAAGGAAGTTTGAATTAAAATTAGCTATTAGAGAGCAGAAACTTTCTTCCCTCATGTAGTCTTACATTACTACAGCATTACTCCTCATGGTATAAATCTGCCAAAATTTCACTGATTCTTTTTATATACTTTACCACAAAAGTTCTTTTCAATTCTATCTCAGTGGCTGGATATCATTTAATATACATAAATTAAGTTGATCCTTTCCCAAGAAAACCAGAGGTGTGTTGTTTTCTTACTGAGAGGAAGACTAAACTCTAAATGATGAGTAAAATAATAAAATATTCTTAAGTATCAGTTGAAGATCACAGAAAATTTTTCTTACAATAATTCAATAATGTAAAGTAATTGCAAAGGTGAAGGGCATAGAATATACAGACTATGTTTCAATTTAGCATAACGTTTTATTGTCTACAGAATATTTTTATATCATGTACTTACTAATGTTGATTTCTTCTTCATCATAAACGTCCACTTCTGTCAGTCTGATCAGCATTCGGGACAAAATACTGAGGAACTGCAGATAGGCACCTGTTTTCCCTATCTGCAAATAAATAAATTAGAAAATACAAAAGTAAACATTCATTTTTCAACATGTTACTTTTCCACATATCTGGAAATGGCAGCTGCAGTGAAACTGAATATTAATAATCAGCGGTTGCAGATCCCTGTATTTGTATATTCCTTGACACATATTAAATACTTACTGCTCAACAGTTTTGTTCTCTCTATGCAGGAGCCTAGTCTGGAAAACGCATTTTATATCACAGGTCTAAATACAGGTGCACAGACAAGAACTTTCTCTCCTGAGGTTACAGTTTCTACACAGGCAATGAACATTTAAAACATCCATTCAAACTTTTAAAATGTTGAATAAAACCTCCTCAAATTACAAGATAATTAATTACCTCAACATTTTTATTTTCATATGATTTACCAGTGCACTGACTGCTGGTGAAATACACTGACTATCCTGAGGAGCAAAGTGGGACACGGATCTCTGGGAGAGCTTGTGCAGGCCACTTCCACTCCTGAAGGACATGGTATGTGCAAACTGTGTTGTTCCACCTCCTGTGCTGAAAATACATTATTTCCCTTCCACTCTATTAGAATTACCTTTTAAAAGTCCATTTTAAAATTATCTTAAGATTATAACTTTCTCTTTTTTTACCTCACCAACAAACTACATAAATTTTATCCTCATTGCACTAAATAGTATCACTGGAAGGTATAAACCACAGCCAATTATTTACTCAGTGGATTGTTCTCTGTCTTTCACATGTAGCTTGCTGATGATAAAATCAAGTAAATAAGGCCATATCTAAGCAGACAGCTTTACAAACCATGACTGTATGTGTATTGCCTGTACAGAGTAGGGTAATGTAGATGAGTTACAACACATTCTGCTGCAACTGTCTAATTTCACAAAGTGGCACCAGATTTTGGATTAAATCTATATTACTACTGAATTGAAAGTCCAGCTTCACTTTCATTACTGCTAGGACATGTCAGAAGCACAGGCTGTAACATTACTAAATAAAGTATTAAAGTTATTATTTTCTATCTATGTCAAGCAAAATTTTAATCTTCTTTCAATGTTTGAGAAAGGGGGCTTTTGAATTCAAAGAAAGAGATCAAACATTTGTTTTATTCATTATCTATTGTTCTTAACAAACCATTTTAAATAGTTGCTTGCAAAGGGTGGATAAGAGTACCATTATCCCTGTTGAGGGTCAAATGTCAGCACAAAACTCTCTGTTATCCAGGAGTAATACAGAAAAAGAAAAGGGACTTTGAATAGAGGAAATGATAGCATGGAGTATAGTCAGCCCACAGACCAGTTGTTTCTAATTTGCAGTTCAAGTTTTTATGTAAAATCCATTGAGACTAATGAGAGTTTTTCTTCTGAGCCTGGAAAAAAATTCTAAACTTGGCTGCAGTGGCTACCGGTTGGTGAACTAAAACAAAACCATCGTATCTTTCCACACCTGAGGCAAAGAAAGAAAATACTGTCATCTGCTTTTTCTCACATCTGAGAAATATTCTCTTTTGAACATACTCTTTTAAAGGACTTCTGATTGTTATTTCATTAAACACAGGGTGGCCTGACAGAGTAACAGTTCCCTTTTCACAGGTGTATAGTATAGTCTCATAAGTCTCTGAATTACTTATTGGCTAATCTGGACATTTACGGTGGCTTTGGGAATAGTGTCTTTATGGGGTTTGACGAGTATGCATACAAAATTCTAACAGAAGTTGTCACAGCCTGTGAGATGAAAATTAACTTCTCTCTCCAGAATGCATTCATTTTTATGCTACAGCTGAGTATGAAATTCAGCTTATTGATCACATAATTAACTCAATCTTTGGTAAACATGAACTATTTAGATCAAAGGAGCGGACAGTGAAAAACTGATTACCAGAATATTTTCTGGAATCCTTTATGAATTACAAAAACATTTGGAGGAATTCCCAATATGAAAAGCTCATTTATGCTCTTTCTACTCTGCTTCACCATCAATTGAGGTATACAATGGAATTCAATCATGTAACAAACACTAATATGCAGGGGTTTTTTGCCATGGATGGGCCTATAGGAGAGGATCATGTGCCAAGTTAAATCAGTAACTATCTTTAGATTAATTCTTGGGTTGATGTTACAATAACTGGAAACATGAGTCTTTGTCTTGGTTTGCATTCATCCCGTTTGTCTTCTGAGGTTAACAGGAAATATATCTGCTCTCAGGAGATCAGGTGCCTCTTCCTATCTTGATGCTTCATACCAGCAAAACATGAGAGACACAGTATGTGTCTTTAACATGTAACGTGCACTTAACTAGGAGATACCTTGCTCAGAGATTAGTGCTAAACATTCTTAGAGAATTTAGAAGAGAATGAACTTCTTAGAACTGGACCCATTTCCATGTACCTTTTCAAAGTAATTTAAAGACTCCTGGGTCAGCTACTCATCTTGTAAATATCACTAATGTTGAACTGGCCTTCTTGCATTTATTGTTTACAACAGCTTCAATTTTTCTCTGCTGTTAACTACAAACACCCAGCTGTCTTCACATTGACCATAAGAAAGTAGTTTTGTGAAGATCTTTGATCTTTTTTTAAAATGTAAATGCATATTCAACTTTAACAAACTGAAATTATACACAAAATCTATCTCTTGAGCAAAATGTCTTTTAAAACATTTTAATGGAAACTGACCAAAAATTAACATTTCTACAGCTTCTCTGCCTATGAACTCAGGCTAACAGTAAAGAAAGGAAGATTATTTAATTAGAAGGAATTAGGAAATACAATGTAAAAAATTTGCTCTCTACCAAAAATGCCCCTTCAAGTATGAGTAATAATAACTATTTTTTCTGAGACTACGATAAAATTTAACAAAATAAACCAATGATAAAACCTTGTTCTTTTTACACACCTGTGGTGGCCCACTCAGCAGCAGCCTCCTTGGATGAAAGGTGTCCATTCTGCCCTCATTTCTATTGTTGTAGTCCATATGGATTGGTTTGGGAACTGTCCACTGGCGGTAGTACAGAGACTGCTCTGTGCAAGTCATCATCTTATTCATAAGAGGACGGAAAGAACTTGCCCACATAACAGAATGGTAAGGCAAGAGGGAAGAGGATTTGGGAAGTCCACTGCTGTCTGTAGAAGTAATAATGTCATAAACCAGTTTGGGCAGGAAAACTATGGGTGGCTGTTTTGATGCTTTGGTCATGGAGCATTGAGAGGTCTGTAGGATGAAGGAGTTATGAGTAGGTGCAGAGGAAGAAGAAGAGGAGGAGAAAGGTGAGGAGGATGACGAGGTGATGGAGACTTGGGCACTTTTTATGTTTTGTTTTGTATCCAGCTGTTCAGTTACCGGTGGCAAATGTTTGCTGATTGTGGTTTGTGCCCCCTTGTCTACTTTCTGCTTCTGCCTTTCATAGTTATTTGTAGTTTCTTCAGTGCTGTTGCTTAGGACTTGGGGAGGAGATGACTCAGTGCAGAATGCTGTGACTAAAAAAAAATGTATATTTCAACACAGTGCAACTATCTCTGCTAGTCAATACCACAGTTAAACAAAACACAGCAAAGAATCATCTAGATAAGAGTATTCATCAAACATTGCAATCCTGCTCCTCTTCTTGCTTTTACCTTTCTCTTACAGGAAGCCGTAATGGGACTAGTTTGGAGTATTCATCTCAGTGAAGAAAGTGGCTTTTACAGTGCATAGAAAAGACATTGATGATTGTCTTCGCCTCCGTTTCCCTCATACTTTCCCTGCTTAAGGTGTTCACCAGATCGTTTCATCAGTCAAGACAAATATAAATTACAGAAACCATTGTTTAAATTAATTGAAGAAATTAAGTATTCCCAGGCTATTACTCCATCAGACTACACAAATGTCTACACAGACTGACATCTGAAAACAGTCAGCTCTGCTCTGACACTCATCTCTGTGTCACTGCAGCACTTAGTCTGATCTAATAAAACCTGGCAGCTCTCAAGTCCCTGGTATGACATAATGCATTACTGCATTCATACAGCTGCTGGTCAGCTGAGAGAACATACTGAACTCACAAAAAAATGTTGGCCATGAATATGTGATATAGCCCACAGATAACTGCTGATTTTCCAAAAGTGGTATATTTTTACCTTATGTTTTTTAACTACAAAGACTTCTTGAAAGTTTAACATGTTCTGAGTGGTTCTGTGCATCTTTAATGCTTAATGGAAGAGAACATGCAAATACTTCACAGTCTTGAGAGTAGACTGAGAACTGGTTGTGGAATCAGTCTACACAAGGTATTAGAAATATCTGTCTAAAGTTGAACATAGATAAAACCAGCTTTCCTCTCATGGTGAAAACAAGAGTCTTTGTTCCCAAAAAGCTCCACATTTTGAGCTAATAAAAGTCTGTAGTTTCTCTTGATCTCAAGAAATAGTAAGATACACTCTAGCTGCATATTAATCTAAAGTGGTCAGTAAAGGACACTAGCAATAAATACAAAAGTATCATCAGCATTATAAATGGTTGCAAGTAACATCGCTGTGACATCCCCCAGAATACCAGCATCCAAGAGCACAGAAAAAAAGGAAAAAAGATTTCTTTAATCACAGACAATCTGAGGCCACAGAGCCAGAGGCAGGCCACATGGACACTGTGGAAATGATGAGTAGCCCAACTTTAACATTTTGAAAATTAAAGTGATGAAGCTTATCCAAAGTTTTCAAGCTTTTGTTCCTTTTGTAACACCACTGTGCCTGTAGAAAAGAGATCAAGGGCCAAATATGCATGTCACCATGTTGAAAACTGCAATGAGATCAAAAAGAATTTACTGTCACTCACAAAACCCCCCATGTTTTAAAAAGCTGCATAACATTGCAACTTCTAGGAAGTAATGGTAAAATTTATATTGCCTACTTTTATTAAACTGTCCACTTAATATTATCTCCATCAAAAGCAAGTAAATTAAGTCATCAGACTAAAGAACTGTAGTAGTTCTTAACATTGCTTTTTACATCAGTTTGCAGATTGAAAAGAAACTGATACTATAAAAAAGTATCCATCTCCAAAAGAGCTTTTAAACAGTGCAAAATTAATGAGTGAACATTCCACAGCAAAAACAAAGAGGTAAAAATACCAATGAGAAGGAGCATGCTTATTGTCCCTCAGATTGAAAAAAAAAAAAAAATTAAACATGAGGTATGATTCCTCTGTCATAAACTGTCATAGCTTCAGTGAACACATCCAGCTATCACAGTAGTAACTGAGGATTTACACCTCACTGTCAGATATTAAAGAAGTGCCTGATTTAGGTACACCATCCCATGACTATTTTTCAAGAAAGAAAACATCTTATTTCTTATATTTTAGAAGTCTAATCCTTATTTTTTTAGTTCTCTTAAGTGATCCAATTAAAATAGGCCTTATCAAAACCTTAGTGAATTATTCCTTTTATTTATCTAATAAGCTGAATAAAAGGTCTCTTTCAGGTTTTATATTTAAATTAATAGAGCTGATCTTATGGTCTTACTGGAAGCTTTTGAAGAGAGAGATGAAGATGCAGAGTCATGAGAACGTGATCTTTCTCTTTTCATAGGACTTCTCTTTTCTGAAGTAGAACCTGTTTCATGAATGGTAGTAAGGGGAAAAAATAAAATAAGCCTGTAAGAAGTCACAGTTACATTGTCAAAGTAAGGAAAAGTACAAAAGGGTTTGTGTAGGGTTTGTCCTCATTCTGATACTGTTTAAAGTATGGAGAGTATCTGTTCCTACCATGCAATACTGGATCAGCCTATGATATCATTTACCTATGCTGAGCTGCAATAGCTTCACAAAAATCAATGCTGCAGTAAGGAGCTGGTAATTTCTAGGCTTGTCTCAACCATGATATATTAATCATGATTTCTCTTCCTACCCATGTCTTACTTTCCTCACTAATCCAGTGTCAGGGAAACCAACAGGCAACAAGCCCTATTTTGTCAGTATGTTATGAAATTGCCTCCTACCTCATACAGCTTTATGGCCAGATTATATCTCAGCTTTTGGTGATGAAAATCCATATTTGGATGGCCATCAAGGCTATTCATTTGAGGTTCCTAGCTCAAACTTCTATGTTAAAATGCTTGTTTCTGTACAGTTTTACTGTGATAAACAGACATAAGCACTGTCAGAAGAAAACTTAGACTGTAAATCTGTCTCACAGGTTCTGAATTGGGATCTAGATGATTATACCATACTCATGGACTAGGAGAGCAGCCTTACAATTTAGGCATCTAAAAACTTCAGAGCCCATTTGGCTCAAATCACATACAATCTCAGCATACTTCAACTAAATGGACAGAAGTACTCATCACAAGAAATACTCATCACAAGAAATACTCATCACATCTAAAGTAGGCATCTATTGTAGACAGTCTGAGTATGACCCCTGGTATTTCATTCCTCTATGAAAAGTACATATTTGATTAAAGAAAATACTTTTGTTCAGCTTGTTCTTCTATCCTTATTATCAGTGAGTGAGAACTTCACAGGTGAACAATAATTGGCTCTCTTCGCCCTCACAGTATAGAAAATGAACACAAGTTGTTTGAGATTTACATAACCTACAGGATTTACATAATCCTACAGGGATAAAAATCCTTTGTTTTCCACAGTTACAAGGCACAATAGACAGTGAAGAAAAGTGTAAAGAACATACTGACAACTGCTAATGCCCATCAGTTATCAGTCAAAAAAAACCTCCAGCTGTTCCTGGATAAATTACTGTTTGTTTACACATTTATATGTTCTTAATGGCTCTTTTAAGAAACTATAAATTCACCAACTCTACACTGTCAATTTGAATTCATGGACATTTTCAAGGAGATCTTAGAAGTTACTGTGCTCAGATATATATTCATACTATTTAATACTTTGCAAGCCAGAAACTACTCAGCTGTACTATATATAGTTCCCTTTGAAGGAATCTTCATTATTGACAGTATGTAAGCACAGGTTTGGTAGTATCAGTCAGGGACAGTTTAGGTGGAGTTGCCACTGCTGTGAGAGAGGGGATGGGGTCACTGCTTCTCATATGGCAAAACACAGCCTTCCCTTCTGCTGAGGGCAAATGCAGAAGGTATTCTGCACAGTGGGTGTCACTAGATGTACCCACTCGAGCCCCGCTTTGTGGCTGCCAGAACGTACAGACAAAGGAGGGACAAGGGGACGAGAGAGAAGGGAGCCAGAAAACAGAGAGAGAGAACAGATGCAGCAGTAGAACTGGTTAAAATGCATCAGCAGCATTCCGGGGCACAGCATGCTAGAAAACACAGATTCAATGAGACGAAATAAAATTAAGGAGCAGAGCTCACTCAGGAAGACTAACTCCAGAAACCCTCACCCATATAATTCTGCTTTTTCTAATACAGCTCAATCATTTTACAGCTTCTTTGATTATCACTAATAATAATACCTTCTGTTGCTATTTCTTCATCTTCGTTATCAGTGCTGCTTAGTTTCTCTGGGTCACTTTCTAACACATCATTCACAACTGCTTTCTCTGTGTGAATTTCTGAGCTCACAAAGTATGCTGCCAAACCAAGTTCTTGCTCCAAGGTTGTCCTTACCAAAGAAGATGAATTTATTAAACGTAGGTCACAGTATCTCAGTGATCTGGAGAGAAACAAGAGGCGCTAGTATGAAAACTCACTGTAATATACCCCCTTATTTCTTTTACAAACACAGCCAAAGGGGAATTTTTTAATTATCTGCTTCAACTACAGATGAGATATTAAGCACAAAATACTGTGTCCTAAGTTTACCACTGTGATTCATACCCTTTTTCTTAATCCAGTTATGAATTTAATCTAGTGCACTCAACATAAACATCAGCATAGGGAAAAGAATAATCATTTGGGTTCTAAACCTAACACACAGAATGGGGTTCAGTTGAACATACAAAAGCACTTAGTGCCTCAGGGCATCCTGCCTGACTTCCAGCTGCCATTCCAGAAGGCACTGATATCTCCACACATCCTGAAGTATATATGCCAACATCATGCAGATTTCTCAGCTACCCTAAGATGCCTACAGCAGCTGTACTTCTGTTTTTAACATACCTATTCTCTCCTCTAAGATGAAACAGCTCTCATAGTATTTTCAAAGCTACTTATGTCTTGCAGAAGATTATCAATAATATGGGGTTTGTATTTATGGTATAAAAACCGCCAAAAAATGGAAAAGGAACATCTTGACACTGAAATCTATTTTCTTCTCGCACAAGTAATTACACAGTTAATGTTTAGCTATTTGGTAAACAATGGATAAAAAACTACCACTGAGAAAACAGTGGATCTTCTTACCGTGGCAAAGACTCCCCTTGTGGATCCATCCCACTAAATATCAATATACAAGGCAAACCTTCCAATTCCAAATAGGTCTGTGGCCTCCAATCTACATCCTCAATTTTCTGCCAGACCTGTATAAGGTAGAGAAACACTGTTAGACGTATCTGTATAGCCCAAACAAAAAGAGATAAATACATACTTTCATCACCCATGATAAGAACACAGATAGATCTTTCTGGAACATGGCAGGTAGCAATCTGCCTGCTCTAAGTCTGAGGATATTGGAGCAGTACATTCTAGTCTGAAAAGCCTCCCAGCTTCCCAGCTGTGTAGCACTGAGACCAGGGCATAGGACAGATATGGTACAATGGAGAGTAAAGCTGAGCAGGAGATTTGGGGGAAAGAAAACAGGGTTGCTTGTTGTGGCAAATAATGTATGGATGCCTGAGTCCAAGGAAGAAAATGAGCTAGGAACAAGACTTTTTCACGTTAGATGAATAGGAGAAAGCTAGAAGTGTTCAACATACAAACACACACACACACACCCACACACACCCCCCACTTGCAACCTTCTGGAGTCTCCCACTCTCCCCTAAAGCTATCAGTTTTCCTGATAACTTCATGAGAAGTTTGATAACTAATCTATTGTTTGACTATTCAGCACTGGGCTATATTGCTTTACTCACACCAGTCAGTCCTTTTTGCCATAAGACTGATCTACAGGTAAAGAAGGTCTACAGTAGGATCAACAGTACGACAGCTCAGCCTCTGACAACTGTACATGTTCCATCATTAGGCATGTCAGAGAAGATAATTAGGATGCAATTCAGAACTACTACTGATTTTTCAGAGTAAGTTATGCCTAATTTATAGCATAATGAGATCAGTATTAGGTCCTCAATTTCAAACTACTTCATCTAACATGTATTGAATCAGAGTAAACAGTGTACTACATATATATATATATATATATATATAACAACATCCTAGAATGTAAATACATTTTTGCTTTGGCAATCAGATGATTGTAATTTTAGGAAAAAACTGGACCTAAAGGACATAAATTAATCCATAAACCAAAACATGGTCCAGAAAACATGAAGTCCAGAGCTGTGAACACTGAGGTGCTCTAGAATCCATAAATACCATAAGTGATCAGTAGGCACATCAATGCCTTCTTGCCACCTGCTGGTGACAAGAATAATCTAACTCTCAACTAGTCACTGATTAGAATACTGTTTTGCACTGTGATGTTTTTGTGAGAAAATTCCACTGAAACTGAAAATTTTATTTGTCTTTTTAATGTATTTCTCATAGTCCCTTTAGATAAAAGCAGTTCAACTGTTTCCGAGGGTTGCTGCTGGAAGTTGAGTTCTAGTCATATTAGTTGATACTCCACGGAGTATTAACCACGGGCAGGACAGGAGAGGTGTCACAGACAGTATGTCTAAAAGATAAAAGCCATGCTCCTTATGGTAGTTTTAATTTTTGCTGTAAGACCCATTCTTCAGCTCATGACCATAACTCTCACCAGTAAAGTGTCCCCGCCTACCCATCTAACAAAGTTTCCCAGTATGTGCCATTCTGCAATTTACCTTTAGTTGTTCCACAAAGTGCTTCCCTATTGTGATTCCAGAATTAGGATTTCCCAAGATTATTTCAAAGTTATCTTCAAGGGCTAGTCTTTCTCTTACATTATATAGACGTTCATATGCCACTGCAGCCAGCGGAGTACATGGAATTCTCAACACTACCATGAGGCCATGGCCACTAGGACATTGTCTTGAAGAGTTTATTAGATTTTGGGTGATTTCCAGAGTTTCAACTGAGGTGTAATTCTTCATCTGAGAAAGACCACACACTGCCATCATAGCTGCAGAGTAGTGTTGGATGAGGACAAAAGTCCTTATCACTGCACTGTGTAACCTGGGGAACCTGAAATAAATGGTGAGTTAAATAGTGAAATATTAAAGGGTGAAGTGAAAATGCTATTTTTTACAAAGTATAGTAAACTCAGGATTTTCTCCTGTAAGGAATCCTTTGTATCTACTACAACACAGAATCTCATCAAGTTGTAGTTAGATAGTCTTTGCAAGGCATCATTTCACAATCAGAACTGATGTTGTCTCTCCATTTTTCTTAGTAAAGATTTATTAAGCAAGTAAGTCCAGTAAGGTTACATCACTTTAAGTTATCAAAACCTTACTGCTGTTACAAAATTTATCATAGAATATTAGATAAGGCACTCAGTAATATCATCAATCAAAACTATATTCTCTTATCAATGAGAATAGTATTCTTCATTGTGTGTAATTCTTAAGGGGCAGAACGGAGGTACTTCTCTTGTTTTCTTACTGAAGCCCTGAATCAACTTACTCTTATGTTCAAGAGGACTGAATATGTAGGCAGCATCCAATGAGCACTCCCACCTTTCCAAGCCCAGGTTCACCCTGTCTCAATCCCCAACCCATGGAAAGGAGAGCCGTGGATGTGCAATACCTTCCTTTGCTTTGGTTTTCACAGAAATGAAACCCAGGTGCACAGTAAAAAGAGTGACTGTGGCTTGCTCAGAAAAGCACCTAATATGTGTGAGCAGAGCTCCAAAGCACCCTGTAGCAAGCCCCAGCTCCATGTCAAGTGTGAATGCGCTCAGTCTCCCAGTTAGCAGTACAGATTCACAAGATTTTATTTGTCCTGTCTTATTCTTATTACAGATCCCAAAGTGTTCCTCCACAGCTGGATGCAGGCACATAACATATCACTACTCTTTTGCAGTGATTATAGACCTGTTCCACAGGGACCAAGGAAAATTGATGATGTATTTTTCAAGCTCTGAGGATGCTCTGAAGTTTTTATTTCTGATTTAAGTGTACCTACCACAATGATATGTCTAACTTTTCTTTGTGGTCCAAGCGCAATATATACAAATTCTATACATGAAAATCAGCCAGGGTCAGCAAGTGAAAACATTAGACAGAAGTAATAACACACCTAAAATTACATGATGATGCAATGTTATATTATTATAATATAAAAGTAGCTAGTGGTCACAACCAGAACACATTGTAAAGTGGACTAAACAGTGTGTGTGTTCACAGTAAGAGACGGCCTAGACCGATAACACTGCAGGCCAAATATATACAAAAAAGATGGAAGGGGAAAATAAGAACAGGTGAAATGCCCTTGTATATGCATCTGATGTGTAGGACAGTGAGATATAAAAAAGAACCAGGCTTCTAGCTAGCAACTCAAGTCACTAGAAGGTACTTCCTAAATTTCCAGTGTTAAACAAATGAGGGCACCATACCTCTTTCCCAGCGCCATGACCATTGCTTCAAAAGAGCTGTCATACCGAAGCAGTGGAATACTATGTCCAGAGAGGGTGGACTCAATGAATTCTGACAGTCCAAAGTATTTCTTGTTTTCATGGTACAAATCTACACCCTAAAGCAAAGGAAGCAAGAAAAATATAAGGGTAAAGTCTATTATTAATTTACAACTGATTAACCATTGTTATCTGATATATTTGCAATCACATTATCTAATAAGCATATATCTACTCAGACATGTTAAAACAAGAAGAGAAAGAAATTCATTTTTTGATAGAATGAAAATTTGGCCCAATTTTCCCCCATTTATTTCTTTATCTTTCTCTCTCCCCATATACACATATACATAAACAGAACAGCTATGTATGGAATAAATATGCACACATATGAAGAAAATGCTTGTATGTACATATATTTATACAGTAATGCACTAGAGACAGAATTTCAGATGATTTCCATGATTTTTAGCAGAGCTATTAAAGTTTATAGAAGATATAAAAGGTATACGGGAGGGCGGAAAGCTAGAAGTTACAGGATAAGCAAAGGGAAAATGAACTTGCCACAGACTGAACAAGAAAAAGATGCCACGCAAACTTCATTCTTGTTTACAGTGATCATGGGGACTTCTCTGTTTTTTCAAGTATATAAATGGAAAATAATTTATTAAAAGCTCATAAAAGCACCCCAAAGCATCCATCTTACGTTGCTGTACGAAGAAGGCCAGTGGATCTCATTGTAAGGGCTGATGTGAGTATGTTGTGTCTGCAGCGCGTAGGGGAAGGAAGTCACATGGAGGGTCACAATATTTGGTGCCTCTTTCACCTCCCTGCAGTTCAACAGTCTATCAACAAGTCCTGTCGACAGCTCTGTTTGAGGATAAAGACTATGCATAGCACTGCAAAAAAGAAACCCAAAACTCTCCAAAGTGATCAGCACAAGAGAACATTTGTGTCAGGGAATAGCTCAAACCTGGTCATGAAATCAAAGTTAAACACATACAAGGCACTTAGGACTGTATTCTTTTGCCCTGAAATTGTTGCATGGAAGGATGGGAAAAGAAACGCAAATTATTTCACTGCAACTAAAAATTTCTGTGAGTCTGATGAGCTCTCTAGTTGGCAAATTACCAGTCCCTTACAGCTACCAGAATGTGAGAGATAAAGGATGAAAGGAAGCTGATATGGCAGTTACCAATAGACATCCAGCCTTATGTCAGATTTTGGCCATTTCCTTTGGCCAGATTCTTACTGCTGTCCTTAACAAAATATGATTCCAATCTACAAAAATCAGTATAGAAAAAACAAACTGTAAATCAGTATGATAGAAAAACAGAGGAAAACTACCTGTAATAGAGCTATTATGAAAGGGAAGGACAGTTATTCTTAGAGCAAATCCCAGTAGCGTGGAATACCGACAGTCAATTTTTTGCATGAGAACCATTACTTGCTCCTCTGCAAATTTCCAGTCCAAATTCACACTATTAAATTTTGGCATTTACCTGCAGTGACCAAGTTACAAGTCCAGTCACTACAAGTTCCTCCTATTACCAGTACAGAGAGATAAGTAACTCCAGAAATTTGTTGTGTCCACCTGTGACTTAAGTCAGCCCCCAGGGATGCCCATGTCTCTGCTGGACTGTGTGGGCAATCTCAGGCAGCTCTACGCCTGTTTTAGGCACTCCTTTAACTAATTTCAGTTAGATGGCATGAATCCTGCTGTGCAAAATATTCACTTAAACATTTATCTCTTATATATATATATATATATCTTCATTAGATACGAAACAGAGTTAAACAGCAATATAGGTACTTCCCTACCACATCCCTACTACCATCCCAGGATGTTAAATGAATAAATGCCTTAAAGGCTGGGACAACTGTAAAGTTATAAGTTCAAGATACAGGAGAGTTGAACAAGAAACCCTCAGATGCAAAAATAAAGTTTTGTTGAAAATCATCATTCTTAACCAGTGTAAAAGAAAAGACAAGACCTTGTTGCTTAATTCACAAATAAGATTCTATAACTTTTGGTTTTAGAAACACTACCATGATCCCATAGTTGGAAAATATTGGTGTTTCTGGAATTTGGAATGTTCTCCAACCTCCCCAAGCACCTCAGGAACAAGACAGCAAAAACAGCCCCACTTCTCAGCAGGCAGATTGTTGAGAAACTAAGAAAACAGAGCTCTGTGAGGTAAGCAATGAGTTATGCAAGTAAGCTGATGGGTAACTTGGTAAACATTTGAAAGAAATCTCTCTGCTTCCCTGAGAAGAGTACCTGACATCACTGTGTATCCAAAACAGCTTTTGATTCTTAAAAATCAGTGATTCTGGATAGAAAAAACATTGTACTGGAAAATTACCAATCAGTTAAAGAAATAGGCAGCAGTGTTGGCTCACTGTCTATTCACTGGGTCATGGTTCTGCATGTTTTACAACCCACAGGACACTGACAGAGGATAATGAGCTCTGTGTACTTTCACAGGAAGCTTTCCTCTGAACGAATGACAACCAGCCAAAAAAACAATAGCTGTGGCTGAAAGTAGATAATAATGGTGAGCAAGAAAAGCTGAAATGTTCCACTGAGGCACCATATAATAAGCAGAGTAAGAATAAGTCATGAAGGACCTTAAAAGAAGCATGTCTATTCAACGCATGGGAAGACAGAGTTAGCGGAAAGATGCAAACAAATATGAAGGAAGGGATAAATCTGAAAGCTAATATTGAGAGGTAATGCAGACAATACTAATTTCTCTAAAAATAAGTTACAGTTTTCTTACCTCATTAGATCCCAGTGTGCATGATCATGGATTAGGACAAACAGCGTATGAGGGTTCTGCATAGAGTTTTGTAAGAAGACTTTGAATTTAATTTGGGCTTCTGCATCTAGTTTCATAACATACTGTTCCACTCTCTGCTTTGTAAGATGTTCCTTTTCTAATCCAAGTTCTAATAAAATACCTAGAGAAATGGAACAAATGTCAGTATCTCCGGATATAAATGAATCTAACAATATCCTGCAAATCCAAAATAAAGCTAACTAATAAGCACCTGAGTGCCAGAGATGAAACAAAGTCTGCTGATAAGTCACTTCAGATGGTGGAACACAAATCAAGAAATCGATTTTCTCAAAGGAACCCAAATCAAGATTTTGAGTGCTGGAGTCAGCAACTGAGCAAATATGAGACAGCAATTTCTGAGCCACTGCTAGCTGGAACGGACGAATTTGATGTCGTTCAACCTCATAACCTGGAAAAAGGCAAAATTCTGTTTAGATATATACACAAAGTCTAATCTAATGGAAAATTATAAGAGTCTGGCAAAGAATGCCTGATCTGCTCTTTACAGTATTTTGCTTATGAACAGGAGTTCATTTACGAAAATCCATACAGAATATGCAAAGAAATCTTTCTGTAATTGGGCTTTTTGGTCCTATAAGTCTCTTAAATGTCTGAGAGGTGAAAGTGAACTTGTAAAATACCATTCTTCTACAACAGAAATATGACTTAAAGCTTCAAAAACTGTAATACCCAGTAGAATGAAGCAGAATATTCATCAGTGTAAATCTGAATATTCCAACACAGGAGTTGCTGTTTCCCTCAAGACATTTCCTAGGACCCTACCCAGATGGATCTAACTGTGCACCCAGAGATTTGGACTCCAGTACCCTATTCAGTTACCTCTTTAGAAAATCCTCCTTACTTACTTGTACACACAGCTGTTCCAGATCCATTCACTGCTGTTGGTTTATTCATTGAAAGTGATGAAGAAATGTGCCCTTGGTTTTCCTGATAAAATTTCTCCAGCAAAAGATCAATGTCACCCTCTATCAGATTGAAGGGATAGTGGAATAGACATCCATGTTAATAAGAGCTGCAATTCATAGTGATTTTGTTTTGTAGACCCTAAAGACTTTTATATATGTTAGCTAGTTATCCTGGCCTTGGCTTACTGGCTGTCTTATACAGGAACCCTCTCATTATTTTCTATTGCATCAGTTTTTACAGTATATCACTAATAAAATGCAAAACAAGGCAGGGAGTGACAGACCAGCTCTGAGATCACCGGCTAGGGCATTTAGGAAGGGTGGTAGAAAACTAGCCTCAAGGCCCTGATGCAAACCAGCATCAACAAAGACACAAAACTAGCTTAGCTTGTGTTCAGACCACAGATCTATAATGCTCTCTAACAAGGATTACAAGAAATTTCAGGAAAAATCTGATAAAAATTTTTAAATCTTTAAACCTTTGAGAGGCAGAAAGAAAAGTAATTTCCTATAAAGCTGAAAGAGAAATATGAGTTTTGTAGCTACACACAATGCTGAAGCATACAAGATATGTTATACTGAACTATTGCATATTTACAAACATATCCTGTTCTATAGAGCAGGGGTCCTGCTTACAGATGAAAGCTGTGCAGGGAATACAATATGCCTGACCTGAGCATTAGAATTTTCTCAGCAGTTGAACAGATGTTTGGACATGTCTGCACTGAGCTCAGAAAGGCAGGGTATGCCCCACGAAGTGTAATCCAGTGGATATAGGTGACAACTATTTTTAGGATCCTCATTTACTTGTTCCGCTCAAACAGTAGCAAGAGTGATTTTAAGAACCATACTTTGAAGATACGAAGAGCAAAAACACTAATATCACTACAAGACAATTCAAGGAAAATGAGATTTTCTTAAGTGACCACTCAAAATACCATGACACATTAAGAAGGGTTCTTGTGATCTATTCAGCAATGTGATGTGAATGGTAAAGGGGACGTGACACCCCATAAACACTGACAAATATTATGCATTTGCTTCAGCTTTGAGATACAGTTTAATTTTCCACGTGGCTGGATCTACCCCCAGAGAATTCTGCTTGTAGTAATCCTTAGTATACTCAGTTAAAAAATGATCCAGTAACCCAGTCTCTCTGCAATTTCCTTCTCTGTCCCATGCAACATGTCAAGTTCACAGTACGGTAAGTTGAAAGGCAAATCCTACCTTGGTTAAAATAACTCTGTTCTATCATGGTCTAAATGAATTCTGTGCTTAGGGGAAAAAAAAGATTTATACATTCATATGGATATGGACTTGCATAATATAAGGATGGATTTGCATAGCTAAGAACACTATGCTCAGCTATTTGCGGGCCTACTTTCATGAAACCAAGGAATTTTAGAAACTGACACTTTTAGGAGGAATTTCAAATGTACTTTCACAACTTTGTCCTGCATTTTTTCATATATTTCTAATAATGTCTTGCTTCTGGAAAGGAAATGAGCACAGCACATTTTCTCTGACTTAAAAGTTTCAAGGACTGGGAAACGTGTCTCTTTATGACTTGTTAGGTACCTGGGCAGAGTGTGCTAAAGAAGGATCCCAGAGTTTCCACCTTCCCTGTGACCAGTTGGTAATTAACTTCTTTTTGGTAGTCTGAGGGACTGAGCATGCTCTCAGATAGAACTCTTGCCTGATACTTTCCTAAAAGACCAAAAAAAAGAGTAATTTTGAAAACACTTAAAACTAAAGTTAAAAACATTCTAAGTCACAATAAAAGTACTACTTAACTAAATGAATACCACACACACAAAAATTTCCCTCTCCGACACATTTGTGCACCAGACACTTGTAAAATACATTCATGCTTTAAAATTCTTTGTGTTTCTTTCGCAATTTAGGAAATATTTTTTGACATAGTATATAAGAAGACCATACAATATTCAAAGGAATTGTCAATTATCTTACACTCATAATGAATCTCTGAATGTCTATTCAGATAATTTATTTAATTGTAAGCAAAGTCCTCAACAGGTTGTTGAAGGCAATGGCACTGAAAGACCATCTTTTAGAAGCTAAGAAGAAGTTTGGTCCTCTGTTTGCAGTAACACCCGAGTTGCACAGAGCAGGAGAGCTTCATGCACTGTGTGTGCTGTGACTCACTATAACTTGTTTGTAGCCATTTTGGCTGAGATGCCTTGGTGAGAAAATAGGCAACACAGGCAGAATGTGGTTTACTGGGGAGAGACCCAACTGTGCAGTGTCAGCTTGGGTTCATCAAAGCCCATTATTTGTTGTTCAAAGCTCTGCTTTGTGAGGCAACTTAATGGAAGTCCAACCAAACCCCTCATAGCACTGAATTACTCTGATTTGCCTAGAGATACCCCTGTGGGATATTACCTGTTATCACAATGCAGGAGTCAATGGCTCGATTTCTACTGGCACATATGATCACTACATAGTTCGTCTTTATCAATTTTCCTTCAATGAGTAGCTTAAACATTTCTGAAAGCCCTTCTGCCAGCGAGTAGCTGCACTCAATGATATGGACACTGTCGTTACAGGAGCTGGCTGCCAGGCCTGCCAGCCAGGGAAGCTGGGCTGAAGTCACTGGGGTGATCTGGCTGGGCACTTGGGGAAAGGCCTGCGGAACAGCCTGCTGGTACTGACGGATTTCAGACAGGTGTGACTCCCGCCAGGAACGCATGAATATTTGTTCCAAATCCTCAATCAAAGGCACCTGGTCTGCAGCTAAAAAAAAAAATTAGGAGGGAAATACTGTGAAATAATTAAACAAAACTGTTGAGTTAAAAAAAAGTATGTGTTTTAAATGTGTTATTTTTTAAAGATGACCACGTTTCAGATTTATGCATGCATGACTCTATTGCCTTTAGTAGATGTAAGCCAAACTTTTCATTTTGAAATGCCTTTGTAATACTCATGTAAAGCTGCCCTAATTGGAACCTGAGTATTAGTAATTAGAAATACTTAAGAGGTTGAGTGCTGCCTGTCTCAGCATAATACTACTTCTAAACCACAAACTACATGCAAAAGCAATGAATTACAGCTCTTTTCCTTTATTTTTCATAGCTGAGGTTCTTGATTAGAGCAGAAAATAAATTTTGTATGATTATAATTCAATCTGTCTCGTTTTCAAGACCTAATTATTTTGTTTTGTTTCTTAACCATGAATTAACTAGTTTTCTATCACATGACAAAGACTCATATTTAATATTGTCCTTCCCTAATATTCTTTTTCTCATTTTTCAGCATGTAATATATTAATTGCAATTTACTTGGATATAAAACAATCTTACCTAGTTGAACAAGGTAGTAGACAGTCAGTAAGAGCTGCATTTCCTCAGAAATAGGCTGTATTGTAGAGGCACCATATTGTTCATATGCTCTAGATAAAGACTGTGAATTTCTGTAACAGGTGTACAACAAAGGACTCACTATCACATCATTAATGTTCCCACAAAGGTATGGGAAGTTTCCATGACCTACAAAATAAATGTATGCACACATCACATTAATTTCATGATTTCCCACATATGCATTAAACATAAAAATATTTAAAGTAAACCTCTTAAAACTGACAGCTTTAGTAGCACTTAGAAGAAAATGTTGTTACATCTCTTACAGAATAGATTTAGGAACTGGTAGGGTTGGGATTTTTACCTTTGAAAATAACTGGCTTTGCTTTACAGATTTTCAGCAAGTTGTCAGGAACTGAGACCGGTTCTCCTGAGCCCAGTGTTGGAGAGGAGGCTGGTCCCACCAAAGCAGAATGTGGTAAAGATGAGAGGCTTCCTCCATCTAAGATTTTACACATATTATTACTGGAGTCAGGTCTAGTAATGATTTCCTCAAAGAAAAACTGTTCAGCATAATCTCATAGCCACATTTGCTATCAGTATTAACTGCTTTTTATCACACATTTCACAAGCTGTTACTATAACCCATACTATTATGCTGTCTTGGAGGGCTAATTATGTTACTGCAACCTTGAATATCCCACATGCATAAAGATTTTGAAATGCTTATAAACAAACAATTCCAGATATGAATGCAAGAATAGAGAGACTTATGTGATATCAATGCATGTATAGTTATGATTTGTGAGTTAGTTTCACTGGTTCTAAACAGGTTTTATTGCTATAACAAGAAAGAAAAAAATAAGATTGAACATTTATTCAATCATAACTTCTTTATGGTAATTTTAATTTAAACAATATTAAAGAAAACATATGGGGGAAAGTGGGTTTATTTCACTGCATGTCACTCTTGTCTGTATGTAGCCTATAAAATCCAAGTGCCAAGAATGCTGTGACAAATAATTGAAACAATGGATAGTACCCTGACCTGAGTTACCATGCTAATTTTAATATTCCGAAGGTGGTTTAGTGTCTAAAGGTGGACATCTGTTGGGATTTGTCAATGGCTTGATGACTGGATTCTAAGGAAAGTTAAGCTCAGAGCCTCAAAAAGAAATCAATGCAAATGAAGCACTCGGGTGAGTATGGAGGAACCAAACACCTTTCAAACCTCTAATACGAATCTGCACGTCTTTAAAATAAGGCCTCCTTCCCACCATTATTTGATAACAATCAAACAAACAAAATCATTACCTTGGCTATAGCTTACCATTTTTAATTCTGTTTGGAGCCTGTGGATTGAGCTGCGAGTTCCAAGTTTCAGTAGATGATGGAGATTCTGGTGACCAACCTTTATGGCGTTTTTTTGGAGGCCCTGAATTTGTTAATGTGCCTGAAAAAGAATAATGTTTCAGAGAAATATTAGAATGAAATGTATTCAGGCTTGTGCATGGTAATTCAATGTATTTTGATAGATTGAATTGGTGCATCGAGTATGGCAGAAGACAGGATCAACTCCATGAATATAATATTTTTTTGTGGGTTTTATTTTATTTTGCTGTGTCCTCCTTAAATTTCTGGAAATTTTCTGGTGCAGAGAACTCTTAATTATCTAGGTAGGTTTCACTTATTTTATAGCAATGCTTAGTCTCTACTAAGAATGACATAGTAATGTGACATACTAAGAATACTTATAAGTCTTAATATTTTGAAGTCCACGCTGTGGGCATTTTGTTCTTTTTATTTCTGAACACATGACACAGTGTTTCATGTAACATTGCAAAATAGAATTCTCAAGGGTTTCAGAGTAATAGTAATAAAGATATGAGTTCTTTTCAACAATTTTCCCATTTACAGGATGTTCGCCACTTCTTGCTGGTTCCCATTTTTGGTTTTATGTTACTCCATATCAACTCCTATCCAACTACTTCTACACCTTCCTCCTACCCACATATAGCTTCAACATCCTTGTCTGTAAAAGCATAACTTTCTCACCGTTTTTCTAGGAGCTTCCAATAACTGATTTCTTTAATTTTCATTCATTAATTTTTTGAGTCTTCTTGTGCACTCCTGCAAAATCCTGAGATGATGAGCTTCCACTAACATCAAATATTTCTAATTATTGAGAGTCAATGGTCCTCCCAGAATTGCTCAGCAACTTGCAGGATTCAGCTATTTCTGTTTCTGGACATGACTACAAAGAAGTCGTAATACTGTTTCACACTGGCAAAGCTATATATCGTGGCAGAATGGTTAGTCCCACATAAGATTCATGACAGAATAAGAAATTTATGTAAAAAGGGTTGAAAAATATATTCAAATTAAAGATAAACCTGAAGTGTACAAATCTAGAAGATGACTGCTCCCTTGCAGACCCTTTCCTACAGGTCTCCAATGACTTTGTCCCTTACGCTTTTACCACACGAGGGCAGCCTTTGGTCATTCGTGCTGCACATCCTCTCACTTGATTTCCCGGCGTAATGTTATGACAAAAGTCACAAGATAGACAATACAAAGGATTTTTTTTTTTTTTTTTTTTGACAGTGTCGTGCTCTTTCCTGCAGATATGTTGATATGTGAAAGTAATCCATCTGAAATGAATTGGCAATAATGTGCTGCTACATGGAGAAAAGAGATTAAAAACCTGAACGGGCAGAAAAAAAGAACTTGTCTGTGATGCCAGCAGGGAAACTTGGGAAGACTTTTTCTAAAATAGAGCTACAATTTGTTCCTAGCCATAGTGAAGACTAATTTTCTTCCTTAAACAAACCAGTGGCACACAGTTTGTGACAGAAAACAATTAACACAAATCATTATAATAATGGCACAGTGAGGATAGTTTCTTGAATTTGGAGCCAGTTTTCAAAGTCTAGTGTTCCATTCCAAGATGAACTGCAACATAGGAATTACCCTATGAGAAATTACTTATACATCTTCCTTAATTAACCCTCACAAAACCTGTTGATGAAACTGATGCAAGCTGACACATTCTTTAAGAATCTGGATTCAGAATTTGGTCTGTACCTCTACTGAATGAATGAACTATAAATATAAGGAAAAACATCCAGTTAATATTATGAACTGTAACAAAACTGGGACTGAAAACATATAAACATTTTTTTTTTTCCTGGAAATTAACACAGAAAACAGCATTATGGCCAAAAATGGAAGGGAATAGTAATTTTTACTCATATATGAAATTACAGTCATGATATAATTTGTTCAATGGTTTTATTATACCCATGGAATAAAGAGTTTAGGGTTATTAAAGAACAAATCCATATAAATACCTAACACTGAAGGTCTTGTCAGAGCAGACAGGTTATTTTTCATCAACTGTTGTTTAGGTGACTCCTTGCCATTATAAACTGTTGAGCTGAATGCTGCTGTTGAAGGGATGTGGTCTATGGCTGCAACTGGCAAGAAAAAAAAACCAAAGTATTTACATTGAACATTTCTAGGTCAAGATGCTCAGTTGATATAATAAACTGATCACTTGATCATTTATTTTAATAGAACCATCAAGATCTGCTCAAGATGGAATGCAACGCTGAATAAAACCAACCCATTTCTGAGTTCATACTCCCAATTAAGTGCCTGGGTAAAATCTGATTCTGCAATTAAATGCATATATCAGAAGCTAAAATAGAGGGAGTGTCTAATATTTACTAGGCCTCCCTCCCAGTTTGACTTTTTCTTTCTAAGCTTTTTTTAATGATGTTGCATTAAAAAAAAGAGAGGTGTTCTCAAGCCTAATGTTCTTATAATTAACGTAGCTTTTTAATTTGTTCAGGATGGGCACCAGTGTTCCAGATCACAACTGGCCTCTATCTCATAGAGAGAATAGAAGATAACCACCAACAAATGTGCCTCAGCCCTCCTGTGAGGATCTGTGTAACAGTCACAAGACACTGAAGAGCTGTTTTCATTATGAAGAAGGTCAGAGAGACCCCTCTAGCCTCTATCATCCATCACCTTTCATTTATGTCAAGTTAACAGAAAAATAAAGATCTCAGAAAGAATTGTTAAAACAAAAAAAGTTACAGATATTGATCCTTAGTTTTGTTTTTAATATTTAAGTCACTTTTCTCAGCAGAAGAAAAAACTCAGAAGCTTTTAGGCTGATGCCCATGTAATGCCTGCAGTAAACAGGATTCTGGTCATAACATAAAATAGACTGGATCAGAAGAAAAAGCGGAAATTACACTGAATCCTGCAACAGTTGCCATGTGTGACCAGAGAAGCAACAGCTGTAGAAACACCCTAAAAGTAATGGCGTTTTAAAAAAATTTGGTTTGCTTTAGAGATGGGCAAGCTGCAGAACATGCATTTCACTATTTGTTAACCTTTTATATATAAACCTGAGGGAAGAAAATGGACAGGGAGAAGCCTTCAAAGTCTGACTGCCTTCCTTGTTTGTAATATATCTCTAATTCCATTCAACTTGTTTTATTCTATGTGGCAGTGTGCCTGTTTGTTTGTTTGTCTTTGCATTCACACAAGTACATACAAATATGGGAGCACAGAAGAATATGGGCAGGTGGAACCCCAGCATGTTTTCCTCCTAGAGGGTACCTGTTTGCTGAGTCCCAGCTGGAGCACTGGCACTTGCAGCTGGGAGCGGCTCACTGGAGGTACTTCCGGAGAGACCAGAACTTTCTGGCAGTTGGAACAAGGTGCTTGAGCAGGTACTGGTTGAACTCTGCCGGCCTCTGAACTCTTAACAACAAAAAGAACCTTCTTAGCCCCTCACAACAGTGACATCTGCTTAACTCTCAGTATATTTGATTTGATAATTTCACATCAGAATTGCTTAGAGGCTACAGCACTTGGCATGAAGGAACCAATGGTTTCAGATGTGCCAGCCTCTTATTAGGTCAGACAATGGCTTTTTACAGCTGGTCTAGCAACCACCTAGCTTTAAAGAGTCTTTCTTTCAACAGATCTGTCTTAGGTTTTACACAGATGCCAGTCTCCGTGATAGCTAAGCTTGGATGATGAAAACCAGAGCTTGAGGAAGACAGCTTCATTATCTTACCTGCCCCTTTCCAGCAGATTACAGATCCTTTGGTCAGAGCTCCCTGTGCATTCCTGACCAGATAATACTTTAAGTGTTTCTGTTTCTTGGGCTGAGTGGTCAGTTTAAGATTAATGTGATTTGAGAATTCTGTAAAGTAGCAGAAACCCTTCTTGCCACAGCCAACACAATTGCCAGAGAAGCCTGATAAAATAAACAATACATATAATCCAATGAGATAGGTGGGTCATTATTAATAACATTCAAACTCGGCTCTTTCCTAAGAACAAGTTGTATTTATGATTTGGGGGTTTGTGGTTTTTTTCTTTCATAAAGTGAAATATTTATTAACATTTTCCTCCAAAAAAGTATTTGCACTTTGTGCAAAAAGTATATTGCACTTTGGATACCAGACTGGAAATACAGCCCCACATCTACAGAACAATTAAAATGGGCCATATATTTCATTTTCTCCAACCAGAAAAAGATTACAATTCCTATTTATTTTATACCTGGGAAAAGTTTTTGACTGAAGAGCACTAAATCACATGCTTAACCCCAGCCCTATTCAACACCACAGCATGTACATGTTTCGCTTCTCTTTCAGTTTTCATTGAAATGTCACTCAATTTCACTGAATTTCATTTCAATTTCATTGAAACATGCAATTCAGCCTCAAAAAATAAATATATTAAATCTATTCTATTTTATTAGATCTAAGCAAATTTAAGTACTAAGTTCCTACTACAGATGCTTTTTTAAAGAGGAAAAAATACTAAAGCATTCCTGGCTATTAATTTAAAGTAGCTTTCTCAAACTATGGCTGGACTGTGTCAGCACTTCACAGCAGTTGAAACTATTTATGATTACAAGAACAAAGTGTCTGCAACTTTATAGACACGACAGACATAGTCCTTCCCCGTAAAGCTTTTTGTACTCAGGCTTGATGGGGCATTTCCAGGGATATTGCCATTTCCTCTCATTCTGAGATACACAGCCTGGGCCTCAACAAGGGACCCATGGTGCTGATGTCATTATCATTGTAAATAAAAGGGCATTCATCACACAGCTGCCTTTAGATTCTTAAACAACTTTTCTTGTCTGTCTTACAAAGTATTTTCTAAGACATTTTCATCTTGCATCAGACTAGATGCAACTGTCTGAAAACACGTTATCTACAAAGAAATTTTATAGTGAGCAATTAAAAGATAATCTTCCCCATGGAAATTTTCTCTCTGTTCCCTACACATGACTTGAAGCATGACATTTTCTTTCATTTTAGTCACACCTAATAAACATTTTTATGTGTAATAACACGAATTGAAATGGAAAGGGTGTGTTCAGTGAATTAAAACATGGTAAAAATAAAGGAAATGTTTTTCACATAACATGTGGACAGTAACATTGAAAAGAACTGGAGTAAAGGATGAATAATACAGTAAATAAAAATTAGGAGCCATTTATGAAAATTATTATTTCAATCACATATCTCAAGTTTACAAACTAATGGTCAACACTTTTTTCCTTCTGTAAAGCATAAACACTGAAATATAATGCACTGTAAACACCTGTTACTTGGTTTACAACCTGTGCACTTTCATTTTTTTTAAAAGGCTCAGAAGAATTTATTTAAAAAAAATAAGTTGACATGGAAATTGGTCTGGTATCCATGGGAACAAGTGGGAACAACTACTGAAAGCTCCCTATTATCTCTCTGATCCTAGTCAGTAGGATGATAAAGGTCATTATGACTCATAAAATCAGGACAAGTCATGACTCCACAGAATCCTCTGTGTTATATCAGTCAGCACAAAAGCATCTGTCTAACATCACAGAGCCTTGAGTAGCTGCAATAAAAGCAACAACAAAAGGAAACAAAACTAGAACGGATGTGGAAAAAGCTGTAGAGTTTTCGTGTATTTTATGCTGATTAAGAAATGAAAAATACTTCTGCTAGTAAACAAAAATTTCCCATACATTTGGCAGCACATAGAGCATCACCAGCAGCACTGCAATTTTCACCTGGTTGCCACGTACAAGACCCTACATGTTTTCAAACTGACACTTTTTCTTTTTCCAAATGTACACTTCTCAGGTTTTATCATTTTGCTGGTAGTGTCCAGCACCTTGACCACACCTAGAAGTATTTGTTCAATTGAGGTTGGACAGTGAACACAAAATCTTTTCATTTAGACTTCGGGTCTTCAGCACACTTTTGTAAATTATCATTTGTCTAAACCAGATTTAGCAGTAACTTCTACCTGAAATAACCTTTTGTCCTAACCACCTATTTTTAACTCTGTGGCACCTACTGGAAAATTAGTTTACACCACATATAGCATACAGGTGAGGCCTAGAAAGGATTAAACAGATCTAAATTGTTCACTTGTTTTGAAAATTCCTTAAAGAACATATTATAGTTTATTTTTTAATTTTCAGGTCAGATTATCATCTTTCACCTCAAGCTTTCCCAGCCCTTCTGAGTGAGATTCAGTCCTTTCTTGCAAGCTCCTGCCAACACCCTCTTCCATCCCATTCCCTCTGACTGACACTCTTTGATGACAGCCACTGCTTCATTAATACAGCTCAGCCCTGACATCACAGATAGAACACATGCTCTTGTAATTCCAATGCAAAAAAATGCTGTTCAGTCATTACTTCTTGAAGGCCTCCACCAACCCTGCTCATAGCACTTTATGTGGCAGATTGAATAACACTGAGAACCCAAACATTTCATCATCCTCCTTCTCTGAATGCCCTCTTCACATGTTGTGGCCCGAGGCAGCAGCTGAGAGAGGGCACAGCTTGTTTCATAAACAAGCTGCATTAAATATTCTTCCATACATTATAGAGAGGACAAAGGTCAGGGGAGTCGGGGCAGCCATAAGGTGACTCAATATATCTATGTCACAGGATCGATTTCACAAGAGAATTAGAAATCAATGCCTGGAGTTTAGGGGCTAAAAGCCTTTCACCTTTAGGTCACCAATTCATACCCAGCTCAGTTTGGTAGTGACTTAAGGCTGTTACCCTCTGAAGATTGTTTAATCAGAAGGTGTTTGATTGTATCTGTGTTTTATCATAGGCATTTTCTTGAATTTGCTCACATCACAATGATCAATTGTCTATAATTTAAAAAGCTCTTCCACAGTAGGAACTTTGTGCTCCAAAGAAGGACCTTGGACCAAAAGGGTATGAATCCTGACCTACCTTCTCACTGGGAAAATGGTTCCTTTGGATCAACAGTGAGCTTGTGCTAGGAATAAAGAGAGGACTTCAGGATGGAAGGATATCCATCTAATATTTCATAATTAAATCTTTCATAAATTGGCAGAAAATGTTCTTACTGTTTCTCTTTCAAATGAATAACAGGCTTTTAATTAACATTAATATTTTGGCAGAAAGTTGGCAGCTTGATTAAACAAAGAATTATTATATTTTCAACTTCTCAGCACAAGTATTTCTTCTTTTCATTTCTACTCACAGGAAAAAGCACACAAACACTGACAATGCTCCACATTTTTCCCACCTACTTAGTACCACTCCACTTGAAGACTGAAGTCCTAAATTTAAAAAAAAAATAATAAAATGAATATGGTCAAGCTGGAGAGCTCCATTGTATGGAAAAACAGTACTATTTCAAAAGCCCGGTAGAACATTGCATATATATAAGAAGCAGCCACAATATTTTATACTGCAATGTTTTCACCTTACATACATCTTACAACGCAAGCCAACTAATCTTTTCCTCTGTCATTCTGGCCACAGGGACTCACTGCAAAACAAACAAAAAAAAAGGATTTCTTGTTCCCTGCTAGGAAAGTAGGCAGCTGTTTGGTCTTTTGGGAAAATGATGGGTGAATAGGTGCTTTGTTTATCATGAGAGACGCTCCTGAGGAGTCAGAATTAGAAGAAAAAAAACAACAAGAAGAGAAAAAAAACTTTAGGAGTGGTACACATTAGCTGCTTTAATTAGGAAACAATAAATAGTGCATTATTACATATCACTTCCTCCACCTAAGCATTGTTTAGGTCACATAAAACCCAAGAAACAGCTTCCTAAAGGCAAAAAGCTGAATCTGTTTTGCAGAGTAGTTAAACCTGTGATCTAATATGATTAACAGAATCATATGAGGAACAAGTCTAGGCACATAGAACTTTTTGCTTGTCAAAAATATAGTCTTTTCCAGAAAAAGTTTTGGTTATTTTTTCTGATGGAATAATACATCAGTGGTAAAAATAAAGAAACAGAACAACCTCCAACAGAAATGACTTTCAAATCAGAAGCACATATGCCTTGATGGTGGGACAGCTTATTAGCATAATCAATAAACTGTCACATATTCCAGAAGCATATAAACAGCTCCTAATGGGAACAAGACCATAAGTCAAAACCTAGACCCGAAACTACTGAGACATTTCCTACTTTCTTCTGAAATTTTTGTACAATCCACAGGCATCTTCATAAATATATGCAGGCAGACCATGAGAAATCAGGAAACTATTGGGTAACTCATTAGTGTCTTCTCCCTTCAAATAAAAAACTGTTTGAAAAAAAACCCTCAGTAACAGCTGCCTTACAAAAATACAGTATATTAAGAGGAAAAAGCATGAAATTAAGCAAAAAACAATGGGGTTGAAAGGTTATGAAATTATGTGTCTGTATCACCAAAAAGCCTTACCAAAAGTGTGGGATACACTCTGACTCATGGCAGCTCATTTCAATTCAAAATTAATCCAATTCAATTTCCTTTTAAACTTGAAAAGGCTTGAAGGGATCACTTTCCATGCTGTTTCAAAAGGCCAGCGTGTTTGACAGAGAACTGCTTAAACTCAAAATACCAAAAATAAGCCTTCTATGCTGTCTTGAAAGGCAAGACATTAAAAGGAATTTCCCTTCTTCATATGACAAGTTTTCAATTTAGATCTATCACCAGGCAAAGGTCATTGTGCTAAAGTAATAGACTATTTAAAGTAATAATGGTTCTGTCTCTTATTCCACTGTGTCTGAAACCACGAGACTATTCATGTCTGCTTCTAATTTTACTTACCCTGATTTGTCTTGAGTCAGCGTATGAAAACCTGAATCAAACAATCATTTCTATCCACAGCATGATCTAGTGTGTAAATAGTATGCTATCCTCATGTTAGTAAGATACATAATTTTTCCCGTTAGATTAGGGACCAGGGACATTATTTTATTTCCAACTTTGAGATGAAGACTTTGAATCTTAAAGTGTGTAAGTTCTTTTATATTTAAGCTTGTTATAGAATACATAAAAGTCATACTACAGAGTTACTAGAATTCTCTGCAAAAGAATGTGATTCACTGGGTTTAAGTGTATAACAACAGTCAAAAATAAGCATTTAAATGGTTTCAGGAAACTAAAACGTATGATATAAACAAACTGAGGATACAAGTAGCATAAAAGCCTCCCAACGATGTTCCTGTTGCCTTTTTCTGTTCTCGTTTAGCATGCAATTAACAAATACACTACTTCCTCTCTGCTAACAGCCTAAGGAGCTTAAGCTGTTAATAGTGCTAGCAATGAATGACTTGAGTGGTACAACATTCCTGTCTTTATCTTTAAAATGACAACACGTGGGTAATTTACAACCCTCCTAATTCTTTTACAATCACTGGTCAAATGCACTGTGACCAATCCAATTCTGCAAGATCACATGAGGAAAGAAATTACTGTACATAGAATCACATTATGCACCTTCACACTACACTGTCAGCCCAAATGCCTTGAAGTTGCTCAAATTGAGAAAACAACTGAGTTCACATCATATCACTCAGTGTTTGTGAAAGAAACCTCTTAAACAACTCGACAAATGTTTCCTTTTTGCTATTCAAAGCTCAGACTGGTGTACAGATACATAATGCATAATTTTTTTTGTTCACTAAGAAAATAATACATAAGAACCTGAGAATGTCTGATTGAAAAGAGAGTTCCCCCTCCAATTTTGCATATTTATATTTTCCAATATAAAACCTATTCCATTTTAATAACATTAATATTCAGTTCATTAATTCACATGACTGAAGATCTACCATATTTGGCTTGATTTGGATGAGGCTAATGGCAATCAGAAAGACTCTAAGAAAAATAGATAGGATCTATTTTAGACTTTTAAATTGGTTAAATGCAAGCTATTGAAGTATCTACTAAAAGTATTTTTCAAACACAGAGTATTAACTGATTACACATTTAGGAAAAATTTCAACTTATCATCACTTGAATTTGTGATAATAGCAAAAAGTTATAGGTTAGGGTCCAGAACCCAGGCTACTGTTCAAACACAGTGGAGAGTCTTATCCCTATCTCAAAGAGATAAATCAAAATGGTCACAATTTTTTGTATACATATATATATATAATACCCGGAAATTTCTGCTTGACAGACCTACTGTTTGTACATATCAGTATTTGAAATGTGAAAATTGAGACAGGCAGCAATTCAACTGGTCCATTTACCAGTGTGCAGTTCCAGCAACTAAGACATAAACTGGTCAGACAACAACTTTAGCCTTGGACTACTGAACAGAAGGTGATGAAGCATCTCTAATGAACTGGCTCACTCTGTGTCTTTCCAAAGCAAACACAGCCAACTTTGAGTTCTTATCTTCTTGTGCATCACTTCTGAGCATTACTGCATACGTGGAACAGAAATAACATCTACTGAACTCACTCTGCAAAAAACAATTAGCTGTTGACTGAAGCCCGCAGAAGAATCCATCTACTGCAATCCCAGACACTTACCCAACAGAGCATTGTGCCCGTTGTCATCTGGCAGGAATCTTTTATCCACAGCACACACTAACAGGTGATCAGGTAAATTTGGTGACTTCGCACCAACAAGTAAAAACCCAGATGGCACCTCAATATGTTCATTGGAAATTGAAACCAGTCTCAAATCTTTACCAGCCTGGCAGAAACCTAGAAAAAAATCAATGCAACTTATTTTAAGTTGATAAGTTTTTTTTTTGTTTAATGCTCACAGTTGTCTTCATTAAAGGATTTCCTATATTTTTAATGCAAAACAAGGTCTTACCTTCTAAAATCAAAGGCATACTAAAAGATTATTTTTTTCCCTGCCATTTGGTCAGACATAAAGATTCTACTAGTACAACAAGCAAAAAAAATTTGAAAATGTACAGTGAAGTTTCTCTTGATGATATTTTGCAACCTACATATTTAAGGGACTATTCACTAATATTATCATAACTTAGGTCCGACATTCAAAAATGGAGATAATTTTCAACATCTGGTGAATTTCACTGGCTTTTCCTCATTTTTTGAATATTTTTTACAGCTACATAAAATTAGGTACACTTTAAACAGTAAAGAGTGATGATAAAGAAATAAGAAATAAGAAGTATCATATTCATTTTAGCAAGTGCCATGTCTGCAAACTGGACCTTTTAAAGGTTGTGGTGCCTAAGAGAACAGAAGTTCTGTCCTTGTGCAAAGCATTGTAACAAATGCTTCTCTGACACACTGAACAAAGACCCTGTGAAATATAAGAGCGAGTGAGAGCAATCCAGCTTTATCTGGCACGTAATGAACACTGACGATTTTAGGATTTCTGTATCATACAGATTATCTCATTCTGATGAATGAGGGGAAATGGCCTCAATCCTACCCTTTTCATTAGGGCAAAGGCTTCTGACAGCGTGGTTGTCTTACCATCAGTAGTGCAACATCCTTCTGGGGGAGGTTTCATCTGGTAAGGAACAGGAGGACTACTTGATTCTGAGCCTTCTTCTTCCTCCTCCTCTTCTTCTTCTTCCTCATTATCTGCTCTGCTGCCTGCTACAAATTATCATAGCATAAATGACTCAACAGAAAATGCTGGCAACAAACCCATGAATGAACAGGGTGACCCAGTTACAGAAAGTATTACAGCAAACTGGATTCTCTCCTCTTGACAATGACTTTATTGTTGCCAACTCTTGAAATTGGTTGTTTCCTTAAAGCTCCACCTTCCAGTCATGCTTATAATAGAATGTCTTTCATCAAAAAAATAAAGCTGTTAGGTTGTGTGCAAAAGAAATTCAAAAGTGTAACTCAACTGTACCTGAGAAAGTAAAACACACTAAAGGACAAATATAAAGAAGCCTCAATTTATTAATTTTAAAAATCTCTTTATTTTAAGCTAATCGCACAATTTTTAGAGGCCTAACTTCTAGTGTTTGAACTCTTGCTGATCACAACAGTGTAACTGTATCCTTTGTTTAGAATATTAAGAGTCAATAAAACCCAAAGTCATTACTTCTTAGCCTTTCAGAACATCCTGGCTACAGCCCAAGTACAGATTTTATTAATTAGGTATTGACCATGTCCTTGATTTTGTACAGGAAACTGAAAAAATGGTTCCTGCTTGAAACCAGGAGCACCACGGATGACACCACGATAAGAACACCTAATTCTCAGACCGTCTGTCTCCTACCAGAATTCAGAGCTCTGCGTAATGCGCTGACACTCCCTGCACAATGTCAAGGAAAGGCAGATGCCCAGGATGACAATTCACAGCAGTCTGTGGATGGACCGTGCTGGTCTAGGAGGCAACATGAAGGCAATACTGAATGCTGGAGAGGAATACAGGATGTAAGCTTCATTTTTAGGGGGCTTTAGGTGTATATTTAGGTGCATATTTAGGTGCATATTTAGGTGTATGTTTCAGCCCTTCAACTAGAGGCTGCTTCTTTCCTTCTCTCCACCCACAGGACAATGTTTTTTCATGCGTGATACAACAGCTCCAGCAAAACATAGTGACCAGTTACTCCATCTCCTCTTATGGCTCAGATACACCCATGGCAAATGAGACAAATGTGGTGAGCAGAGGAGTGCAACTAAATGGTAAATGGGCAGAACACTGCTACAGACAGGTGTGAAGACAATTTTACATAGCACAGACACAGGGCACAAGCACTAAGTGAACGCAGTGGGGTTTATGTCTTAAGCTTATAAGCTTCTAGGTGTCTGTAGGAACATGCCTGCAGCAAACAACACAAAGAGCTTTCAATGGCAGAACTGGGTGGCGAAGGGCTGCAGATGCTTGAAGATCAGCAGGAAGACTGTTTGTACTTGGGCAAGTACAAGAGCAGTCAGGCACTGACATCATTCTGTTGATCCAGTTTTAGTCGTGAAACAAAAATGAAGCACAGTGCAATGATCTTCCAAAGCTCAGTGTCAACTGGATATACTCTCTTTGCTTCAAATGACTTTGGATTAGGCACTCATAAACCCAGCGTGTACCATCAAGGACTTATCTTTTTCCTGTGACCCTCCTCAGAATATCCTTTTATTTTATTGACAAATTATTGTACAATCAGTTAGACAAATACTACAGGATAAATGAGAACTAGGGAGGAGACAAAAGAAAATAAATCTGTAGTTTGAAGATTTGTCTGTAAAGGTCATTAAAACATATACCCCAATCTGAAGAGGATTTGAAGGGTATGTTTAAGTATCTGATCATCAAGCTCCAGTCTGGGTGCACACAATTAAGGACAGAACACTAAACAAAACTGTTTTAAAGACATGGTCTAAGGACAAAAATGCTGCAAGTAATGAAGGGAAAAGTGAAGCTCTCCATCTTTGCTATTTAAGTAAAGGGTAAATTATGTGTTATGACTTGACCTTGGCTAAGATCCAAATTCAAGAGCCAGCTGAATCTGGCTCTTCTCTCCTTACCCACACTCCCAGACATGAAGTTTCTTCCTTCCTTCCTCTTTGTGCCAGCTCTGACACTTACTGGAGCCTTTACTGAGCCATTCCAGCTTGCTAAACCGGCAAAACACTAACTATGCAAACAAAAGTAACCAATTTTTTTTGCTGGGTTTTTGCTTTAAATTAGCATAGTAGAAGATCTAAAAGATGCCAAAATTGATGAAAAGAGAGAAAATGGGAACATATGGAGTGAGCAGAAAAGGATATGGGTATTTCCCCTTTGGACATTGATAAACTGTGAGATTTACTCAGCCATAACAGGTGATTTAAGAAAGAGACTAAAAATGGAAGTGGAGACTGAGAAATAGGAAAGATACAGAAGTTCAAAAGTGGAAAGAGTAAAAGAGCAAATATATACACAAGCATGAGCTGCTGCCACACGTAAAGGGCATCATTAGGATTTCTGTTTCTTGTTTTAAAAAAAAGACCTGCAGTTTATGCTTCCGTTTTACTTTTAAAGCAGGGCCTCTTCAAAGCACTCAAAAAAACTTCAAAGAAAAAAAAAAAACTTCAAAATTTCAAAGAAAGTTTGTATGTGTCTGTTCCACATTGTGCTTAAATAATTTGAAGTGAACACACAATCAAGCACTCAAAACCAGGGATAAGATGATGGCAAAAGTGGACTCAGAACCCCAGTCTACATATTGTATGTTACAGAACTAGGCAGTCAGATGATCTAACTTCATATAGCTCCATTAAACCAACAGCCATTCTGTGAAGATTTTGTCCATATTTTATTGAATTTAAATTTATTCACAGTTATCATAAACACCAATTGTTTGCTTTAAGAAAGTCTTTTAAGTTCTCACCAAGGATTTATTAGACCTTTATATTTTGTGATTAAGACATTTCACATGGAAAATTTTCTCTCCCTAATGTACAATTTAAATGTAAGTAAAGTTCTGCTAATACAACCTCTAATAACTAGCAATCCAGTCCACAGGTTGCATTTGCAGTTTACATGGCAGTAACTGGGCAAACAGAGATATGCAAGGAATCTAAATCTGTTAGAGCCAAATAACCTTGCCTTCTATTGCAAAGAGTTCTTAATGCACATTCCTAGAAAGGCCCAGGAACAACCAGACCACATATTGGCATTTGCAGCTATGTTCTGCAATGAAAAAATGCTAAGAAAATAAAGGTGAGTTTAGAAGACCCTTATTAGAAACGTACAACCAGTGAGACCACAGCAAACTGAAGGCTTTTTGATAAAATGAAAAATCTAGAGGTTTGTTTAAATAATTATAATGTTTTTGGAGTAATTTAAGCACTACATAAATTTTTCAGGTCTGGAGATGAGAGGGAACACATAATAATAAAAAGAAAAAACAAAACAAAGAAAAATCAGACAAATACAAAAAAAAACAAAACAAAAACCATAAACAAACAAAAAACCCTACCAGAATGAAAGAAAACATACTATTATTGCAGCCAAGGAGATCTGACATTATGTCTAAACCAACTTTGATGAATGTGGTACTTTTAATTTACATAGCTACAAATAATCTTATAGATTAATAAAATTGCATAAATTACTTTAAAGGCATACATTTACAATATGCCTGGGGTTTTTTTTCAAATCTAGAATGCTTAGACTGGAAAACTACATTCACTGAAGTATTTTTTTAAAAGAACCTGGGGATGCTGGTTGACAGCACCTGGACATGAGCCAGCAGTGTGCCCAGGTGGTCAAGAAGGTCAATGGCATCCTGGCCTGTACCAGCAACAGTGTGTCCAGCAGGACCAGGGCACTGATTGTCTCTCTGTACTTGGCAGTGGTGAGGCCACACCTCAAATCCTCTGTCCAGTTCTGGGCCCCTCAGTACAAGAAAGACATTGAGGTGCTGGAGCATGTCCAGGGAAGGGCAACAGAGCTGGTGAAGTGTCTGGAGCACAAGTCTGATGAGGAGCAGCTGAGGGAGCTGGGATTGTTTATTCTGGAGAAAAGGAGCGTATCCCCATGTCAGAGCGCCAGCGCAAAGGCAAGACAACACTGAGAGGGGAAGCCGAGGGCTTGCACAAGCCCCCAAGGATGTTTGCTCCAGATGCCTCCTGGACCTCAGAGTATAGGAATTTGTGTAGTTGGAAGTGGAAAACCCAATTTATGACAAGGCTGCAGTACATGAGACCAGCTTGCAGACCTCCCCCACCTGAGGAACAATCTAGCAAACACTCTATTACAGGGTCCCTTCAGAGCTCCCCTTGTCTGGAACTTTTGTGAAAGCAATGTTCTCTGCCAGGTTGTTTTGAGGCTTTTAATTACAATTCAATTCTGTTTCCCTTAACTACAAAGAAAAAAGAATCAGCCCCTCAAGTTTTGGAAAGTTCTTTGAAAGCCTTGAAAGAAAGAAGTTACAGAAGTGTGAAATCGCAGTTTTGTTCTTGAACAATGCATCTGCTCCTGTGGCACCTTTCCCAACTGATGTCATAATCAATTTTGTGACATCACAGTTGGTTGCCACGGGAGATTTTATGAAATCCTTATGGGGAAGGGTTTGATAGAAGGATCACTTTGTGTAGGGAAAAAGCAGGATATATATTTAAGCAAATAAGGTATATTAATTAATATGTCCTATATTAGCAAAAATAAGAAAAAAAGAGGAAATTACTAATGATGTGTGAGCAGACTTTTTTTCCTAGAAATGTCTTCTCAGCTGTTACCATAAAGTAACAGCAAAGAGTTTAATGTATGCAAACTACTTCTACTGCTTCTTGGCCTGAGTTGTGTGTGTGTGTTACTGTGGATTGTTAACCATTATGCATTTCTCACTACATCTGTAGCAAAGTATGACGGGGATGCAGACATGGACAAAAGACATGAAACATCACCCTCATGAGAGAAATGACTAAATAATCAAATGATTAAATATAACCTTGCACCAACATGCCAGTGTTATGCACATACCAGTAAACTCACTGGAAACCACGAGACCACTACATACAAGAACACATCAAACACCAAATTGTATCATGAGTTTGCTTGTCAGGTACATCCAGTTCATTTGAATTATACTGCTTCCAAATAAAAAAAAAAAAAGAGCAAATGAAACTCAGAAAGTAGGCTTCTCTAAACACAGACACAAATTCAGTGAGAAATCCTATCTGTTAAATAGTAACTCATGCAGGCTTTGTGAGAGTACACATCCTAAATTTTTACCTTCGCAGCCACAGAATAAGTACAGATACTATGCCCAAAGTAATTAAAAACCATCTCAAAAGCTAAAAAATATTTCTGCTGTATTTATGCATATTGAAAATCAGTCTTAGCATGTCTGTTATATAAATCTATCATGTGTTTACTATAATTTGCTGATACATTTCATCAGTATATGATACATTATAGCATAACAGATTAATGTTCCAAATATCCAAAGACTTCTCCACAAATTTAATGGAACAATTCCTAGTACTTCAATTTCATTATATAGAGAAACCTGAGCAAACAAGCAGCCTAATTTTGTCAGAATTAAAAAGACAATGCAGTTTTTATTTTTAAACCAATTCTAATACATATAAACATGTTGAATAAAAAAGAAAACAAATAAGAACTTATTTTTTTCCATATTATGATTTGAAATGTGCATGCTGAGCCTTGGGAGAGCAAAGAGCAGAATTACCTTTGAGCAGAAACAGAAATTCCATTATTTCCTACCTTCCAGTGATGACAGTTGCTGTTCAGCTTCCAAATACAACTGAGAAAAGATTGGTCTGGGAACTAAATTGTTTGAGCGGAGAGAGGCCTCAATAGAATTATGCAATACTTCTTCAAACCGTGTTGTCTTGAGCTGACCAGCGTAAGAATTTCCCATCTTCTCAAAAAAAAAATAGTAAAGGAGACAAGAAGAAAAGAAAAAAAATTACAATTTAAGCACTCAGAACTCAATCACTGCATGTGATGTCAGGCTCAACGTTTCTCATGAAAGAGAGACGCCTCATTGTCCGCAAAGAAAGGCAAAGGAAAAGAACATTGATTGCAGCAGCCACTGAGCAGATCCTGCTGGTAAATTACAGGAAGTTATCTAAAAGTAACAGCTTTCTGTAATTCGGCAGAAAGGCAGCAAGCTTTGTCACCTTGAAAATGTGGCTAGAAATCTGATTCAAGTAATTCCTTGGTTTATACAGCAATTGACTAGATGTATTTTCAGTAGTCAGGAATCTATTGTTAAACAGACTTTCTGTTTTAAATGATTTGAACATAATAAATGTTACAGGATCTGGGCAATAGCACAGTTTTGTGTATTTATCTTTGCATGGTCCATAATGGCTGAACACTCTGGCTAAAGCAATTCCACATTTGTTTAGAGGTGCTGTCTCATAAATAATGTAGCATTGCTGTAACTCAGAGATTATGAAATATAACAACTTTTCCTTTTCACCCCAAACAATATTTTTCCCTGCAAACATGTTTTTGTGGTGGGTTTTGGGTTTTTTTCTTTGTTAGAATGAGACAGTATCAATTATCTATTTGATAATCCATTTATTTATTAGGACTTTACTTTTAGTGAAACCGTATCATTTATTCATTCTGTCATTGAGCAGACAGTCTATTCCAGCTCAATATCCCACAGACTTAACTGCCGCCTACTTTCCACAGGGAACACAATGAACTGGTATAGCCAAAAGCCATGTCAGCTTTCCTTTCCTATTACAAAGTAGCTCTTGCCCTGGGCCCCATGTCCTTTCCCTCCTCAAGTAACTGTGAATAGAAAGCATGAAATGCTTCCTGTTTGTGGCAGTAATTCCTAAACACTGAACAGCCCCTCCGCAGCACAGGGTACTGCTTGGGAAATTAGCGTGTTGGGAAGCATCCTGTAGGAATCAGTCAAGCAAAAGGAAAACTACTGTGAAACCACATATTGATCTTCATGGAAAAAGGAGTTTGAAAGGAACAACATAAAAAGTTGTTGATTTTAATATCTTTCTACGACTTTTGAAAGCATATTTTACACATACAATGATATTTTTGTATACTTGTTTGTATCATGTTGATACTGTATAGAGAGAAGTGTTAATACTACATGATATAACACTGATATAATATGTATATAATATTAATAGAAGCACAGTAAGAATTATAAAACAATGCAGGCAGTATTTAAGAAGATGATTTGGATTAAAAGCAGGCATTACTGACAAAATATTCAGCTATATACACAGAATCAAACAGAAAGTTGCAGTGAGTAGTACTGATGTATCCACCTGGTGAAGGGCAAATGAGAAGCTGCAAAACAAAGTGATGTTCAGTGCCAATATGGAAGTCAGGATGCATCTTCTCTTCCAATG
>JAWWLV010000121.1:101115112-101126050 GCA_035041135.1 Platyrinchus mystaceus | reverse complement strand
TCAGGCTCTGAAATGAATTATATTAAATGCTGTTTTTACACAATAGCACTAAAAGTTGTTTAGTTCTAATTCTAATCCATCTTTCTACCATTATTGGACTCTATTACACTGATGTTTTATATTTAACATAACAAGGATAAATAATTACCAAATGCCTGACAGATACCCATTTAATTCTTTGCTCTTTTAAATTCTTTCCCTTATTATGAACTCATATTTTCTCCTGTTAATTGCAGACATCTGCCGGCTCAGGGACCCATCTCTGTCGGGGACATGCACAATGTGGTTCTACATGACTGATCAACACAGTCTTGAGAGTCCAGACTAAAGACAAAAAAAAAAAAAGTATAAACATGCTCTCAACATGTTAACATTTGAAGTTACACTTTCAGGAATGGAAAGAGCATTCAGCTATCATCTATTGCACTCACTTTTTTATATTGACTGCTTTATTTAAACACAGAGCCAAAACATGAAAAACTAAGATAACATCCAAAAGACTTTTTGCACTTAAAAACCCCACTGATACAACACAAAAGGAATATCCAAAAGTTTAACTGCAGTGGCAGAGACTTGTCTTAAAAAGGGCTGGATTCTACCTGTTCTGAACACGACCATACAAAGCAGACTAGTCTACCTGATTTTCAAACTTATTTACTTCTTTAAATTATCTATTAAAGCATGTGAAAGATATGGAGTTTTAAAATGCATCCAGAGTGAGACAAAACACTCAGATAGCTCAAAAGCATTATCAGATGAATAGACATGTGGACTGCTTTACACAATAAAGGCTTAGTTACTCTACTGATCACTATCTGGATCTAATTGCAGTGAATAAGAAAACATTATAATATTACTGTTTATAAACTCTATTTCACAGACACAGTCAGCTATTATTCTGTATAGTTTATTAGGAAAAGAAATAGATATAACATTTACAGGGATTTAACATGCTTGCTCAGGATTTATAGAGCATGCTAGTGTTCAAAACAGAAACTGTATTTAACCCCAAGGATGGCAGAAATCAGCATCTTATCAATGTGATGTTACAGATAAGCAATCAGTTAAGATTAAACTATTTGTGCAAGAGGCAGGTCCTGAAATCCTTTGCAACACAAGCGTGTTTGTTTATCTATTGGGGTGCTAATTTAATTCTGTGAATGGGTTGGTAAATGAAGCAAAAATATGCTTTTTGGATTTGTAAGCTCCTGTGTACTTGTCGGATCTTGCAATGACAGTATAAACACAATCTTAAATCCAAGAACCTATTTTGGAATATGTGATAAGTATTTTAGAGCCATTTTTTACCAACAAACATACACCACTGGAAATGGAAAACTGGTATTGCAGGAGGTTTTTTGCCCGCATCAGCCTTTGCTGTTCAGAGTCCCAATAACTCTTAGTTGCAGCAGAAATTATTTCTCCAAAGCAAGCAAGGGGGAAGCCATTTCCCACTAACTCTGAGATGGTTGTCATACCCTCTTTTCTTTAAAGCTGCTCAGACTATGGTATCTGAATTGTCACTTGCTGACTCTGTGGCATCAGGAAGCACAGCTTTGAGTCCTATGTTCCTGCTTCAAAGATCGTAGCATCCTCAGCCCAGATTTGTGTCTCTACCGGATAAAAGTGGGTGGCACAGGCTAAACTTTAAAATGCTCGTGAAATTCCAAAACATGAACATAGATGGTGACCAGATCTATTAAAAATAAAGACAAACCAAAACCACACTGAAAGAGAAAGGATGGCCCTCAACCCTGTCTACTGATAAATCAAAGAGCACCTCCCTATCACATCATCAGTTTCCTTGGAGAGCATGCAGGGAAAAATACTTGCCAATATAAAGAGGATAAAAAAGGGAAAAAGCTGGACCTGGAAGAGCTGCATAAAAGTGTAATAAAAAGACAAAATCCACTCAGAGCAACTTGGAAATCTAAGAAACAATTGGAGATACAAATTAAACTGGTCAGGCCAACATCTTAGAAGCCTAAGCTGGCAAACAGAGCTGCCAAGTCCAGACATCTGAAAACGAGTGCAGAAGTGTGTTAGTCATGAAAGGAAACATTCTTCAAACTCCAAACAAGGAACTGTCAGGATTCCTGTGAAAACAGGGATTATGTGACTAAGAAAAGTAGGGATCTTCTTAAGGTCTAACGTCCGTCACACATAAAGTCAACTTCAAGTTCAATTGCACTTCAACTGATCAGGGCTTGAAAAAACCTGCACTATTCCTCTATGAGCCTGTGTTCCAGCTGCTGTGATTTAGAAAAGGAGATCCCTCAGCCACAAGGGCAATACCTACGTCAAAAGCATGACACTGACTGGTCACGGTAACAGAGAGTGTCAACAGCAGAAGGACACACAGTCCCATCACCCAGATCTTGGAGGGACATCTTTTTCACAGTGGAACAAAGAAGGTGACACACTAGTGATTTCTTAGTTGCAGTGAGGAGCATTAGGGTTTTTGTGAAGACTGAAGATCTGGCACAGCAATTCTGGACAAATTTATCCTATACCTAGGACAGACTGGGTATCCTAAGGAACGCTTTAAAGCATGGAAAGTAATCCAGGGCTTCTGACAACTTCCATTGAAATAGACTGATAGTCTGCCCTTAGCAGAAACTGAGTAAACTAAAGAGTATATGTGGGCTGTGTTAAGAAGGCTTGAAAAAATAATCCAGCTACTTAAGCAGGAAATTAGGAAGACATGGTTGATTACTAAGAAATTTAACCTTAGATACAACTTACAAATTACTACAGGAGGAAATGTTTCATATTAATTTGCAAATTGCTTGCATTATAAAATATTACCAACATTGCTACTTTAATACATTAATCCTTCCAGCAAAACTGTATAGCAATGGATATGTTTTCCCAGTTTGAGCTGCCAGCTTTCATACTTTTGAAATAGTTTAACAGACTAATTTCTATTGTATCATTTCTAAGAGGAAAATAGTAAGATGTTCCCAAGCTCTCCAAAAAGAATTTCTTATTGCTAGGACAAGAGACAGTTTATCACTTGCATAAAATGAGAGGTTTTGTTTGGATGCCCTTTGAACAAGAGTTATATTCATCCACTAACATCCAAAATCCATCAATACTTGTAAAGTCTGATAAAGTCTCTAGTAATTCTTTAAAACTTCTATCAAACATATCAGTCCAATTAAGAAGAAAGAAATCCTAGGGTGAGGACTTGTATGTAAATGTAACTATAAGAAGAAAAATAAATTTGGAGACAAAACTGATTCTCTTCAATGGTAGTGATACATACTGGAAAATACTCCTCATGGATTCAGTTCAGTCACAAGACATCATCTTTTACTCTTTTATTTCCATTAAGCTATCTGTAATTACAGTGTTCTCTCTAGCTTTGGATTTTGAAGTATAAATTATTTTTAATCTTCTATATTAACATGTGTCATATGTAAAAGTGATACCGTGTGGTAAATCTATTCCCACAGGTTATAGAAAATTCTTGATTCAGGAGAACTACAAGACACTCTGATATTCACCCTCCACCAGACTCAGTATAGTATTATAGGTTATGTCTTTACTATTAACCTCAAAATAAGGTTACTCCATCCAAAATGCCTTTTGGGAACAGTCACTGGCCCAACATTACTCCTGGAGTGTTCCTGGGAACTACTGCAAAGAGTGGAAGCACCAGAGCCATGCCAAGACATTACAACAGAAGATTGATTTCTGGCACACAGAAATTTTTTCTGCAACTGTTTAATTTACTAAATGGCCATAGTTCATACAAGCAAAGACAAAGTTATTCTTCCAGAAAGCAACCTAGTTGCTCATGTACCACAAAATTATCACTTGTAGAAATAATTTACAAAGCTTTGTCTTGGTCAGCACAAAGCCACCTACAGGCATACTAGACAGGTGGACTACTGCCAATTTCTCAAAAAAATATTAGTTTCTGGAAGTCAAATCTGTTTCCTCAAACTGTTCTTCCAGAACGACTTGGCAGTAAGAGAGAGGAAAAAAGGGCTCAGGAGACTGATGTGTATGATATAATACTGGAGTGTGGGAAACATTTCCTCATTTGAGATCACTTCCAGGCCAATGTTTTACCAAAATGATTTTCACCAGAATCTTAAAAAAGGGTTCAATTTTCTTCGTTAGTCCTACCCAGAAAGAGAAACTTTCAAGCTTCAAAAGATGCTGAGGAATGAAATTACAATCCCCTGCTGAGCTCAGCTCTATCATACCAACAAGAATAAAATCAGTAGTCAGTTATAGCTCTGCTGATTTAAATCCACTTCTTCAGGGAAGTAATTTATTCCTCAGCAGCAAAACTGACAGATGATTGAGGAGTCTCTAGTCATTCTGTGTTTCATATATGAATAAAGTTTGGCAGTTCACTAGAATCCATTTGGCCATTACATTTTAAAGGCAACATAAAACCTTTAAATAAAACCACAGTTACCTTTGCTAGAAATTTTAGCTCATTCTCTGTTACTAGATCTTATAACTTCTGTATCTCCTGTGGAATTATATGAGAAATGTTATCTACAGACCAGTCCAGATTAAACTTAATGGCTTCCTAATAATGCCCCTTTGGAAAGTACCTCATGATTAAACATAGAGACTCTGATTAGGGTTGATGACAGATCACAGCGAAATTAATCCTACCACAATTACACAGCCAAGAACAATTCTGCTGCTGTTTCCAGGAAGTGAATACATGGCAAGAAGACTACTCAAATCTCTCTACCTCTTCTCTTTCTTTTGCATTTGCTCTCAATTTTTATCTGAGGTTTGCCTTTGATTTTGAAAATCAGGCTGACCACAGACACGGATTTTCTCTTGCATTAACAGTGAGATGACTTCCTCCTCTGATTCATGTTTCCAAGCAACAGGATGTTGGAACAAGAGGTGCTGATCAGGAGGTGCTGAGCTTTCAAGTGCACTGGGAAGAGTGGGAACCGGGAAGACAACGCTAAGGTTTTTGGCAACTTTAGGTTCCGAGCCAAATTGCTTCTGTTAATCACTGGAATAATTTCTCTCACTCATAGTAGAAGTAGATAACTGGGAAATGTCTTTATTCTCAGGAGATTGCTGCAGAGATTCATATGGACACCATTGCAGTGAAATCAAACAAGGAAATTCCCCCCCTACTGAAAAATTAAGCCCATTTCTTAATTGATATACATCAAAAGGGATGAAAACAAACTTGGACAAATCAATGTTAAACCACCTCAATAAAAACACTATTAAAAAGCTTTTGCTTTCTTTTTTCCTTCAGGCAGATAAGAAATCAAATTTTTTAATGGATCATTCTTAATACGGAATTACTTCTCATCCACTTTGGCCACAGTAAAGAGAACTTCATCTAAACCCAAGTATTTTCATATTTTTTGTAGAAATTTTTCAACTGCAAACCAATAAACATTACTTCTGAGGACAGAGTGTTCATTTTTTTCAATGAAAAGGCTACAATTCATGCAGGGAAAAGTAGCAAAAATGGCAAATGAATATTTTCTACTGAAAAAAAGAAATTTCCTGATATGTCTACAAAAAAAACCCCAAAAAACAAACAAAAAAACAAACCACAAAAAACTTCTCATACAAACTCAACTTTACATTGAATCAAAAAATAAAGCTTGATGAAATCCAGAGCAATCTAAGTTGTCATAAACCCATTAAAATATACAGCTATGCTGGGAGGTCCAGACTAAGGCATGTTGGAAATCTAGTGACAGGGAAGATAAGCTGAGACCGCCTACATTGTAGTTTTCTGGGGAAACAGAAAACTCCAATTGCTATCAGATTCCTTTAATTATTTAAGAATGAAAGGCTGTTTTGGTTTAAGATATAGCTTAGTCTTCCTATATGACTACAGAAAACTTAAACTTCCTTCAACCTAGTAACTTTTATGCCTACTCTCAAATCAGAGCTGAATGTTTCTGAGACGTTCATTTAAAGTCATGTTTTGTGTAAAAATGACACAATATTTTGGCTTATTTTAATACAGAAGAAAAAATGCCAAAGCTCAAATTGCTCATAGCAGAAAATCCTTTGTGAAAAGCCATACATGGATTACTATTAAAGTTTAAAAAAAATTATAATCACAAGCAATATAGAGACTGATGTGTGATAAAAATCTGTAAAGGAATTCAAAAGAAATCTTAATTAGACTTTTTAAAGGTGTCTTAACATCTATTAGTAACCTATTTCTTAATTAGAATTTTCACTAGACATCTATTTTCAGACATCATGATGACACTGATTTTCATTTAGCTGCTTTTTGTTTTAGCATGAACCTTCTTTTCATAGACATGTCATTCCTTAATATCCTGACAACTGGGCTAAGGAGCCACTTCATAAAAGTAAATGTGAGCTGGGTGATAGTTCAGTGTTGTATTAACAGTGCAGACTGTGCCTAATACAGGATTATGGCAATAAATACACTTAGGCAATGGCACTCCATCCTATAAATGCTTTCACATTCTTCTCTTCAGGACAAAGTCATCTCTGATGCAGATTTCTCTGATTATCATGTAGGATATCATAAACTTTGCAGGTATTACTGGAGAGAAAATCCCCTATCAGCGGCTTCCAGCTGATATATTTTACTATTTCTCTGGCACAGAACTCTGACCCTATGGCTGTTCAGGCAGCTCTGCCTTGGCTCCCATTTGGCTTTTGTGTGTTGCTTTGATCAGCTCCTGGCTTTGGATGAAAGCAATTCTTTCAGAGACCACCTTCAAACTCTCTTAAATAAAAAGAATTACATACATAAAACCAATTGAGCTTGTTAAGCAGCAGGAAGAAGCCAAGTAGAGGGAGGAGAAAGGGAGGGAAGGAGGTGCCACAAATCAATGCTAGTAAGCAATGATCAGAGTGGTGACTGGAAAATTAGTAAAAAATGATCTCTGAGTTGTACAGGTCTGGGACATTCCCTTTTCCAGTTCCATAAGTGCAAAGGCTTTCTCACTATTACCCAAGAGAGAGAAACAACTCTCTTTCCAAGAATTGTCTTAGACATCTGTTCTGTACCTTTGAATACAGCCACTTGAGATCTTAGAGTAAAGCAGTAGGAAGCAGACTGGCAAGCCAGGAGATGATCTTGAAATGCACTTTTTCCAAAGGAAATTCTAAGAAATCAGCACTTGGAGCATATTACTCTTCCTTCAGGTTACTGGTGCTGTAACTGTTTCCGAGAATCTTTACTGAATCCAAAAGGAATCTACAAAGAGTAATGTTACATTGATTGTACAGGTTAGCTTTTGAGCCATCCTGAAAAACAGACTTCTGTTTTTCCTTACCCCAAGCCTACCCCTCCAGGCTCATTCCTGGAAGCAGTGCAGCAGGGGTCTCCTGTGCATGGCAGCTGGGATGTATGGCTTAAGGACACTTGGGAGCTGTCTCTGTCTCTCAGCCGAGGCAGAGCCAGTCTCTGTGGCAGTTCTCCAAGGATACACACAGAGTGCACAGGTTCAGAGGCTTTACCTCATTCACGGCAAATTCCTATTAGAAGAGCACACTACAATGTATCCGGATCATATTTTCCATCTAGTGAACAAAGAGGGGACACAAATACAATGGGAACAGTCTAAAATATGCCTCCCCAGCTGTGGATAGCAGATACATCTCTAGATGAATGTATCACATTACAAAATAGATCTGAACCTCAGGTTATACTATATCAGGAGATCAACTGCACATGTATTATATGTTGAAAATATGTTAAATAAGAAACATTCACAAACATAAATATACAATCCAAAAGCCTTAAACAAGCATTTTTAGTTGAAAGTACCACTACAACCCCTAAATTTAATTAAGAAACTTAACTTAGCAGTTTGCGATCTGAGCTGTCTTAAGAGTTTAAAAATTTGTCTTCATTTTTTTTTTTTTTTTTAGTATTTTAAAGTTTTCGTGAGAGACTATTCCTCACCCTAAGGACAGTAAATGACTACAATGTACAGAAAATGCAGACAAATTAACATATTTAAAACATGATTGTTATCTGTAAAATGTCTCTCAACTACAATATATGAGCAGTAGCCAATATAAGACAGTGAGAGCACGTTATTTTAAAACAGTATTTTGTTATCTTAAAACAGTATTTCATTAAATAGTATTTTTCATCATGAAAATATGTAATAAAAAACATACCGTACCGTAATGTAAGCATGTGCTCCTCAGTAACTTACAGTAAATGACTCCCAAAGTTTCATATCCTGATTGCACTGCTGAACATCTTACACCTGTGGTAACTGCCAGTGATTATGTCTTTATGGAGTTTTCCTTTTTTTTTTTTCATTCAGAAGAGTCTGCTGCTTGGCAAACTGTTTAGGACACTTAAGGCTCCTGAGTCAGCACTGTACACAACTGAACAACTCAGTCGGGTCACCATGACACGAACACTCGCATGTCACAGTAGAGCACAAGAAGGTTTCAAAGCTATCTATTCTGCAACTATGGCAAAAACAAAGTAATGAGACCCTGGCAAGCTGTTCTCTAATCTGTGTGCTGGCTACACAAAATGATAAATGGTCTGACTTTATGTCTTATTAATACAAAAGTGCTGTGCTGGGTCATGGTGCTCCTGGCCAGGTACACATCAATCTATCAGTCTGAAGCATTATTAATGTCAACAGTTTTGTTGCAGGTTTTTGGAAGGACTGAAGGTGGGGTTTTTCTAAGAAATAAAGGTGTCTTTTTGTATTATTTAGATACCAAAATTACTAAAGAAAGCATATATAGTATAGTGTGGGTATTTCATTTTGCTAACAGAAGAAAAGACTAATAGGAGAACAGAAATCAGATATGTAGCAATATTATCTTTGTGTTGGTACTATGCCTGTATCTTCTGAATAAAAGGATAGAAAATCAAAACAGTATTTGAGAGATGTTCAGTATAACACTGGATATACAAGGAAACAGCTGTTGTACTGTGTTTTAACAAATGCTGCATCTTTTCAGGATACATCTAGAGGACATACACAGAGAATGGTTATTTCTGGTAAAGGTATATTTATCGAACATTTCATTATTCTGATAATTAAATTTTCTTTTTCTCATGGCTCCAAGTCATGCAATGTTCTGATATGTGCTTGATTTTAAACTCAGTAAAGTATCGCTGAAATGAGTAAAATCAAGCACTTGTCTAGGGTCTCAGTTGAATTAATGCTCTGTATAAACTTTATATGCAGGGTACACTGAACAATGAATAGAGACTATTTTTGGTACAGCTCATGAAACTTTGTTTTCACTCTTCACTCTCAGGATACGGTTTCATGACTGGCTCAAGCTACTCTCAGCTCAAGTTACTGCTGAAAAGGAATGTCTCTCACTGTTGATCATATATTCCCCCTCTGTTGTTCAGTGGCATTAATGTGACATGATTGAAATCCAGCAATTTTTGCAGAGTCATGTCTGGCTAAATCAGATCCCTCATCTAGATATGCATAAAGCATATGACCATTAATATATGCAAAAGAGAAGTACCAGAAACACATGGCTGGGAGTGTGGTGAAAGCAGTATCTTTTTCTATAAAAATGCTTTAAATAACACTTTTAAATTTTAAAAATGAACCTTCTGATTCTTCTGTAACACAAATGGGAAAAAATGAATTTTAAAGCCTGTTGAGGAATCACTTGGAGATTTCAGAGATTTAGTGTTTTCACTGAAAGCAGTTTTCATATTAATGGAAAGGTTTCTTTGTTTATTCAGTAATTTAAAAAAAAAATTAAAATATTCTCTCTATATACGCAATGTTTAGGAGGTATTTGGACAATGCCCTTGACAACATGCTATAACTTTCTGTCAGCTCTGAAGTGGTCATGCAGTGGAACCGGATGGGGGCCCCTTTCCACCAAAATTCTCTAGTCTAGTCTAGATGATTCTATTCTTAAATTTTAGATGAAAACGCTGTATGAAAGAATGTGAAAAAGGAATTGTACAGAAAGTAGTAAATAATTACTTAGGAGGGTGACTGTTATGTTCTTCTGTTACTATGGAACTGCACTAGAAGTTTTATGAATGTTCTATACCTAACACCAAATACATGATGGGGACTTGGTCATGTCATTTTCAAGCAGGGTACAAACTCACTGAACTAGGAAATGCAGGAATCACTGTCTGGCTTCCTATCAGCACTGTGAAGTTGTATTCCTTACACATATTAACCTGACCAGATGGCACTTAAAAGATTATACGGACAGCCAAAGTTTAGAGAAATCCCCAAGAAAACCAAACACTGCAAGGAATACATACGCACGTGCGTATGTGTAAAAGCTCATGTGTAAAAGCACATGATTTTTGAAAAAGTCACTTTTACTAATTTACCAGGTCAACAATAACATAAACCAGAAAATTCACATTTTAAAGAAGTATAACTTAATTGATGACAGCCTAACATACTTGCACCATAACTGTAGTGCATTCATGTGCAAATTTCACCAGGATACTGCCCAGGATGTTGTCTAGAACAAAGTCTAGGATGCTGTAGTGCCTGTCTCTGACTCTGCTTTGTGGCTGGAAACACCACATCTATCTTAAAGGATATTAGCATAGGGTAGGTGTTAAAGAAGACCTTGTTAACCTGATATTCAGTAATGGAATGCAGCAAGTAAAAGAGGCCTGCCTGCTTTGGATATAGGCATGGAGCAAAAGTTTCAGAGGAGGAGAAAGGGCAAGAGAGCACAAAGGGGCCTATTGTGTTTGATTAGTAGCCAGAGCAGGAATGCCAGGAATGGGCAATGAGCATGAAGGTTGTGTATAAGAGATCTTGTATACAGAAGCAGTGGGAGTTGGTCAGTATGCAGCTGCTGATACAACATATATCAGAAAAGAGGGGCTCTGCCTGATGAAATGAGCTGCTGAATCTGCGTTAAATGAGTGAGTAATGCAAGTGATGAATTGACAGAACAGTTGTTAGGGGCAAGCTGATCATGTAGTTATCCCAACAAAAGGTATGT
>JAWWLV010000121.1:101092515-101114886 GCA_035041135.1 Platyrinchus mystaceus | reverse complement strand
AGGTAGAATGAGGAAAGAGCTGGTCCACTGTGCAATCAGCAAGGAAAATTAAGAGATGATTGTAAAGTTTAATGCTGGTTTTTTTCCCAAGAAGATGAGAAAAGGGTATTTGTGATTAAATGACTGATTTGTCCAGCAGCTTTAGCAGGTAAAAGTGGAAACCATTACTTGACAAAACTTAGCTTCCAGTTTGCGTCTAGCTCCATATCCCCTGATCGCCACACGCACTGTGCTCTCAGCTTTAGTTCTAAGAGTAGTTGCATATGGCATTCCTTTCTCTAGGCAGCATGGACAAGGTTGTGTCAAGCTTGCTCCCATCACAGTTCCCTACACAGTTCTCCAAGAGTTTCCCACAAGGTCTGGTGCCCTCACCCACCGGTTCTCACTCCATGCTCCCAGACATGCAGCACATGCCATGCCATAAGCCCATGAACTAGCTGGCTGTGAAACATATACTTCACAGTACGGTCATCTGAACACACATGCACAAAACCTGTGCCTCAGAGGCACAAAAGTCAAGTGAAGAGCACTGCAGACACAGCCCATTGGTTCTGAGGGACGCCACCCTGAGCAGTGTGGGTAGGAGCCACTGCACAGCATGGGCCCTGGACAGTGTGGGGCAAAGAAGTTGAGTTCTCCTGGGGTAGCAAGAGCTGGTCAGAGCTATCAGTGTAAATTCTTCTAAGGCCTTTGCCTGCATTTTTTCTTTTTTTTTTGTGTTTTTTTTTAATCTGTAACCTCAATGTCCTTTCGCTGTTTGACTGTAAATTGGAGATAATATCACTTCTCTAAGGTGCAGAGAACAGTTATACTCAAGATCGCGAGCCATTCTGATCATACTGCCAGAAAAAAACCTCGGGAGACTACTCTTCAGTTTTTATAGGTATTAAAGAAACAGGAGTTTTAAAAAAGACATTGAGGAGAATTGCAGAACAAGGTGCAGCCATCTACTGTGAAGGACTAACAAATGTGGAGGAAACTGAGGAAGCGAGTGTAGAGAATTGCTATTTATAAAGTAACAGGATAGCTGGAATAGGATTATCTTTCATATGAAAGTGTGTTAAAGGCATACAAGAACCTTTTAAAATACTGTTTTGTATTTAAAGTCATACAAGTACTTTTGTTCTTCATATCACTGAATTAAAAAGGATCTTAAACATAGTATATGTTTTTTAAAATCTCTGAGAAAAAAAATCTTACTAAGGAGTAAAATAAAAGGTCAATTTAGTTTTATAAAATGACCAAATGTTTCAATAACGAATCGAGGAAAAAAAAAAAGAATGGAAATATACATTTTCCAAAATGTACAGAAAACAATAAATTGCTATCTCTTCCTAATTCCTCCTTAAACACCAACTGCACAGACCCTCGAGACTGAAAATTTAAACAGGGTCATGCTGACCTTAAGGCAAGGAATGGACTTAATTACTGCAACAGACAACGATGAATCATACCTAAGCAAACCTCCCATTCCTTTTCAATAGAATGCATTATTAATCAGACATATCGTTTTACAACCTGTACAAGCAGTTGTCAGAAAAATCCTTCATTTTCTCAGAATACAACAGGAATATTTCAGAATGTCACAACTCTTTCTTCATCACTCTAAAAAATCACTGAAACTGTTGCTGCTTTCATGTCTCACCCACATTTAATTTTTATTCACATGCTGTACAAAAGCACTCAGCACTTGTTCAGTCATGCTGTACCTGTGTAAAAATCTTAAATGCATGTTCAAAGATCATTTTTTAAAAACTTAAAAGCTACAGCCTGACTGATACTTCTGTAGCTATTAACAACTCTAACTGTTCAAAGCACTTCCTTAGGAGTGTTCCTTCATCTCTAGTAATAGTCGTATGGGCAAAAAAGCCTCTGAACCTCCAGGCTGAGTAACATCCATTTGAGTGCTTAGAAAAACAGCTCTTAAGAACTCTCAACTTTCTCTGCTCCCATTGTGAAAGACCTCATATGCCAAACCATGTGATGGAGGACACTGTACAGAACATCGGGTCAGGAGACAAGATGTGACACCATCTCATACCTGGGGAACAGGCACATTACATTTTGTTGTGAATGTGAACTGAAACTAATGAACAAATCTTGTACTCAGTGTGAGTGATTTGATATGCTTGTGTTAACCTACTGCCTACCTCCAACTAATGAGACAGCAATGGTGTTTTTCCACTGCAGACTATTAAAGATACTCATACCATTTCCACTCTTGTGTTGTGCTTCATGTCTTGTGCTATTTCTCAATCTGTCATTTACGTGTTTCAAATCCCCACATATACTTTGGAAGGAATCATTTCCATGTGTCCCAATGGATGGCTTTTTGTCGTATTCAGTGAATCAGAGAGGAACACATATCTTTGTTTGCAGGAGAAACAAATATATCACACATGTCAAAAGATTAGCAACTCTCAAATATCCATGCAAGTGTGACGTGCTTTGGGTGTGTGTTATGCCAGAGGTACAGATGGTCTCAGTGTGACTCCAAACAAAGCCAACATAGATCTCGTTCAATGTATCAGGTTAAGTGTAGGCCATGTAATGACAGCTATACTACAGTGATCCAGGTCTGTTCCTCTACTACGGGTTGTACAGGTCCTGTTGAACTGAGAGTCAATACTGAACTATTTAGTTGGTACTACACTGGTAGCCAGCGTCTCAGTCTCTATATTAATTTCTCATCACCCATATATCCAAACCCTACCTTAGCATGCATAACAGAGCGTTACCTGTGGAACAAAAATTAATTGGCCAATAATCCAAAGAAGCTGCAATAATAAGGTCACTGTAGGTTTTAGGTACCCAAGTAGACAGACAGGATAACAGCAGAGTCATTTAAATACTACTTGTTTGAAAATCACCCAAAAGCTCTATTAAAAATATCATTATCAACAATTAAGAAACAAATCCTTGTTTTATCCAAGGAAAGTTGAGTAAGCAGCAACACTTGCTCTCATTTGCATCTGGAAGGCTATAGAACAAGTTCCAACATAAGAAACACAATATAAATTGGACAATACAAATGCTGACTCCCTCTACATCCATGATCTGTTGGGCTGCTTGTGAACAATACTAATGCTGCTGCCTTTGTAAATACACAGCAGAATAGCACCTACCAGAACTGAGCCCTGTTTGACATTTTATCTTGCTCTGGTTTGAAATCATTACTGCATGTTCTGCAACATATACACAAAAAGTATTAGTAGAAAAGGCAAACCAGAGCAATAGATCTATTAAAGAAAGCAATACAAATTGCAAGTAGCAATTTTTTTTAACCATAAAAATCTTAAACAGCACAACGGCAATTGTATTCTACACAATGACAATCCCATTCTCTCCCTCACATATACATATGTGTTATATAGTCCTAATGTCTATAGTGTTTATACTTGTAATTATAGAAAAAATTTCTTTGCTGAAAGGGTTGTCAAACATTGGAACAGGCTGCCCAGGGAAGTGGTGGGATCACCATCCCTGGAGGTATTTAAAAGACACGTAGATGTGGCACTTAGGGACATGGTTCTGTAGTGGACTTGGCAGTGCTGTGTCCTTTAAGGTCTTTTACAAGCTAAATGATTCTATTTTTCTATAATCTGTTTATACTGGAGTGCACTGTATGCACTTTGGGTCCACTGTGTCAAAAAGGTAGTAAAACTTGAAAAGGTCCAAAGAAAGACAAAAAGACTAAAAGGATTAACAGGCTTCAGGACTATCTATTTGGCTGGGATTCTTCAGAATAGAAAAGAGGTTACTTAAGAGGCATATACTAAAAGTCTACAAAATCATAACTAGCACCTCAAGGGTACATAATTTCAGTTGGCTGATAGTGTTTCATATTTTTCAAAAATGCTGGGTATTGCCCTCACGATTGTACATTGTACTACCCATTGTACATTGTCCCTGCAGCAGAGAACAGTCTCTCATGACTGAGAAAGAATAGAGTTCATGTGACTAGATGGAAGAATGGAACAGCACTCTAAACAGACAGCATGAACAGTACAAGATGGTATGTTTGAAACACCACAACTGGACATACTGCACCAACTGACATGTTAGGAACAAGCTTTTATGTAACAGCATAATTCTTGCCTTTAAGGGTGACTTTTTCTTGCCTTTGTGGGTGTGGCTCTTACACATCTGCCAGCATCCATTTCCCATGTAATTATGTGTCCAGTATATTTTACACACACATGCCACTTGTCCAATAGCAGCAAACATTTCATATAAAAGACAGTCTTCTTCCTAGACATTTGATGAAGGCTCTTTCAGAAAAATATCTTAGCTTATGGTATAATGTGAAGCATGAGAAAGATGCATTAAAAATGTTAACACAAGATCAGCAGGAAATATTTAAACTTCTAATACAAATTTTGAAAGGCACAATTGCCTTTGATTCCAAGAAGGTCACTTCACCTGCCCACCACATGGCACCCTGACTTACTACTTTATCCCATATCTCTGATTTTGGGTGGATTAAGATTATCCTTACTTTTTATAACAAATCCTCATAATTAACGTTATGATCTCAAGTTTTGTTTTCTAAACCTGTATATGGTTTCTCGCCATAAAATGCAGATAATTCTACTTGCTGAAAACACAGTGAAAAATTTCCTTGGAAATGCCTTGGATCTCAGAGTCCTGCCTAATTTGTAAATTTACCACTAGACCTCCAGGAAACAGCATCGTATTACAAGTTTTGAAGAATAAATAAAAACATTCTCTTAAAGGTATACAAACAATTGCTCTATGACAGAATATGAGATGAACTATAAATGAAGAAGCATCAAGAATTTATCCTATGTAGGAAAACATCTCCATAAGGAGATGTTTATTCCATAAGGAATAAACATAACTGTTGCTTGTCTACAAACTGTCTTAGACTCAGGAACATCATCTCTAGCTAAAGAAGAGTATGAGTCAGGCCCACAAGAAGCCCAGGTCACTTTCTGGTAGAAATATTACTTTTCTTCATATTTCTTTTTTTTCTTTTATCTCCTGTGACAAAAACTGTGAAGAAGAAAAGGCAGGAATAACTATTTCATACAATTGCAAACCCTAGCTCTACTAGAATTCTGTTATTGAAGTCCTTCCATTTCTTATAACACTCTGATGACTTCTTTCAGTGCTTGACATTATGGACTTGGAAATTGTATGTTATTATCTTTGCCTCATCATTTTCTGCACGCAATTACCAGTCTATATACTATACAAATAGCATCATCCCATTAAGGTGATGTCCTTTACCAAGGTGAGCTTTATAGAACTTTTTCTGATTGAAGAGGTTTTTATTTTATAAGCAATTTTGAAGCTTTGCTTCCTTCAAATAAATTCTGCTTAGCACTTTCTTAATTTTTTCAAAGATTAGGAAGCTCTTTTTTAAGCAATAACTATATCCCAGTGATGGAAAAAAATAAATCAGGTGGATAGGTACTACCTGTACACGCACACCTATCAACACCTATACACACACAGAGTCTTATGTGTTCTTAGGATGAGGCTCAGTTATCAATGCATAATATGACACTTGCCTATACTGTAGTTTCCTTCATCAATTGAGATTCATCACTCTACTTGCATGACCTCACAAGAATTTTGCACAAAAGGCAAAGACAAAATACGTCTGTTACACAGGGTTATAAGTATACAACTATATAATTATTGCTATTAGTCAGTTTTTCTCTATACGTCACATTCAACAGTCCTTAGTGGTAGACTCCATGGAAATTAGTTCACTGGAAGACCCATACAGATGAAGTTCCTGCCATTAGCACTACTCAACAAGGCAGGCACTCCCAGTCATGTGAGGTTGCAGCTTCTCAGTAACCCCACCCATTTATCAGCTACATCCAAACAGAGAATGTTGCTCCTTTGCCATGTCTATATTGCTAAATAAAACCAGGCCACTGGCTGTTCTGTGGCACAACCATGCTCACTCCCTTGGGTACATGTAGTGCCTTATGACTTTGTGGACATATTAAGTGTGGGTTGAGTCAGAATTTTTAATCAATGCCAGTGCTGTGTTGTAAGTCATCCAAGTGATGCTTTCACAGCATGAAACTGAACAGTTGCAAAAATGATTTAGTGGGAAAAAGCCTGCTGGGAATATGTGAGGTCCATGCACTCTGAAATAGTCCTTGGTGCATGTCATTCCCAGCCCTGGCCCCGCCTGGAAGACTCTTGACTGTGACAGGCCAAAACTGTGCCAGGATCCACTCTAATTGGAAGTTCCAGTGCTCAGGCTCAGCACAAACTGTTTTACTTAGCTTTGCAGACTCTGCTTTAAAGTCCATGTGCACCCTGGTCACAGTTTACCCTTCTTTGTCCTACATTCTCTGACTTCTTTTCTATTCATTGCCTGTTTAAAACTTCTTACTCTCAATGCCCTCCCCAAAAATAATACACACACTCCACTTCCACCTGCTTCTCCTTTCCAAGAACCGGAATGTTCAGCAATGAAACAACTAATAGTGACACTTAGACACCATTAGACTTTAAATGATATTGTTATGAAAGATGAAAAAGTTGCATTTTGAGACTGTTGCAAACACAGAGACACTATAGAGGTTGTAGTGCAGCTGCACATACATCCATGTAACCATGAAAAGAGACACAATTTTTTTACCTTTAAACTGCATAGATTAAGTAAATACATGAGAAAGTTGAATATCTGATTATTATATTAGTAAAGTTTCTACATCAGCTCCTGATTTTCTGTGAGTAGATTGTCCAAACTGTGATTTAAGCCTTGTCTTTGCTCCCTGCCTTTGGTTACACACAAAACCACTGAGGGTGACACACTGCTCAGGCCACTTAGCAGCAATTTCTTTAGGCTTTTCCCATTCTCCTCACAAACAAGTTCACATTTTTGTGAATCTTTATTCACAAAATGCGTGTATCTTTATTAGTTTGAGTATTTTAAATTGCTTTTACTTCCTCTCTATTACTCTGTCCCTTCATTGTGAAGTATCAAAGAGCGCTGACTGCACAATTTTTGCTCTCCATTTTTTGAGCAAGTCAGACTCAAGTCAGACATGAGATTCAGTACATGTAAAAAAGAAGAGCTAAGTAGTAACTAGCTTTAATTTAAAAAACAGAAATTAAAGATAAGAATTTCTTTTTTGTAGGGGAGCCGATAGAGTTTGCTGCAAAATGTCATCCGAACTTAGGCTGCAACTTCTCTGAACATGAAACCTGTACTACCCAGCAGCATTTACTTTTCATTCGTTTTCATATTACTCAAATTCCTGTGCACTCTCCCATGGTACATTACATGTTTTCTATATAGTTCTTTCTGATAAATTTGTGACAGAATTTAAAGATATCAGTAATCCATACATCTCCAGCTAGCCACAATCAAAACTCTATTCTGAAAGACTGTCAGATCAAAAACTTGCTAAACACCATAGGATAACCTTTTTCAGAAATTATTGTAAAATTCAAGTTGAACTATTTAATCTAATTGCACCATATCACATACATATATGTGACATAGTTTAAAAGTTAGATTTAAGCCATCTTTTATGATGAAAACAAGCATATATGTAAGATGAAGTACTATGGAAAAGCACAGGAAGTCAAACAAAACAAAACAAAACCAACAGAAGAAATAATAAAAGCAAGCCATTTCTTCATTTTAGTTCTGTTACATGATAATTCCAGTGGCTACCCTAGCGCTTTTAGGAGGAAAACCAGTAAATCATAGAATGGTTTGGGTTGGAAGTGACCTTTAAAGGTCATCTAGTCCAACCTCCCTGCAATGAGCAGGGATATCTTCAGCTAGGTCAGGTCACTCAGAGCCCCGTCCAACCTGACCTTGAATGTTTTTGGGGATGGGGCATCCACTACGTCTCTAAGCAACCTGTGCCAGTGTTTCACCACTTTCATAATAAAAAAATACCTTCCTTATATCTAATTTCCCTCTAACCTCTTTTACTTCTTGTCTTATAGCAACAGGCCCTGCTAAAGGGCCAATTCCTCATACACTGAACAGACCATCCACCAAATCCATATCTTTCCAATTAACAGAGAAGGATATTCTTCAGTCACTGAAAATACTTTCTTGTGAAAAGCTAGGGACAGAGATATTGGCAAAATCAGGATGACAAGAAAAAACACAGGTGTAGTAAGAAAAAGATTAAAATACCGTAGGAGATACAATACTTTGTTCTCCATGTTTTTCTAGAAGTAGCATTATATTATGTATTATAAAATATATAAATTATGGAATACACAAGCTGCAGTATTGGTGTTCAAGATCCATACTCTGACAGAGAAAAACATTTGCTTTGGACTCTCAGCATAGCAATGACAATGACTACAACCATGTAGCCTCTCTGTGGTCACTGAGGCATGCTAGGAAATCTGTAGCTCTTCATCTTCTTTATTAGGTGAGGATATAGGAAGGTAAGTAATGATGAGTCATCTGACAGCCCAAAATGACAGTTTTCAAGTGCAATATCCTTACAAATAAATAAAAATTATCCCAACACATTGCTTACTTGTTATAAACTTTAGTGTAGCAACAGTGATACGATTAATACATGTTCTCCTAGTCAAAGTTAACTCATATGTTGTGGTGGGTTGACCCTGGGCTGGACACCAGGTACCCACCAAAGCTGTTCTCTCATTCCCCTCTGCAACTGGACAGAGGAGAGAAAAGATAAGGAAGGGTTCATGAGTTTTCATATGTTTATATCAAAATTTTCTCTTCAGTCCTAAATTACAGTAAAATGAAATATGGTAGAGAAACACATGCTCCTTAAACAGTTTAATTTCAGACTTTCAAAACCACACTGAACTTACACCTTTAGCTATATTTAAAGATGTCACATAATTACATGCCGACAAATCCCAGCTCCAATTTCCTCTACTTAAGAGTGTTATTGATTCAATCACAGGCTTACTTTTAATACTTACATTACTATTTGACTTAAGTATCTTGATATTGAATTCATTGTAATTTCTTCTGACAATAACACAATTATATGTGATGTGGTCTAATTTTAGTAAAGATTCCATGCATTTTCTAATTAGTAATATACTCTTAGCAAAATGTGCACAGCAGTGAATCCTAAAAACTGGTTTTATTAAGTATTCCTAGAGACTGATCCATAGCTAGATGTTCTACTCAGCCCTCAGTCCTGCAAAGAATGTTTTTTACATTCTGTCTACTTAGTTCAAGAATGGCAGCAGCATTGCATAATGACGCAGGCACTATCATTGGCTCTGAATCAGAACCAAACCCCAGTTTGGTTCACAGGAATCACTAGCACAGTCCCACTTCTAGGCTGCCTTCCTCTCTGTTGCTCCATATTTTAGGCTTAACGAGCTCTCACATGGCTGGCGCCCAGACTATTATCCCAGCTGTTTGCCACCAAAACTTGCAATATCTCTTTGCAAAACTGGGGATTTCTCTAAAAAGAAACTCAAATTGACAAGGAGCAAACAGTTGTTTAGTTTTTTCTCATAACATTTTCAGAATATTTTTAATTGTATTTAACACAAACAAACAGCTCACCATGGCTGTCCCTTGACCAGTGTACTAAAAGGGTGAATGGGCAATACAGAATCTGAAATATATTAGGTACAGGTTTTGTTTTGACACTATAACTTTTATTTGTTGATGAGAAAAGCAGTCCATCTTGAAAATGCCAACATAACTCTTCCAGACATCAAAGTCAACATTTTAAGCATGAATTGCATCAAATATCAGCTCTTTTTTTTTCTTTAAAAATACCTCAGTACGTACAACCCATGAATAAAACCAAACAAACTAAAAAATCCACAAACCAAACTCCTTTGCAAGTGTTAAAGACAGATCAGAGAGAGTTGTTTCATTTTCTCAGAATGGTTCTCCATAATATGTCCAAGAAGGCAAAAAAGGAATTCTTTAAAAGTAAAGCCTCATCACATTATGAAAAAACATTTGTTCTTGGATGTGCAGTGTATAATTTATAGGCTTGACTAATCTGCATTTTCAGAAACTAACAGATTGTTTTACTGGTTGGTGCAAATGTTATTGATCCACTTTCTTTCTGAACTAATAGCACAAGGATAGGACAACTCGCTTTCTGAGCTTTCCCAATGTTTTCCTGAAAAGAGGCCCATTACATGGCAGGGGGCAAAGGACAGGCCTAGATAACACTGTTTAGACATTTCTTTGATGTCCACAGGCATCATCCTCGACAACTGATCACTAGAGACAAAAGAGTACTCCTAGGCTGCTGGAAATCCCAGCCATTCTTCTCACCACCTTTTGATATCCCAAGGCTTCTATACCCTGACCTCTGCACTCTGACATCCTTACTTGAAGGATGGTCAGAAAGGTCAAAAATTTTTTCCAAATTTAGCCAATAAACTAAGGATTTATGTTCCTTTTCATAATTGCTTTGTGACCTAATGTACCTAAAATATTATCCTGCCATGAACTTCTGTTGCTCAAAATGAGGACAAAGTCTGGTCCAAAATTTGATGGCTTTCACAGTATACAATCCTCTAAACTAACTGTAATAAGCTATGCCCAACTGGTAAATTGTTTTGCATTGATTTTTTTTAAAAACTGGCATTAATACAATTTTTTTCTATGCTAATATTCCTCCTAATTTAAAAGTCAATGATTTATCAGTGTAAATGCAACAGATAAAGGAAGCATACATGTCAACATTTTAAAAATAAAACTCTTAATATTTTATAATGCAAACATTAGGATCTGTAATGCTTGTTTTAAAGCCAGTTCTAAATCACCTACTATTATCTACCCATCTCAGCCAATGTTTATTTACTTTATGTAGATGGCTATTGGAAAAGAGAGGAACTGAATCCAGGAAAGAAATGGAGTGTGATTTGAATGACAAAGAATCTTGCCACCTTTAGAAACTCCCTTCTCCTCTATATTAATTACTATCATAAAAAGATAATGCATATACCAGCAGAAAAAAAAAAGTAATAGAGAGGGGGGAAAGAGGTGTTTTTTTAAGTTTAAGAATTCATAAAATTCTCAGACAAATGCTGATGGATAGCCATTTAAGGGCTGTTAGAACTGATCTTACTGGTTTTGGAGCAAACCAGACTCCGAAGTTTTTTTGTTCTGTGATTACTTGTTATCTCTAAAATAAATTGCATGTATTTAAATAGAACAGGGGACTCGATTCTGAATCAGTATAGAGCCCTCAGAGCAGCTCCAGCATGAACGTAAAACAGAAAAACTTAATCCAGGGTAAAAAAAAGCTCTACTGAACCATAGGTCCATAAATATTTTCATTTGACTGAATCCTGACCATGGATAACACAAACTACCCCCAAACAGGCAACATACATACAAACCTAAGGCCAATGGCATAACTTAAATGCCCACAGGGCCATTAAAAAATCTTCCAGTTCTGGCAGTGACCACTGAAAGATTACAATCTATTTTACAGAGGCTCATTACTGCTCGGATGTTGGAAATTACCGCCAGTTTTACCCACATCGTTTTTCTTCTAAGCAAACCCATTTGCACTTTAGCAAAAAACGTTAACACTGTTATAAGACCTTCACCACCCCTATTCATTTCAAGCAAAAGGGACCAGGAGCCATGCACAGGAGCAGCTGGGTGAGGCACCTGGGACAACCTCTGATAGAAGTGCAATAGGAGTTACTAGGGGCAGGAACCTCCTCAGCCGGCACGGGAGCAGTCGGAAGAGGATGTGTGAACAAGGGCTCAGTAAAGCACTCTAGCTTTTCTCGTGCATGCTTTTATACACAGCCATGAGTGTAGGCAAATTCTGTGGCTGCAGCTATGCTTAATTCTGATGCAGGTAGAAGATATAAAACTGAATAGGCAGTTCTGTTGTTTGTCAGACTATTCTTTCTCCATTGTGTCAGTCATTAGGAGTTTCCAGACTCTCCTCACATAACCTAACAAATATGACTGTGAAAGAAATTTCCAATTGGATATATCAGATGTTGTACCTTAAAAAGAAAAATGTATTTCATCTTGGATTCACAGAAGGATATAATGGAAAAAACCCCCAAACTTCAGGAATTGCAGTAAATTAAGATCGCACGTGCAAAGTTTAACGGGATCATTCTAACTCAGTAAGATTTAGCTTGAATTCAAGAAAGCCTTTTTTCTTTATAAAGTAAACACATTGCCAAAGAAACCAAATTACATACAAAAACAATACCACCTAGCAGTGAAAAGACAGTGAAGCAGTATAGCTAATTTGAAATGGGTATAGCACCATCCATTAAAGCTTTGTTTTCTTGCTGCCATCCTACACACCATTACTTCACACCCAGACTGGCCTGTCAACATGACCTTACACCTCTGCTGCCACAAGCATCTGGCCCAGGAAAAGATGCCTGGCCTTTATGTCAAGGGATGGAGAATTTCCTGCCTGTTCATACTGCAGGACCATGTTAACATTGTCTAGTGCTTGGCCAAAGTGTCTCTAGGCCTGTGTTGGGTCTCCCTGGCCCTGACATAAATATTTGTGTGTGGTCTTTCCCCAGTCAGTTTAATTTAAATACTATGTAGACTGTACTGCAGATTTTATCAGAGCAACATTTTTTAGCATGGAACTAAAAGCATGTGAAACATTATCAGGGATGCTGCATCACATTACACACAGGGTAAGAGACCTACCTCAGTAGTATAAGGAAATCATGTGAGATTAAGAGAGTCAAAAGTCATTGTGTCAACCACTTTGGGTAGTGGAAGCAGTCTTCTAAATAAATAGGCTCCAGAAGACTGCTTAAGTTTTGCCTTGGAGGGAAATCATTGAATTTCTGTAAAAGAGAACCCAAGAGAGAACACTATTCACACAATGAACATCATCAGTGGGCTCAAACCTGAGAAGCAGTTGAGAAGCCAAGTCACCTGCCACACTTCCTGCCCTCTTTTTCATACCAACTGATATTCCCAGTTACACCCCTCAGCTGCCTCTGCCTTTCCCTTGTGCACATGAAGTTCTGGCTGCATAACAGAAATAAAATAATCATCAGAGACTGTTGGGATACTTTGCTGCATAAAAGAAAACAAGACACACACCTACAAGAAAAGACACATACTAACATCTATAGAAGACTCTACACAATCACTGCCTGAGATTTTACAGATCTTATCATTTTAATTAATGTGAAATTGAAAAATCCAAACTGACCTTTTGCGATCGTAGAGATCTTTTAAGGCACAATAATAATAAAATGACAAAAATGCATAGGTATAGCAAAGCATTTGCCTTTTTCAGGGCTTATAAAGTCATAATCTATATTTTTAATAGGCACATCTATTTTATAATTTATGCAGTGTGAAATTCAGTAGAAGACTTGCGTTATAGCTGGAGAATGTTATGATTTGCTAAGCACTCTACTAATCAGCCAAATTGCAGATAGAGACATGTATCTACTTTTATACAGTACACAGAATCATAGACTTCCCCACATGGGAAAGCAGTGATGTGTATCCATAAAACAGCATCAATATGGATAGTGATGGCTTGATGATTTAGATGGATGGGAGCACAAAATTAATCAGATGAAGCAATATTCTAGATCATACAAAACATATGTGAATTAAGCTATAGGAATACATGGCAGGAACGCAACAGAAAAAGGAACTCAGTGGTGGAGTGAAAGATAGGTCCATTAAGGCCCAGTGGGTCCATTAACCAAAGAACCTCATTAACATAGCTATCTGAACTGGTATGAATAAGACCAGTTTTCTCATTAGGAAACCCAAAGCTCTTCCCCTCACAAGGAAGTTGTAGCTGCAATGAGGTCTCCCCTCAGTCTCCTCCAGGCTGAACAGCCCAAGTGACCTCAGCCACTCCTCTACAGCTTCCCCTCAAAGTCCTTCACTATCTTCACTGCCCTCCTTTGCACACTCTCAAACAGCTTCTTATTTCACATTGCAGGGCACTGCTGTGCTCTCTGACAGAGAACAACAATACACTGCATCCTCCTCAGTGGTAAGAATCAAAACAGAAGCTTTACTGATATCAAAATTCCACAAAATTACACAATATAATCATCCTTGGTGATTTTATGACTTATGACTAGGACAAAAGGAGATTGACCTCACTACCCTGAAAGCTGGATAAAAATTCCTTTTTTTAATCTGAGCAAGACCTAAGCAAGCATTGCTAGACAAAAACAAATTTTGGACTAATTCAAAATTAACTTTCTAAGCAATCCTTTAAATGGCAAGAAGAAATCTATTGCAATGTACTCAGATTATATAAGAGATAGTAAATTCCACAATAATCCATCAACAATATTAAAACTATAGCAAGTTCTCCTTGTGAAGCTGCACCCTCATTTCACATTGTGGAAGCCAAAGGAATGGACTGCAGTATCAGTAGAAGACTAGAGCTTTCCAAACACCATCTCTCTGATTCTTCACCAAGATTTGCTTCAGTTTACTTCAGATTTTAAGGGGATGTTTCCTGGTCTTTTCAAGCTCTTCTAAATACAGAATGTGCACTTTACATTGCTGAGCCCTGTATTACACACATGGGATTGGACTAATGCCACTGCCTAGGAAATATTCCTTATAAATTGTCATCTGCCACTGTGAGGCAGAGTACTACAGTACATCACCAAGATTCCTCCCCTACTTTTTCAGTATCGCATGAACTTCAAAGAAGGAGACATATTACAATGTTATGCAGTGTGTTAAATGCTTGTAACATAGCTGGGGGGCTGCATAGTGGATCAAATGTTTGTCTGATGCTGAGAAGGTAAGACTTGGTTTATCTCCTTTCTTTGGTTGTCTTTCTCCAAGGCCCTTCTCAGCAGCAGAGACATAATTAGCACTGATGTGAATGCTGTGCCCTTCCTTAAACAAAAGACGACAAATGACAAAAAATGTGGTAATATATTCCCCTTTGTGAACAAGCAGGAAAACAACAAGAGCGTAAAGCAACATTTACACCTGTGACAGTTTTCATTGAATAAAATGGTAAAACTAAAAACTACCCATCAAAGGCTTAAATACATCAATAACAAAAGGAATACTGTGGAAAATGTGGGTCCACAACTGAATGGAACAGGGACCCTTGCAACAGAGGCTGCACTGAAGACCAAGATATTGAACGCCTTTATTGCTTCAATCTTCGCTGCAAGACTTGCCCTCAGGAGTCCCTGACCCTGGAAACTAGGGAGAAGGCTTGGAGGAAGGCTTTCCCTTGGCTGAGGAGGATTGGGTAAGATATAATTTAATCAAACTTGACATTCACAAGTCCATGGACCCTGATGGGATGCACCCTCAGACATCATTGCTAGACCATTCAACCCATCTCAGCAATAGGACAAGAGGCAATGGGCAGAAACTGGAACACAGGGACATAAGAAAGGACATAACACCTGAACATAAGGAAGCACTTCTTTACTGTGTGGGTGACTGCCCAGAGAGGTTGGGGAGTCTCCCTCGCTGGAGATATTCCAGAACTGTCTGAACGCAATCCTGTGCAATGTGCTCTAGGATGACCCTACCTGAGCAGAGAGATGACCCACTGGGGTTCCTTCCCACCTGACCCATTCTGTGATTCTTTGAACCCATTTATAACTCCACTATAAAAAAATGCCACCAAGACCTGGATCCCTTACTTAACTAAAGCATCCTTTACAGTGCCATCAAGTAAGTAAAAAACTTTCTTTAAAAAAAATTATTATGCATTTACATAATAAATCAACCATTTTATTACCTCTGGAGTGAAAATAATGAAAATAGCTGTCAGATAAGAATGAAACAATCTTTACAACTTTTCATCAACTTCCAAATCATTTTTGTGTTCAAAATTATTTTCACTATTCCTATTTCAAGTAACATCCTGAATGATTACACCAGTGAAATCTACAGTTTTATCCACCACTCCGTGTATGGTTTGACCACTCTGTGTATAGACTTTGTACTTTACTCTCTAGTTCATAGTGAAACTGGGAGAATACAGATATTTTGAAAACATGTCAAATGTGGTTCCAAGTCAGAAAATTCTATACTTTCTTTTTTTAATGTACTAAAGTTCTCATTGATAGAAGCAAAACTGGTGCTTTTAAACTTGCCTCTATGCCTATTCAGGTCATTTTCCAGTTAATACATATACATTGTAAATGAGGATTTGTATGATGAAAACATTCATAATCATTAGAAACTTGCTTATCATTTCCAAGCACTGTATAATGACACTAGAACTTCCCAGTTCTGAAGTGTCGATAGGATAGGATTAGGATAGGATAGGATAGGATAGGATAGGATAGGATAGGATAGGATAGGATAGGATAGGATAGGATAATTATTTTTATTTTATTAGAACTTCACAGGATAGGATAGGATCATTATTTTTAAATAAATATTTATCCTTGGAAAAGGGATAAGAAACACTGGGAAATAAAAATTTCCCCTCCCAAATGGCAAAATCTATGTATTTTCTCCCTCTCATTAAAACAGAAGACTTAGCCCCACACTTTCCTACTAAGAAGCTCTAAAAACTAAGACAGCTACTTAAAAATAAGGATACATTTTGCAGGCAACCACTTAAAGGAACACAAAAAGTGTTAAAAGAGTAAGCTGAGTGTCAGGATGAATCTCATACCTATAAATACATCTCTGATTGCAATTCTTCACCACTATTGACTATTTTTATGATTGTGATGTTAATATACTTCCCACAAATAATTTTTCAATTCTATCTACTGCATAATTACATAAATACACCATTAACATAATTACATGCCTTTAGAATGTATAGTGCTGCTGTGCTGTTTTAGCTAGAAAAGGGATTTTTTTTCATATAGTACTCAATCAGTATTTATATTTTACAGCATTTTTTTCTATGGTATACAATGTCTAAAGGGCAAGTTTCTTTTATCATTTCTTCAGAGATACACCACTGGTGATGTTACGTCTTAGACTTTCTTTATTCCTGACAGAAACATTCAAGCATGGAAGGTAAAACGTTGATAATGGCAAACGAAGACAAACTGAAAACCAAACCAATGTTCCTTGGAATCCTTAGGCATAATTATAAAGGTACAGCTGCAAATGTCAATAAAGTGAACATAAGGATTGGATTTCTTTAGTAGATTATAGTATATCCTGTGACAGTGGGTGTAAGAGAAGTTTTGAAGAGTTAGGCAGATTTGCTGACTGACTGAATCATTAACCACAGTTTAAGTGGGAAAAAAGCAAGGAATCTTCAGCTGCAGTTAAAGAAACTATGTTTTCCCTGTGCACTTGTCAATACACAAATGCAGGCATGTTTTTGTATAATTAGGAATGTCTGCTGTAGATTTTGATTGTTGTTAGTTACCCTAGCCTTTTATGTCCCTTCATGTGGCTGTTATTCACACGAAATAAATAAAAAGGAGTGACAGTTCACTTATCATTCACCATGCAGACTTTGTATTCATTAGAAGAGCCACAATCAATAAGAAACAAAGGTAATTTTCACCTATGGGTAATGATGCCCAGTATCACTAGAGGGTTTGGGCGTCAGACAGGGTTCCATTTATTAGAAAGGATTACCTTTGAAAGTTTACAAGTTCCTGATGCAAATTTCCCCTTACATACTTGTGCTATAAAATGCTGCCATTTTATTTTATGATACAAAACTATACTGTTCCATACGTTTCAAATGCAAAAAAACTGCAAATGTCTGACTTTGCCACTTTCCACATTTAATGCAGCAATCTCTTCTGGGTTTTGGGGCAGGTGTTGTTTTGTTAGAAGAGAAACTGTGGAAGCCATTTGTTTCTTATATATAATACATCTTTTAGTTTAACATGAAAAAACAGAATTCAAACCATTTTATTTAACTTGCTTTTTCACATTAGAAAAGTCTTTCTTTAACTTTGTACGTATCATGCACAGTATTATTGAAGTTATAAAATCCCATCTAAGAAATTCTGAGCTATTGTATCCAGACTACCCTAATAAGGTATTTAAATACAGCCACAAATAGACAATAGATTCAAGACCTAAGTTAGAAGAAAATTTATGCAACACTATATATTCCCAACACCAAGAAATACACCATTTTTAACAGAAAATAAATGAACCACTGCTTCAAAAACATTGTCCCTAATAAATATTCACAAAGCAAAGATGATCACAGCATAAGTGAAATTCCATCCCTAAATCATTCTTTTCTGGGCTTGTGCTTATAACATCTTCTGTCAGGAGCTAATCTCACATGACAGGCCTGATCCAAAGCCATTTGAAGTCAATGGAATGTGTCTTCCTGACTTCAGGGAGCTTTGCATCCAGCCCTTATAAACTTCAAGAACAATATAATTCATAGAAAGTTGTTTTAAGAGAACAATAGCTAACTATTGTCTAAGTAGAAAAGAATGTTAGCTTCAAATGAAATTTACCTGCAGTAGTAGATTTGTGTTAGGCTTGATTTGTTTACTGGGGTTTTTTATGCACATAACACAGTTAAACCTTTCCGAAGTGAGAAACGTGCAATTTCTTTGGCAGAAGCCACAGAAAATCAAAAACCATAATCAAAACCAAAAAATAAATTTAAAAAACAGGCAATTTTGTATGTAGTATTTTTAGTTTTTTTGAAGAAACAGAAGATCATTTTTAAATCTCAATTCAATCTTTTCTTAAATAGCTGTACATTAATGACAAGATAGAACGAGAGGTTTCAAAATATATTACTCATTCCTGAAATTAGCAAAACAAAAGATAGATTAAAAAAACCCAAACAAACCCAAACCAGTTTTGTAAGCAAGGGGGTGGGCTGGCAGGAAAATAAATTATTTTGTTTTTCTCTTTTATAATAAAACTCCTGACTCTCTACTGACTTAAGTAAATTTCAAAGCTAGAGCTGACAACTACCATAGCAGAAAAACTGACCAACGTCAGACAGTTGTTTATTTTTAGAAAATAATAATATAACTGAAATAAGCCCTGAAATAGCAGTTAAGATCATTGTAAAAACTGGTGGAAGCAAAGTCCCATTGCTGTGCTGTGGCTTTTCCTTCTTTTCTAAGAAAAATGAGAACAAGGAGACCAGTATACAACCTGGTGTTGATCTGATATGCACTTGTACCACTAAATTTACACTGATGAAAAAGCAAATCAAACTCAGGTCCACCACCTCCAAGTTCTCCAATGCAGCAGAGAATGGCGGTTCCAACTTCCTCACTCAGACACTGAATCAACTCACTAGAACTATTTTAGTTACCTAATCTTGAGATGAAAACACAGAAACTTCCAATTAAGCACAAATATTCCAGAATGTCCACCTTTGGAGAACGATTCTGTGTTTCATAGCAAAGAAAAAACAAACAAACAAACAAAAATCCAACCATTAGATCCTGCAGACTCTCATAAGACATACAAACCACTGGTCATTTTCTCTGTAGTTAGTTCAACATGTATAAGAACAAACACTGACTCTACAGCTTTTAGTAGTTAGTAATTTTCAGAGGGTCTATGAAGTGTTAGATCAAAACCAATATAGCCCATACCTCAAAAAGTAAAGTAAATGAGACAAAGCACAAGCAAAAAGCAAGCATCAATGTCTCTAATGTATAGATGCTATAGTTTCTGTCTCCTTCATATAAACTTCCAGTACCCACAACTAAAAATAAATTGTTAACTTTATAAATACACCTAACCAAATTGCTGATTTTTTAGTCTGAGTGGATGAATTAAACATAACTAGAAATTTCATTTCAGGCCACCACAAAATTATGTATTGGGTTTTTTTCTGAATTAAATGAAACACTATTTCTCAGTTCAAACAGCATACCTTCTTTAGTCATCACAAATATTTTCTTACAATACTTGTCAAACAGCCCATTTTGTTTGACTTAAAACCCCCTACATTTAATTTGGGAGTTTTGCCTTTTTTTTTCCTGTTGTTGCTATTAAGTGCATTTCTGAACTAAAACATTGTCCTAACATGAGAAATCAAACTTTCATGTAAAAAAAAAAATTCAAAACAATATGCAGGCTTTAACTTTGCTTTTTTTATTATTTTTTTTTCTTCTGAATACACAAATTAATGAATTGTTTTGTTCACTCCAGATATTTTTGGGTAAATAAACCATTTGTATCTTCTCTTAAATCTTATATATCCATGTATGTTATGCTGCTAACCTATTCTCTTCCCACACAGAGAGTTGGTACACAAACTGCCCACTGCTAAATATTGCTGGCTGGTATCCTGATCCCCTGCTCTCCTCTTACTCCGTTCTTGTTGCTGCTGAGACTAACACTTCCCTAACCTTCAGGAGCGTCCAATTACCCCCCTGCCGTCTCCGAGCACTCCCAGGTGCTGATAATCTTTACTCTCTATTGTTTCTGCTGCTGCTTCTCCTTATTTTGGCAGATGCTACAGCTTTGCAAGTTGCATGGATCTTACCTCTGAAACCCTCTTTGTTGCTCTGTCTGTGACCACGCTGGAAGCAGGGAGTGATGGATATTAGGGAAGCACGAGCCTCCCCTCGCTGTTTAGCAGCGTGGTCTGCAAAGAAAGATAGAGATGCTGCTCTCTCCTCCTCCTCCTCCTCCCCCCTCGCTGTCCCAGCGTCCTCCTCCCTCCTCCTTGCTCCCTCCTTCCCATCCACCAGCTCTAGGTCTGCCTGTGCTCCCACACAATGCGCTACCTCTCAGCACCAGTTACCTAAGGTCAAGAATACAACCCCCTCACCCTTCCCCCCGCCTTTTCCTCCCTGGCCTCACGCATCCTCACCCCTGCTTCCCACTGAATATGGTATCTTCCCAACAAGACGTGCCTTATTTGGCTCTAGGGTCTAAAGTGCAGACAATTTCAGCAGCTTGAGGGGAAAGAAAGAGTTATAAAACAGAAGATGAACAGGGAAGACCAGAGATATGAAGGGAAAGTGGAAGTCTTCTGGAGAAATTGGAAAATTTGGGGTTTTTTCTGTGTGTGAAAAAAGATCTAGTCACAGTAGCCAAAGCCTGCCATTTGGAGATTACTTTAAGCGATCCATACAGATAAAGAAAAGTGCCCTGGATAGCTAGTTATCTCCCAAATCCAGCTTACCTATTGTTTATGCTCTTTGTTTCTCAATCTTTTTTCTAAATTTTTTTTTTTTTAAAGATGCTTCCAAACTTTTCCCCTCCAAAGACAGATTTAAATACCAGCATAATCTGCTGATGCAATAGAGAGAAAGTGAAAAAATAACAAGTGGCATTTTTAAGATTATGAGCTATGAAATAACCCCTTTAAGATCACAGAAAATAAAGGCACAAGTCCTCCGACTTTCCAGCTTGAATGACAAATGCATTCAAGGGGTCTTTTTTCATTTTCAGTAGTCATGATGACTAGAAACACTTTCAGGCAACCAGTACGTGGCTCACGACAATCACATATAATTACAGCTAGCCAGCATGTTCTTCTTAAGGACATAATTTTAGATACACAATAAAACAGTCCTTCTCAAGTATTTATGTTTGTTACAGAGACTGTGGAGAGTGGTAGGTGATGCTGAAGACTTCTAAAAGATCTTGTCTGCTTAAGGCTAAATACCTTATGTGGAAAGGATCTCCCTGTGGAGGCCTGCAGAGGCACTTGGCTCTCTCCAGTGATGTATGAAGATGTATTAGACACTCACTTCATGAGGTCACTTTTACAGACTACCTAAAATTAAGCAGAAAGTTAGCTATGGCAAAGCCAAGGTCAGACACAGTGAAGGGGTAATAATTACAAGTTATCTTAAAACTAGTCCATGTTTCTTCATTGTTAGTTGCCTCATAGAGCAACTAGGAGGCATAACACATCAAAGATCATGCAGAAGGTGGTCCACAGGACAGAAAAAAAATGCTCACCTTGCCTGGATCATCTCACAAATAAAAGATACTTTCTAAGCAACATGCACCATATCAAAGCAATCTATTGATCAATCTTTGTAAAATTCTTGATCAACTTGAAAATAATCAGAACATAGTCATTATCTTCATTCAGTGCTAGGACAAGCTCAGCAACTAGTGCAAAAAACACAGATTTGGTCCATCTTGGGAATAATAACCTAAGTAATTGAACTGAAATTAAGGAACTAATCTATTTACTCTATCATAATAATCTCAGTGACTTTGCCCAGTCATTAAGACTTGAGAAAAAATTATAATCCAGACTTGCCAAATCTCATATGCCCAGCATGTGATTCAAAGGAGCAGCTTCCTCCACCTTCTCTTCTGCAAGACCTGTATCCCAACACAGTGTTCTATCCCTTCTCCCACTTGAAGGCACAGCCAGGGCAACTCTTGCCAAACTATTCGTCGTCATCGTGGCCAGTCTTCGCGAACGAAAATTTGGGAAAGGTCTTTTTTTTACCTTTCAAGCCTGCGCAATGGATTTTTTTAGGTGAGACACAGCCTGCGCTGAACTGAGCCCACCCTTT
>JAWWLV010000121.1:101069816-101092415 GCA_035041135.1 Platyrinchus mystaceus | reverse complement strand
GACCTTCTCTTAGATGGATGGCCTTAGGGGCTGACGAGCACCATCTGCCCGGGGGAGTATCCCTGAACCCGGTGCGGCTGCCAAACTATTTAAACTTAACCAAATGTATCTGACACATTCAATAATTCAGAATGAACTACAGTGTTGTGCTGCAGCAGTGTTGTGCTGCCTACTTCCATGATCAAGAGATTTGCACCTCAGTGTGTCTCACATAATTTAAAGATCCAAATTAATGTCACATCTCAAAGCCAGTACAGAGCTTTTTCAAAACTCAAGCCAAAGTAAAGACCTGAACTTGGTAACTTTTGACAGCCAGACAGCCAGAATCAAAACTTTACTTCCTCAGGGCTTCAATATCCTCTTTAAAAACTAGTGTCATCTTGCACTATGTATGGAAATATTTCCTACCAACTTCCAGCATACAGACTACTTCCCAATAGCCTATACCAAACTGTAAGGACAGCAGTACCACTCCTAAGCTGTGCTAAGGACTAAGTCAGAGTTTTTATTTTAAGAAGAGGTAAACTTTAAAAATAAAACCTGTTAAAATGTTTAACTGTTAAAATGAGGAGAGAGAAACAGATTTCTCATCTATTTTGGTGCTAAAATAACTCTATAAAATCATCTAGATGCCTTTTCTAGAACACTCTAGAGATGTCACATCAGCACAACATCTGAAGGTCAGAACCTCTTTCTAATGGTCAGCAAAGGAAGCTTTAGAAAGGACAGATCATTTGGAAGTAACATATCACCAGTACCAGAGTTTTTTTAACCCAAATACAAGGCTGCTGAACTACTAGGTATAAGGTTAAGACCTGTAACCTATAGCTTAAACCAACATCAGTACCAGAAGAGCAGTATCTGAGTGGAACACCAGTGGCTGACTGATGATCTGAATGCTGCTTTTACAAAGCTGTAACATTGTACAGCACAAGACAGTGAAGTGACAGAAGATTTTTCCGGATATCCAAATACAAACTGTGAAATGTTGCAGGAGTATCTCGTAGAAGTGGATGATTGAAAAGGCAGGTTAAATTATGTAGTAATAAATGAAAAACAATGGATGTGCAAGAAAATACCTGCCTTGTGGTTCTAACAAGCCATTGTGACACTAAGGGCAGGAAGAAGAGCCAAGATGCTGACAGTATGGATACTTAATAGAGATTTGGAGATCAGTGGAAGGGCAAAAGCAGCTAACCAGAAGAGTTACCTACCCAGAAAGTGGGAGAAGAAAGAATGGTCAGGGAACCAAAGCTGGGTCCAGCTCTGCCCAGTCTCTCCAGTGCAGGAGTGTACCAGCAATGGCAATGGACATACCAGCACCATGAAGTGCAATCCTTTCCCTTTCAGCAGACGCTCTTTCTCTTTGAACCAAAGTTTTTGCCACTGCTTCAGCCAACAGCAGCAGCCACAGAACCAGGCAATCCCAAAAACACTTCTTCCTTACTACCTGCTTTCGTCCAGGTTCAGGGAAGTAACTCAGCACAGAAAGAATGGAGGGATGTTGCTCCCAAAGCCACACTTCACAGTACCACCTTCTGATACTTTTTTCCCCGCGCTGTTGCTGCAGCTGCCAACTGTACGTGCATAACAGTGGGCTCTTGCCCACTTAGCGGTTTTTGAGCACTGTAGACAGTTTCCTGAAAACATCAGCATAATGCTCACTAATTATCAAAAAGGCACACACAATGTTAGGAAAATAAGTGAGAATGAAGAAGAAAGTATCAGTTTGACACTGTATTAAGTCTACACTTGTAGACTTCTTGTACTCTGCCTGCATATCTGGTCGTGGGATCATGAGATAATTCACGTTCAAAGGGGCCACAGGAGGTATCTAGCCCCATCTCCCAGTCAAAGAAGGGTCAGATATGAGATGAGTTTGCTCGGTTTTATCCACCTCTGTTTTAGAAACCTCCAGGATGGAGACTACAGAACCTCTCTGGGCAGCCTGTTCCACTGCTATATTGTCCTTATATTGGGGGAAAAATGCCTTTTCCCTTTTCTTTATTTTTTTTCCTTCAAATTACATTGTTATTCCTTTCAAATGTCACATTTGAAAAGGCTATAGCAGAACAGAAAAGCAACGTACAAGAGCAGCTAGAGATTTGAAATAACTTCCACATAAAACAGATTAAATAGGCTATGAGTCTTCAAATTGGAAAATAGGTAACTGAGCTGACAAATACCTATGAAGCTGAGAATAATATGGAAAAAGTGAACTGAAAAGAAGTTCTTCCAGTTTCCCATAACACAGGAATTACAGAGTACCCAGTGACATGATTAGGGAGAATATCGGAAACAAAATTACTTTGTTTTTTCAAACAAATTAAAATTGTAGAACTCACTGCTGTAGAATGTAACAACTGATCATTTTTTTCTTTCCTAAGGTTTATAATTAGATAAACTGCCATTTACAATCAAATAATTTATTATTATTTTTTAGAATTTGTCTTCTGATCAGAATCACCTCAAGGTGAAGAAAAGGAGGCTTTGGGAGACCTTATCGTTCTCTACAACTACCTGTAAGGAGGTTATAGTGAGGTGGGTACTGGTCTCTTTTCCCAAATAATAAGTAATAGAATGAGAGGAAACAGGCTCAAGTTGTACCAGGGGAGGTCTAGATTAGATATTAGGGAAAATTTCTTCAGTGAAAGGGTTGTCAGGCACTGGAACAGGCTGCCCAGGGAAATGGCTGAGTCACCATTCCTGGCAGTATTTAGAAGATGTGCCGATGTGGCACACAGGGACATGGTTTAGTGGTGGACTTGGCAGTGTTGGGTTAATGGTTGGACTTGATGATCTTAGATGTCTTTTCCAACCTAAATGATTCTCTGATTCTAAGGTTCCTCATATATCATAGCAAAACTGAATTTTGACATTCCACAATGGCAAATCATTTTGTTCTGTCAGTAGTAACAGCTACCTTCTATTTTGTTTGTGGTGGCAAATCAAGAGGAATGGAAGGCTAAGAATAGAGGCAGAGAACTCTGCTCCGCTTTAATACTCCGGGGCTGGAGATGATCTAATCTTGCTGGAACATTGAGACCTGTTCACAAGGGGAGTTACTCCCTAATGGTGAGACATAGAAGCACTGGGCTAGAGTAGCACAGCGAGGATATTTGGAACACAAATGCCTCCAAAATGGAAAAGACTACCAAAGTTTTTCCAGTGGTTTCTGCTTTTCCAGCATCCACCTACAGTTTGCCTCCCAGTGGCAGGTAACCCACGTTCCCAGAAAATCTTTCTCCTCTGCCTTCCCTCAGCACAAACAGTTGCCCTACATTTCTCATCCATGTCAAGTTCTCACTGCTGTAAGAAAGTGAGAATGAAGAAAGGATGGCAGTGGCCAACCCAAACAATTCCATGTTAGGCTTGAATGACTTTTATGCGTCTAGAGACAAGCCCACCATCAGTGAGTGTGCTAAATCAGAAGCCTCAGTGCACACATAACAGCAAGGTACTCTACTTTCAAATAGGTGTTATAGAACACTTTTTCACATTATGAGATAAAATTAAATAATAAAATAAATAATAAAAAAACTACAATGGGGAAATCTTCACTTAAACTAAAAAAAAAAACAAAACAAAACACCAAAACCAAAACAACAGCAACAAAACAAAAACCTACCAAACATCAAAAAAAAAAAAAAATCAAAATATCAACTTCAAAGATACTTTGAAATTCTCATGAAAACATACTTCAACTTTTTCATACATTTAAAGCTGACAAAATTAAATACATCAGGGAATTTTGCACCTCCTCTGCAACTCAGAAGATACAAACACCAAATATAATAATGCCTTTATGCAACAGGAATCTTCTTCTGTTTCTAAACTCCTCAGCATGGATGAAAACCTCCAGCAGGCTCTGTTAAGACCTTTGCCTAGAACCCTTAGGCTCAGGCAGATGGCTTGCTGCCAGATTTCCAGACCTTACTAAGAACACAATATTCACTGAACCTTTTCAAGACGACACACCAGTGTTCATATGCAGCAAGCACTTGCTAGTTACATAGCTTTTAATGTTACCTTAAGGGTACTGTTTCCATCTATATAACTTCTTTTCTGAATTACACGTGCAAAAAGTAAGAGCTTCAGTTTATATCATGAGCTAAACCCCACATATACAACATGATACCACATCCATGACTTGTAAGTGCCATTCAAGACATGACAAAAAAGAATGTTGTTTAACACTGTGCTGTTCAGATCTAATTAACTGTCTTGATCTTCCTCATACTCACACAACAAAGTGAAGAAATAAGAGATTCGCGTTCTTAAATAGATGACTATTTGCCAAGTATACAGGAATTTTTTTTTCAGTCAAATTAAGCTGAGCACATCAAGAAAGACTCAACTATTGCCAGAAACAGATTAAGTCACTACATTTTACAGCATAAAAATTTATACCTTTATGCCTAATAGTTATGCAGTGGTGAGGACCTTAGGGAGGCTTGGAAATTTACACAGACAGACATACTAATATACAAAAATATGGATAATTCTGTCATTCCATTAAGTTTCAACAGATATTTAACAGCTATTGCTGTCTTTCACAATTTTGTACTTTTGCACCTTTGCAAGAAGATATTTCCTCTGGCTCATCTTTTCAACAATATATATGCACATAATGGAAGATCCAGTTGTAATCATGAAAGGGAAGATTACATTTGATACAGAATTTTAGGCAGAAGGCAATTTTGGCTTTTACTGCAGTATGTTGGAACTACTATGTACATAAAGCAAAAATACATATCATATAAGGATATAAAAATACTTGTCAGGAGACATAATTCTCAAATTCAGGATCACATATATAGGCTAATAAATATTAATAGGATATTAGTGTAACAAAAAAAAATAACAGGAAAGTAGTGGCACTCAAAACAATTTTTTAAATCTTACAATGGCAATATAAAAACAATAAAATATCCTATATTACATGAAATCCAAACCTTGCAGCACTATAGTGCTGCATGAGGTTCATTGGTAAAAGCTTTTACAAAGCAGTCTAATTTTAGCTGCTCAAAATAAAAGTAAAACCTACATGCCTAAGTAATACAGGGTAAAATATTAAATTACATTTCTAAGAAGTTATGTTTTGATTTTCACACATAGTCCCTCAAAAATGTTACTGAACTCACTGTTCTGGCAGGTTTTGATGGTAAAAGATCAGATTTAGGACATGGAATTATTGCCCCCTGGTGGCACATTAAGAATCAATGCAATAAAAAAAGAATTCAGATAAATAAGCAAAACTTTCATTTTAAGAATCATGTCTTATATGACTAATGTGTGGAGATATTAAAAAGAATGCACAGTCATTTTCATATGCATTAAAATAACAGTAAATGGGGTATAATTTTAATTTTCATCTACAGGAGTAATAAAGAATGTGTGATGTTTAATTATCATCTTTATAAAATGTAAATAATAACACACTAGAATCAAACTCTTTTATCTGTAGATTGCCACAGCAAAAACTCCTGATAGTCAAGTGAGTTACTTCAAAATCTAATTTTCATTTAAAAGAGTAATTAGGCTTCTTAATTTTCATGTATACAGAAAACTCTCTGAATCTGAATCCATGTGGGGCTCTTCTTTGCTCCATTAGATACGTCAGCAGGCAAGGACAGAGAACACAGGAACAACAGGATTTGATCTTATGACTGGCTAGAACAACAGCATAGTTAAATGTTGATGCAATGTTTTCCACATGGGTTAATACAGGAATTCATGTATCCTAATCCTCAAATTATGAGTCCCTAGCCTCCCTCCTAATATCTGACCAGCCAACAGTCACCAAATCCTATTCAATGACTTTTATACTGCATGACACATTCCTTACATCACCTCAAACTAAAGTGGCCTAAGACATCTACTCCAAACGATTTTGCTGTTCCAGCTGGAAAAAGCCTGCTTTACCACAGTGGGTTTATACAATCTGTAATTGCAATGATAACATTCATCGTCCAGAGTATAACAAAGAGGGAGAAATACTCATTCCTTATGGGAATAAGTTTATCACCACAGAGTAGTTAGCAATTGCATTATGCTGCCCTTACAAAAATGAGCATTTTTACATTTCAGTGTAATCATGTGTCCCTTCCATGACAGGAAAACCTTCTGCTTCTGCAGCAGTCTAACCTTGCCTTACAATACTGACAATCTGCATTTGCATGACGTCTTGAAATTCACAGTTCCAGACTTCATGTCTCCTGAAACACAGACATCATGTCTTTGAGGAGCTGTAACATATTTTCCCCTTTTTACTCATTAATTCATTAGAGTACCAGAACAAGTCACCTTAGTGCAACAGTTCTCTACAAGGACAATTCTTACCAGGAAAGTACTTGATTGAAAATTGGTTGCTATGAAGAAAACTCCACACTCTATCAAGGCATTTGATCTATCATTGGTGATACCATACCACAATCCAAAGGATTGTCTAAATGGAAGGGTTATGAAACACCTACTAAATGAAAACTAATTCAGGATTTTTTCAAATATCAGAGTGTTATTTGACCTGTTCAGTCTGGCGTGTGAGAATATGTGAGTTCTTCATGGCTTAGAATTCTTCATACCAGACTGGCAGTTTTACACAACACCTGATGAAACTGGGGAAGGGAAGCGACTGGAAATTTTACTTGAAGTGTGGGTGGGGAAGTGAAACAGTTCATAAATTCTTTAAGCAAAAGGACTCCATGACAGACTTATCTGTTTTAGAGGAGAGTTAGTTGCCATAAAGAGCAACCAAGCAACAGATGGGCTATTTAACAAGGAGCTGTTTTTAAAAGAAATGCTTTTGTCTGACAAACAGAAGTTACCTACTCAACTGGAAATTTTGAGATTACTGCTGATGTTGGCAAATAAGCAAGGTGTCAGTCAGTGCTTGTAAAAGGTTATCAGAGTGTGGAGGAAAGGGCAGGAACACTGGGCAAAGGATGTTGCTAGGAGATAAATGGACAGGATGAGTTTGGACAAGCCACATTCGGTGGCACCTGTCTGGCCCAAGAGGAACATACCTTGCCCTTCACCCACAAGCTTCTCATAATTAACTCATTCTTGATGTGGGCATTCTATCTGTGTCTGCCCCATGAGTGACACACAGAGCTTTGGCTGCTTTGTACTAGGAAGTCATGACAGAAGCAGATTATTTGACAATTAAGAAATATTAATTATTCTTATATTTGCACAGCAACGTTTGGGCAGAGTGCTCTCTCCTTGCTCATGCTTTACACTGAAGGAAGAAAAATCTCCCTCCTTGTAGTAACCAAAATGGTGAGGGCCTCCTCTCTCTTGAGGGGGAGATGTATGAGGAGCAGCTGAGGTCACTTGATCTGTTCAGCCTGGAGAAGACTGAGGGGAGACCTCATTGCAGTTACAGCTTCCTCATGAGGGGATGAGGACTGGCAGTCACCGATCTCTTCTCTGTGGTGACCAGAGACTGAACCAGAGGGGATGGCCTGAACTTGTCAGGGAAGGTTTAGGTTGGCTATTGGAAAACGGTTCTTCACCCAGAGGATATCGGGGCAGTGGAACATGCTCCTGTGGGAAGTGGTCACAGCACCAAGTCTGACAAGAGTTCAAGAAGCGTTTGGATTATACTCTCAGACACACGGTGTAATGACTGGAGGGTCCTGTGCAGGGCCAGGAGTTGGACTGGATGATCCTTGTGGGTCCCTTCCAAAATCAGCATATTCCGTGACAGCCCACACTGGCCGCCCCAGGGCTCAGGGCGCTCCCGCTGCCGGCACAGGCGAGGAGGAAGCGGGGGCGAGCAGACTCTTTTCTCCTCCACTCTGGGACCGTGCCGAGAAGGGGAGGAAAGGAACTGATTTAGCACATTTCCTCCCGAGGTTCGGCGGGGCCCGGGGGACGCTCCGAGGGGGGCGGGAAGAGCCTGGACGGCCCGGGCAGGGCGGGAAAGCGGAGAGCGCTGCCGAGCGCGCGCGCCGCGGGGGCCGATGGGTAATGGGGGGCGGGAGGCGGCGGCCATGACGGGCCGCGCTGAGCGCGGGAGCGGCCTCGCTGTGCCCCCCGCCCGGCCGGGGCGCGGAGCCTCCCCGTGAGGGCGACCGAGCGCCCTCCCTCCTCCGGCGCCTCGCCTCGGGGCCGGCCGGGGCTCGGAGGAGGAGGGGCCGGGCGGACATGGCCAGCCGCGATAAGTGGGAGCGCCTGAGGCCGCTGCAGCCGGACACGCTGCGTGTGAGTGAGGTACATGGCGGGCGGCACAGGGAGGCACTGCCTGGGGGTGGGGAGAGGGCGGGACGCGGAGCTGCAGCCGCGCTTCTGCCGCGGGACGTGGTGAGGAGGCGGCCGAAAGCCCGTCCTGCTACCACTGAGCGGGAAAGGTGCGGCGGGCCCGGGCAGCGCGGTACCCGAAAGGAGCCACGGGCTGCTTCCCTCGCTAGTGACATTCCCTCGATGCTTCCCTAGCAGCTGCTAGGGAAAGGGGCTAGAGTGTAAAGGGATGGTTTTCTTACCTGTGTTGCCTATAGCCTCTTAATCGAACTATATATGTTGTTTTGCGAAAAATATGTTGAGTTTGAGAAAAATGGACTATGATTGTATTCTGTTCTTCTCTGAACATCTGTGGTGTTGAGGCAATCCTATATACAGCTGCCATCTCTACTTTTAGTAATGCTGTAAGGTAGCTAACAAAAAACAGGCCTACTTTTGTGAAACTTATTAAAATTTGTTACATTTCTTTTAATTACTCATGACAGTTGGGCTAAATGGTACTTGATGGTATTTTCTCTCTCTTCATGTGAGTTTTTACACTGGTAATTGAAAATTTCTTATCATTGGAGATAGTGATTGTAAAAAACAAAGGGTGTTGGGCACAGCTTCTTTATCTAGGTGTTAAGATGAGTCAACCAGTGGTGATACTTTCCTGAATTGGCTTTATGTAAAGAGGGAAGTCAAGAATGTAGTAATTATTAACAGCCTTGGCTGTAGTGGCTGTGTGTATTGGGTTTGCATAGCCAGGTTTTAGTAGTGGGAGCTGGGGGTGTGGGGGGGTTACAGGGTTGGCTTCTCTGAGAAGCTGCTAGAAGCTTCTTCCACGTCCAACAGAGCCAGTGCCTGGCGGCTCCAAGAGCGACATGATGCTGGCCAAGGCTGATCAATCAGAAATGGTGGTAACGCCTCTGTAATTAACACATTTAAGAACAAAAACGATAGGTTCTTGCACAGATGTAATTGCGGCCAGAGAAGAGAGGAGTGAGAATATACGAGAGGAACAACTCTGCAGACACCAAGGTCAGTGGAGAAGGAGAGGGAAGAGGTATTCCAGGTGACAGAGCTGAGGTTCCCCTGCAGCCCATGGTAAAGCAGGATGGCTCCCTGCAGCCTGTGGAGGTCAGTGGCGTTTCAGAGATCCACCTGCAGCCTGTGGATGAGACCCACACTGAATCATGTGGATGCTAGAGAGAGAGCCGTGAACCTGTGGGAAACCTATGCTGGAGCAGGGTCCTGGCAGGGACCTGACCTGTGAAGAGAGGAGCCCACACTGAAGCCGGTTTCCTTGTAGGACTTGGAGGATCCACACTGGAGCGGGCTGTGCCTGAAGGACTTCACCCTGTGGAAGAGTGACCCATATCTCAGCAGTTCATGGAGAACTGTTGCCCATAGGATGGACTCACACTGGAGAAGTTCATGGAGAACTGTCTCCCTTGGGAGGGATCCCATGCTGGAGCAGAAGAAAGAGTCCTCTCTCTGAGCAGCAGCAGAAACAACCTGAGGGTTGATGGGAAGGTGTTTTTAAGATTTATATTACTTCTCATTATCCTGCTCTGACTTTGTTAGTAATAAATGCAGTTAATATCCCAGCTCGAGTCTGTTTTGCCCATGATGGTATTTGGTGAGTGATCTCTCCTAGTCCTTAACTCATGAGCCTTTGTTATATTTTCTCTCCCCTGTCCAGCTGAGAAGGGGAGTGATAAACCGACCTTGGTGAGTGACATCCAGCCAGGGTCAACCCACTACAGCATGGAATAGTGGATGTTGAGGAACACACCTGGTTCAGGTGGCTCCATTTGCAAGCTGCAAATTGAGCTTTGGGTGAGAGCCCAGGGAGACATGAGGCCATGAACTGCCCAACCCTTTGGATAACAAAGGGCATGAAAGGGCATGAAGATGGGTGGTGCTGGCCAAGTGAATGGACACAGAGACACAGCAAACACAGAGCTTTTGGATAACAAAAGGGCACAAAGACAGGTGACGCCAGTGAGGTGGATGGACACTGGGAGAGATGGCAGGAACAGAGGACTCAGGAGGAAGAGCAAGACTTGGGTGCAAGTAGGCTGTCAGGGTACAAAAGCTCAGAGGTTTTTTTGTTGGAGGTCCCTCCTCAGAGGCACCAGCTTGGGCTGTTTCTGTGTTACTGCGCTGTGAATAAATTTTGCTTTATGGAACAAGACATCTGAGACTCTGCTAAGGGAAACCTGGGGTCAAAACAGTAGGGAGACCTGGTGTCTGACTGTGTGAGTGGGATGTATAGGGAGTCACGTGTGGCTCTCATTGGCTCACTGGACCCACCCACTGTGAAGGGGCTTTGATTCCAGCAGTGAAAGTCTCTGGCGTTGGGAGTGTGACTGGAAAGTTTCTGTAACAGTGGAGTCAAGACCCTGAGTGTAGTGAGGAAGGCTAGTAACAAAGTACAGAACCTGGATTCTGTCTTTTTAAGGCTTCAGGACTTAAACTTATTCAGGCAACAGGTACAGATTTTAGGGGAGGCAGCTTTGAAAGTTGGAGGAGCTGAAGAGGTGGAGGTCGGTAAGGACAGAGACATTCCATCCTGATCCTCATGACAAGTAAATGTGTTAAGGAATGGGCACAGCTGTGTCTGCACTCTGGGGAGGGCAAAAAGAACATATACAGGAGTTGAAAGCAAAGACAGACTATAAAGTAGGAGGATAAAAACTGTCTGGACATGTACGTTTGAAGCTTGGAAAGCCAAAGTTGTAATGTTGAAACTAGCAAGGAATGCCAAAGGTCACAACGTTAAAGAAACTTCCTTGTCTGACCATCCAGGAGCTACTCTGGTAGTCACTCTCACACCACCTGAGCTGGGACTGAGGCCCCTTCACAGCTGCACCCCCCACTCACACAGACCTCGTTTCCCATAGTAGAGTCTCACATGTCTGGATACTTAAGATTATTTAATCTTGGTGCAACAACAAAACAACAGCTTGAAGTGATGCCTCCAAGCAAGGGACCCTGAAAAAAGGAAACCCTGGGCTTTTATACTCTCACAGCCTGGGTGAATCACAGTCTCAGTCCTCAGCCCCTGCTGGGTCTCCACGGGTTCCCGGGCCCTTTGTTATGCCAAGGGTGGCAGTTCACTCCTCCTGCCTGGAGTTCCCAGCCCCAGAGCTCAACCTGCAGCTCACACTGCAGTTGTACACCAGTAATACAGCAGGGGAGGAGAGGAGTGGGAGGGGGGGAAATAGGTGAACCTGCTGCTAAATAGGGCGGGTGATTTAGGAAGACTAGACACACATAAAACTGCAATACTCAGCCTTCTTGCATGTCTCTTCAGAACTGATGCCTTCTAGGCTTTGTATCTTAAAGAACAGCCAGCAATAGAAAAGTGGCAAGTTAGGAATCTCTTGAGAAAACCCATCACAACCAAGTCCGAAAGACTCTCTTGGGATACATCCTGAGAGAGCTGGCTGATGTCATTGTGAGGTTGCTCTTGTGATTTTTGAGGTTGTAGAAGTCAGCTACAGCTTAAGTCAGCCTTTCTTCAGTCCCTTTGAAAGCCATGGAAAGCTGTTTGTAGGCATGTGAAGGTGACTGAATAGCCAACATGGCTGTACCTGCAACATGATTACCCCGTTGGTGATGAAATGTCTAGATCTGTAGATCCAAAGCCTTGGATATCAACTACATTAGCTTTAGTAGGACTTTTGAAACAGTGTCCTGCAGTATTCTTCTCTTGGAGTTGGGATGTTACAGATGTGATAAACTACCGGATGAGTAAAAATCCTTCGATGAATCATCAGGATCAAAGAAGAATGGCTAGTAGTTCATACGTTACTCAGAAGCAGCTTACAAGTGACATTTCTCAGGGGTCTGTCCTAGGACCTGTCTTGTTCATAGGAGGAGGATATGAGGTGCCCCCTCGTGATGTTTATGGGCTGGAGGAAGGCATCGTCACACACCTCATAAACTTCAACCAAAGTAGTTGAAAATTCAAGTGTGAAGTCCTACACTGTACCCTGCAGTGGTACAGGCTGGGGGACCGCCCTGGAAGGACCTGGGGGTAAATGTGCACCTGCACTGTGCCCTAATGTTGAGGCATAGGAAGCTGTATTAGCAGGAGAATAGGCAGTAAATTGAGGGAAGTGATTCTTCTTCCTTGCTTGGCATGTATTAGGCTGCTCTTGGAATGCTGTGCCTGATTTAGGCCCAGTAGTACAGGAAGGCTGTTAATAAACTCCTGAGGGCACTTGTTAAGCTGCAGCAGCCCTTCAGTAGAATCATAGAATACCCTGAGTTGGAAGGAACCCATAAGATTGAGTCCAACTCTTGACTTTGCACAGGACAATCCCAAGAATCACATCATAAGCCTGAGAGCGCTGTCCAAGAGCTTCTTGAACTCTGTCAGGCTGTGACCACTTCCCTGGTGAACCTGTTCCAGTGCCTGACCACCCTCTGGGGGAAGAACCTTTTCATAATATCTAACAAACCACCCCTGACACAGCTTCATGCCATACTTGCAAGGATCTTAAGAAGAACTGAAGAAACTGGCCAGACACTTCACAGTTGTACATGATGGGAGGCTGAAAGGAAATAGTCGTGAATTGAAACAAAAGAAGCCACAGAGGTTGCAGCTTGATGTAAAATGGAACTTCTTCACTGTCAGGACAGGGAAGCAGTGGAGTGGGATGCTCAGGGAGGTGTAGCCTCCCTACCTTGTAATTTTAAAGACCCAGTTAATTAAGCCTTGCATAAGCTGCTCTCATCTAATGGCTGTTTCTGTTTGGAGTTGGAGGTTAGACCAGAGGTGACCTTAGGTCTCTTCCAACTGTAATGAGTCTGAATTTAAAAATGGTTCTGTTCTTAAACTGGGGAAAGGAGTGTAATGAAGTACCTGCTTAGGCTCATCCCGTTAGTATCTCACCCAGAGCAGGCTCTGCTGCCAGTCTTGTTTGTAACATATAATTGTAGTGCTGTGTAGTAGCAGTGTATCTGCCATATATGAGCTGCTACATAGAATAGATGAAGCTTGGATTTGTAGAGATTATACAGGTATCTCTTTGCATTGTGACTATTGCTTGAGCACTAGGGCCTTCAGTGGTGTTTCTTGCTTTCCAAAACAGAGAGATGTGCTGAGATTAAGGGCTGAAAATTCTGTCAGGAATTAATGAGTGTGTATCCATTCTGTCTGGTGACACTCCTTCACATTAATACCTGTTGAATTGTCAGCACTGTGATGGCTGTAGCATTTAAAGTTGATTTGGGGATTTCTTCTGAAAAAGCTTCCCCTGTAAATAGCATTTTATGACAGTTATTTTTAACTTTTTTATTTCCTCAGCCACCAATGATCAACCTGAATGTGCACAAAGATGCACAGCTTGTGAAAAGTAAGTTGCCGTGTTTCATGTTGGAAAATTATTCTTGAAGTATTTCATGGCTTTTTAGAATGTCAATACATGCTGTAAACAAATGAGAAATTGTAATGTATCTAATATCAGCAGAGCAGGAGAAATGCTGAACACTGAATGAAATAACAAGATGTGAAGCGATACTTCTTCATAGCTTTTCCTCTTTAAATATGCTGCAAATGTACCTTCCCACTGCTATAAAGAAAATAATGCACAGGAAAAGTGAGTTATAGAAAACTGAAACATCATGCTGGCAAATGCTGGTTTTCAGTTGGTATTACTAAATGTACAAACAAGCTTGAGTGAATTTCTGGGTGTTGGGGTTTTGTTGTGTTTTTTTTTGTTTTCTCACCAGTTGAATTCTTTCACACATCTCACAGTAACACAGTCCAAAACCGAGTTGTTGAACCTGTCACTTCATGTTAAAGAGTGCACAGATTTGCAGCCATGGAATGGGTGTGATACATTATGAGTAAAAGTACGTCTCATTCATCTTGGGAAAAATACTAATATTTGAAGTAGAGCATTTTCTAGGGAAGTTTGTTTACACACACACACACACACACACACACACACACCTTATCTTAAAGCATTAGACTGGAATATTGCTCAGGAACACTGTTTGATATGAACAGATATTTTCACAGACATGAAATAGCTGGTTTGCTTTACAGGAGAAAAGACAAGTAACAGCAGAATTTGACAGTCTTTCATTGCCTCTGGCATCAAATGAGCATGTGTGAACCATGTCTTTTATGTGCCTCAAAAAAAAAGTTTTTGTGCTTTTTGCATACATAAATAACATTCTCGAGTTAAACAAGCTGTTTTTCAGTGACTTTTCTGCTGTTTCTGCAAATATGTTGATAATGGATACACATAGCACAGGGATTTCTCTTAAACCTGTGGTGTTAGGATGTTTGTAGATATTTATTCCATTAGTAAATTAAACAGTGGAATGACCAGTTCTTTTGCTGTGAGGCCAAACAGTGCAAACATGGCTTGTCCACATATTAAGCTCTCCTACCCCAGAACAGATTGGTCGTTTCTAGGCTGAAACAGTCTTGAAGCCACGCTGATTCCTGAACCATGCCTGATTGTTATTTGGGAGCTCTGCTGGTTAATCTGGGCCAAAAGGGTGTGAAAACACATTTTAACTGTGTCATGGAGCAGAGATAGAGTCTGCATTTCACTGGCAGTGCCCCTGACTATCTGTGTATCGTTAAGCGAGGGCTTCATTGGTATTTGTTCAGTGATCTGATCTCACGTCCTATGGAACATACAGTTACACAGCTATTAATATCCATACTAGCAGTGTGAAGTCATAAATGTTGAAAGCATGAGGATGCAAGCTTGCTATGTAGATACAATCACTGCAAATAAAGGTATACGTAGTTAATAGGCTTTACATGATGCCTTTGCAGTTCAGCATTAAAAACTGCAGTTCTTTCAGACTTTTATCTCCATTGTTACTTCATCACTGTCGCTTTTTTTTTTAAGGAACGCTTCATGCTTATGTAATAGCTTACCCTTAATATTCTATCAAAACTTCACAGAAACTGTGGGAGGCAAAAGGCCTCGATTTGATGCATCCTTGGTGCTTTTGACACGAAGATTTATGGCTCTTCTCAAGAAAGCTCCAGACGGTGTTCTTGATTTAAATGAAGTAGCAACAACACTTGGAGTACGAAAACGAAGAGTGTATGACATCACCAATGTGTTGGATGGAATAGACTTAATTCAGAAAAAATCTAAGAATCTTATCCAGTGGATGTGAGTTGGCTTTGAAACTTCTAATTTCTGAAATAGTAGAACCACACAATATTGAGTAATGTTTATAACTTTGAGAGTATTTGTAAACATTAAATTACTTTTCATAGATAATATTTTGTATCCTTAGGCTGTGTGAATTGTTTAATATGTCAACAAGTATCAAGAGCAAAAGCACATGGAAGCGTATTTCAACAGGATATAGGATGCCAGAGTTTCTGACTGCTTTCTGTAGTACACATAATGTTTAATAAACAGGCTTTTATTGATAAACATACTAGAGAACTTTCATATTCTTTTAGAGGTTCTAATCTTGACCAAGTTGTTGGAAGAGCACCAGAGCAGCAAAACCTTAAAGATGAACTTTCTGACTTGTCAGCCATGGAAGAAGCTCTGGATGAATTAATCAAGAATTGTGCTCACCAGATATTTGAACTAACAGATGACAAAGAAAACGCAAAATATCCTTTCAGCTGTTCCATTGCTTTAACACATGATTTTCTTTCCAAGTACTCACATACCTAGTAACAAGCATAGGCTGACACCACAGGTAAGCAGTAATACTTGATGATATTAAAATGGAGTGCCAGTGGCCTGTTGCCAAGAAGATACAATGGTATGTTAGTTGTGTCCTAATACTGTTCTGTCTCTTGAGAGAGATTGTAGTGCAGTTTTGACTTACAGATGGGTTTTGGCAATAGAAAAGAGATTTCTTTTGCAATAAGACATAAACATTGCATTTTGGCTTTAGGTTACAGTAAAATATTACTTAGACCCCTTGTTCGGCAAAATGTTAAGGTCTGTGCTCAGATGAAATGTGTCCATTTTCTTTATACCTTACTTGTTCTGGTTAAGAAAATAGTTCTGTAGTTTGCCATTATTTTCATGGTATTACTAAACAGAAAGTAGTTTCTCAGGTGCAGTATTCCCTCTGCTTTGTAGATTTATGACAGCATCTGGGAAAAATGTCAAATGTGTTTGGGGTTTTTTAATATTGAATATATTTTTGCAAGCTTTTTTTCTTCCTAGAAATAAAGAAAACCTGTTTTCCACTTGTTAGCTAATACTTCATTTTACAAAGCTAATACTAAAGTAACCTCAACACCATTGTTGACCACTTTTCTTAAGTTGGTATTCTGCTTCAGCATATGTTGTCATCACACTCTTTGCTTCTGCTCATTAGCAAATTACTTTACAGAATCCTTGACCAATGTGTACACTAGCTTATGTTACATACCAAGATATCCGGAGCATTCAGACATTTCAAGAACAGATTGTGATTGCAATCAAAGCTCCAGAGGAAACCAAATTGGAAATACCAGTGCCTAAAGATGTAAGTTCTCAAATTTGACTTTTTGCAGCAGCAGTCAGTAATTAACTTCCATTTTCTTTGTCATGCAAATATTGGTAGTTCATTGTTCTTGTGTTCCACTAAACAATGCTGTAGGGATAATAGTCTGAGAAACTTACAGTATTTTACTTAAATCATTAACTAATACTTGTGTCTGGGCTTTAGGTACCTGGGTCTTGCTAGAGAGAATGGAACAGATGTAATAAAGTATGAATTGTGCAGTATAGTTGAAAGAAAGAAAACATTTTGTCACTCTAGTAGATCATGTCTAGATGGATCTTTGATGGAGGTGGGGGTCGTGCCCTGTCCTCACCCCACGGTGCGATACTCAGGCTCCATTCCAGTCACACAGAGACTTTTCCTTCTGCACCCAGGAATGCTGCATCTACATACGGGGCCTGAATACTGAGAACCCACTGCTTAAAATAGTGCTCTGACAGGGGAAATCCTGGAAGGAAGCTTAAGATAACAAATGGAGCTTTAATTCAGCTTTCTTTTTGCATATGCATTTTTTATAATGTTCTTAATTGTGTAGTAATCAAATCTGCCTTGCTGCGTGCACAGAAAGGGTGGTGATATCTTAGGAAAAGGAGATATGAATCAGTAGGACAAGAAGACTTAGTTCCACTGCATAGATCTCCAATGGTTTCCTTGGTAAAAGGAATTGGCTCTCATCCAGTGGAGATGAAAAAGATAAAATTCCAAAGGCTTCCTAAAGCAATAAAAAGGCAGAATTAAAAAAGCTGTATTTTAAAGAGAACAGAATCTTCTCTCAGTTGTCCATAAAATTTTATTTGCTCTGTGTCTTGCAATGTGATGTCTGCTGAAGGGAAGTAGTAGATGTGATAGGGATTAGTTGCTTTGCTGTGTTATTAAAGCTGCATGCTCTAATTTGTTTTCTGATCCGTGGCGTTGATTCGTCAAGTTTTGAATTTTGTTACTCTTTCTAAACATATAGTAAGTCTTGATCATATATCTAAAGGTTAGTAGAAAGGCTAAACAAATACTTAAGTGCATTTTCTTCAAAAATGAAAACTCGTTAGCTTAGTGCTGCTTAAAAACTGTCCTACAAATACATGTAATAGTCATAATTTATGTGGAAGTAGTAAAACAATTTTAAATAGTTATTTTATTCCTATATTTTTTCTGTTCTTAATCTATTAGCTTTAAAATATGTGCAAGAATAGATAAAGCATGTGTAAGATTTGTTCTTTGGATTATATGCGAGTTGCTGTTTTATAGGATCACATAGAAGTACATGTGAAGAGCACAAAAGGACCCATTGACGTGTATCTATGTGAGGTGGAAAAAGAGAAGCCAGGTGCCAAAACTTGTGAAGATATGGATACTGTCACTTCTGAAACTGAACCATCAGTTCCTCCTGACGAAAGTAATGTCCTCCATTTACATTTTTATACACTTTTTTTTTTTTAAGATGGTCATACCATTCTGATGAATATGTAAACTCTAATGTTGTACAAGTATAATTTTCTGAGCATAGTTTGTGGGCCAAGATGTGTGGGAGTAGAGGAAACGCCTGGAAGAGAAGTCTCCATTGTTGTGTTACTTCATGGCAGCAGGAGGTCAGAGAGTCAGGCACGTGCACATACAGCAAGGCACTCTTGTTCCCTGACCTTTTCCTTCCTTCACTCCTTACTGCTTTCCTGTCAGAGCTGCACTCTGTGGATGGAGCAATGTGTGTCAGTTCTCAGCTCCCACACTACAGAGTCCAGCTCAGCTGAGGTTGTTACGTGACAGCTATGATGTTTCAAGTGAGAGTGTGCTGCTATTGCTCATTCCTGCCTTGTCTAAGGGAGGGAAGACTAAGAAGAGGGGATGTAGTATTTTGATCTCCTAAAACAAGATTGGATGGAATATAGTCTTTCAGGAGCCCCAGTGCTGCAGGATGTTGTGGCTTAAAAATAAGTGTGGAAGGAATTGCAGTAGCTCAGAACACAAAAGAGAAATTATTTTTAGCACTGCTGCTTTATATTTGAGGGGAAGAGTTGACTTTTTAATCCTAGGCATTTTTTTACTTTATTTTGCTTGTAAATTAAGTCAGAATTGTATTTTCTTCAGTGACAGTAATCATATTTCTTTTTTAATTTCCTTTCAAAGTGAGATCTCCAAGGGAAGAAAAAAACTCTTCTGAGATGCCAGATTAATTGCAACATAAAAATCTAATACAGAATGTAAATACCTGTGTTATAGAACTTTTCCAAAGCTGCTTGGATCTGCAAACTTTGTAACCTGAAATGTTCCAAAGTGTTTTAAAAAAACAGCATTGGATTGACTGAGTGCTTTCATAGGATTACCTGTCTTCCCAAGTCGAAAGACAACAGTTCCTGGAGTTGCTTTTAGGAGCCTTGTTTTCATAATTGCATGTGATCTACAGAGCTTTCGGAAAAGGGTACTTTACCTTACCAAATAATTTTAATTGACAAAAAACATAGGTAATTAATTACTTTAAAAATGAAGGTTGGAAAACTATTCCTGGAACAGTCCACAATCTGTGTGAGAATGTATAAAATGAAGAAATGCACTTTCAGTTCTGCACTTCTAAGCAGGATTGTCAGTTACGACCTTAGCAAAGAAGTGGTGTATAGGAAGCCTTTGCTATAAGGAACAAGATGTAAATATCTGAGAGTTATGCCTTACACTGTGCAGGTGCTGTTTGCATTGTTTGCATCCAGCTCTGCACAAACTGTGGTATCAACACTGAAGTGAAATAACTGGGCTTTGTGTACATACCTGTATTATGTCTAGGTAGTTACTGATGTAGATTTATTGAGATAGTTTGCATTTCTGCCTTTGTACAGCAAAGAAATAAAAAAAGCTCACAAAAATATGAAATAGTCTAATAAAACACGTTGGATTGCCTTTGTTGGAATTCACTGCAAACTGCAAACATTTTAAATTATGTGAAAATTTAAAATCTGTTTTACATGGTGCTGGCAGCTACCAGATCTGCATCTTGTGATGCCACAATCCTGTAGCAATTTTCAGGAGAAATGTTGTGATCAATAACTACTTAAATTGGTCCCTTCCAGTTTCCAGAGTTTACATATGACAGAGCTTCGGCTGAGTATCATGACATCTTTGTGGCTCAGCTTGCAAAAATACATAAAATACTTAATGACTATATCTGTATTCCTCCAACTTTAGTATCCATAAAAATGAAACTGCAGAATTTTGATACTGGGTTTTCTAGGGGAATGAACTGTCACTATACAAAGGCCATGCTTGAGCTCCCTTCACTCCAGTACTGAAAAGTGACACCATAGGTTTCGGGGCATTTAGGGGGTGTGTTGGCTGGTTTGTGTTTAAATTGGAAGTCCAAGTCCTTGTTTTCCTGATCACACAATATCATCAACTGTGCATCTACTCACAATTGGGAAAAACACCAAGTGCAAGCTTGTGTTAGAAAGTAATTTTGACTTCTTACATATGGGCTGCCAACTTCCAGCTCCAAAATACAGGGCTTCAGTGTTGGATACTATTTTTCTGTCTCTATAAAACGCAAACTACAGGCGGAGCTGTTACAATAATAAATACAAGCAAAGTGACAACACAGTTAATATATATATTACAGTAAAAATGGGGAATGTGCTCCTTCAGTGAAGCTGGGAATGACAGTAAGAGCATCTTTTTGCACAGAAAAATTGTCTTCAGTGGCTGGCTTCTTTCCAGATGGCAAACTCTATTTGATTTTTTACATTGCTGTTGTGCTTTGGTGGGGATGGAGGTCTGTGCTGAAGAGAAGTATTGATTCCCCTACAATGGTTCAGCAACTCAGGACAATGTTTGCCATAAAATGTGTCAAATTTTCCAGCACTAACAACTAATACTGAATGCTGTGTGTTATGGTGGGATTTTATTACATGATCATACAATCCTAGAATGATTTGGGTTGGCAGGGACCTTAAAGATCATCTAGTTCCAACCACCCTGCTTTGGGCAGGGACACTTTCCACTAGATCACAAAATGACTTAAGTTGGAAATGACCTCCAAGACCATTGAGTCCAGCCTTTGAACACCATCATGTTAACTAGGCCATGGCACTAAGTGTCATGTCCAGGTCGTTCCTGGAACACCTCCAGGGATGGTAAATCCACCAGCTCCCTGGGCAGTCTCTTCCAATACTTGACAACCTTTCAGTGAGGAAATTCTTCTGATGGCCAACCTGAACCTCCCCTGGCACAGCTTGAGGCTGTGTCCTCTCATCCTTGTTGTCCAAAGCCCCATCCAGCCTGGTCTTGAACACTTCCAGGCATGGGGCATCCACAGCTTATCTGGGCAGCCTGTTCCAGTGCCTCATCAATCACAGTAAAGAATTTCTTCCTAATATTTAGGCCAAACCTACTCTCTTACCCATTACTCTTTGTCTTATCTGTGAAGTAAGGAAGTATATTTTTACAAAATAACCATCTAACAAATGTTAAGGAAATCTGTCTTCAAAAGCAGAACATAGTTTATTTAAATGAAGCATTAGGATTTTTCATTTTGAACAAAGCTCTAGTGGTTGTTTTTCCTCCCTCATATGTACAGGTTTTCTAGCTGTAGAATCCATTTTTAACTACACAGTTGTCGCAGTGAAATGGGAGAAGCTGTAATATGATAATTACACTGTAATTATTAAATACATCTATTGTTCTAATAGTGCACCTTTAGTGAAAAAAATGGACTTTTGAAGATTAAAACACCGTTGTTACTACTTGGTTATGTACAATATTATCCACTTGCAACACTGGAAATCAATGTACTGTATAAGCTCAGTGCATTAACTAACTGAAAAGATTTGACTTGGACTAGAGGAAAAATTCCTGAGTGATGCTGAACTTAAATACAAGTTCACTTGCTAATGTGATAGGACCTTACTCTGAATTTGTGTAATAATGCTTGATTTTTTTCTGAGAGGTTATTAAGGTTATTTTTGTTGAGCCCATATCTGTCCATTTTCAATATATTTGTGTGTGTAAGCAGCTCCCTTGGCTAATTGAGGACCCTATAATAAATTAAAAGTTCCAGTAGTGTTTTTATGTTCCTTTCAATAAGAATGGCTGAGTATCTAAATGCATGAATCAGCAACAGCCAAGATCTGTAATTATAAAATGCCTGGGTTTGCTGACTCTGTAACTGGAACAAATGCTGCAAGTTGCCAGTTCAGCCTTCATTTGGTGTGGGAAATCACTCGTCAGTTTTCAGATATGAACTGCTGTTTTAAATAATGTGATTACTAAAGAAGAGAGAAGAGTCCTTCAAATTATTAGCTGTTGGAAAGGTCTTAAAAGCCAGCAAATTTCTTCATTTTGAATAATCTTTTTGTTGTGTGTGAAGAGCCTTATAAATAAGCATTGTTAAATTACACTGATTTCAAAAGTCACTTTAGCTATTGTCAGTGGCAAAGTTTGCCTGCTGGCTCCTGATGTGCTGGGCCTGACTGCAAGCCTTAAACCATTGTGTTCCATGATCCTGGGCGGCTCTGACACCATGCTGGGACTTCAGTAACTGCTGAAGTCTTTATCTGGAACAAGAATCTGCTATTTTTGGTTCCACTTCTGATCTGTCCCTGGTAATTTGTGAGAAGCATGTTGTGAGATGTTGTGTAGTTTATATAAATCTGCATGAGGCTTCTCACATCGGTGTTCACTGAAGGACTGGGATACACGTTTATAAAAAAATGGTATGTGTTCCGAAGGAAATCAGAGACTCATAGAATCAGCAGGGTTGGAAAGGACCTCTGAGATCATCAAGTCCAACCCTTGATCCAACACCACAGTGGTTACCAGACCATGGCACTAAGTGCCACATCCAGTCTCATCTTAAAAACCTCCAGGGACGGAGAATCCACCACCTCCCTGGGC
>JAWWLV010000121.1:101035238-101069716 GCA_035041135.1 Platyrinchus mystaceus | reverse complement strand
CACTTGGCCTTGTTGAACCTCATCCCATTGGAATCAGCCCAACTCTCCAGTCTGTCCAGGTCCCTCTGCAGAGCCCTTCTGCCTTCCAGCTGATCGACACTGCCCACAGCTTGGTGTCATCTGCAAATTTGCTAATGGTGGACTCAATTCCCTCATCCAGATCATCCATCTTAATGATATTTGGAGAAAAAGGGAAGCCTGGTGCTGTCTGTCTATGGTGTACATGGTTCCTTCCTCCCCTGCCACCCTCTGCAGACAGACAGTGGGCAATCCCAGGGCCTGGAGCTGCTCCCTGGGCACCTGCCATGTGAACATGGGCTGACAGCAGCTTCTTGCTGTGTGACCCGTGAATGAGGTGGTGTTTGCAATTGCCTCTAGATTAAGGGATGGGATTATAGGAGACAATCCTAGAAGTTGTAACAGCAAACTCAAAAGATCGAAGCTCAGCACATCATTACTCTTTCATTGACTTTTATTAGGCCTCTGTGGTGGTGCATCCTCCCTCCCTGCCCAGGCTGCACTATGTTCTGAGAAATGCTGGTTAGACCTCAGCCTTGATGAATAGCACCTGGGCTCAGGTCACCTTGGGATTATCAGAAACACTATTTGTTCCCAGAAACTAGTGCTGTCTAAAGAACTCCTGCTTTTTAATGAACAGCCTTGGAAACTTACTTTTCTTGGCTGAATAACAACCTAAGTGCAATAATGTTTTTGTTACCAAACTTTCAAAGAAAGTTGACCTGAACTGTGATCAGGATGGAAAATTATTATGACTAAAGCCAGCTTTCTTGTGACCCGATAAACAATGGTCCAAAGTGAGACTCCTGGCCCACAGCGATTTGTGACCAGCATCTCCCTCTGAGTGGGGCATCTCAGAGCCACAAACTCTCAAGTTTGCTACACTTGCAAACCACAACAAAGGATCCTGGATTGATACCCTTGACTCCTCGAGGCTCAACCCTTTGCTGGTTGAGAAGATGCAAAGGCATCCAAAGTGAGTATTTCATTGAATTCAAGGGGAAATTTTCACATGCATATACCTTGTACTGACTCCTTGTGTGCATGCAACTGTGAATATGCCACAGCAAATGGACTAGGAATGTTGTTCTCCCAACTTCTTAAATACTTTAAATTTGTGGTAAGTCAGACCTGTGAGTTATTGTTATGATATAGTAAATTCTATTTGAATATTTTGCCAAATTGTTTAGCTTCAGTTATCAATTAAGTACTGATAAGTGCTGTTAAGTGCTGTTAAGTGCTGTTTTGTAAAGTTTAAGTGATGTTGGGCCTTTAGTCATAAACTGTTGGTCAGGTCTGGGCTCGTTGTAGCATGAGGGTCTACTGTGAACCTTGTGACTCAACAGGAGGGTCTTCTGTATTCCTTTTTATCCTTACCCTTTCCTATTCTTTCCCCCCCTCTCTCCCCTCCAGCCTCCACATAGACAGGTTTGGGCTTATTTCAGTCTGGATTGATTGATTTCGGATTTTCATTTGCTTTTTCTCAGTGTGCTTTTAAGTAAGTAGTAGAGTGAACCTTTTTGTTAAAACCTTTTCAGGTGATTCCTCAAAAAAACTTAAAACACTCATTCACAACTCTAATATTTCATAGCACCCTTCAAAAGGAAAACTTGGCACTTCAAGTGAAAACTTCATGAATATAAAAATCTGCAAGAAGCTATTCAAGTTCCTGAAACAGTTTTGCTTTTAGTCTTTTGTGGATCCTAATACAAATCCTGCACAGAACTGCTTTTAGGTAATGCAGTATTGTTTTTCAGATAGACAAGCAATTTTGGTGTTACAGTTGTCATATTCTAAGGAACTCTTTTTTCATTTTTTTTTATTTCTCCTATCTATAACCATAAAAATGTCACAAGCAGTTTACAGCCATAGTTGTTGCTTCTTTAATATGCAGCCTAAGCACGTCATGAAAAATGAAACAAGGATTGATAAAATTCTTGCAAATTAGGAAAGTGTCAGATCAGATATAAAGTTTCAACAAGCTCAGAAATGGAAAGGCTGATTTTATATATATTTTTAATTACAAGACACACAAATTCTTAAGAGGCTTGCTGGCTCCTAAACCTAGCCTAACATTTGTGTGCACAAACTGTGACCTCAATATTAAAACTGACAGCTGAAGAAAAGTTCAAAGACCAGTAAAAACATTTCAGAATTTATTTGGATAATAAAGTTTTAAAGAGGATTCTACTAAATATTGCAAGTGGCAGAGTTTTAGTGTGGCATTTGGAATGGGGGAGGGCATTAATGCCACTTAGAAAAGGACACACAGTCAGTATCTCTCATGCTATTATTGGTAACATCCATCTTTCCAAACTATGATGAGACTGTCTTCTGATGTTCTCATCTGGTAGGTTGTACTCTGTGTCTGCTCTTGTTCCAGAGTGTCCAGAAAATAAATTGCATGTAGAATAAATGAATGAACCAACTGCTGAATGAACTTGCTCCCACTTTCCTGTAGTGAGAATCATGAACCTTCAGACCATTTCTTCCTGACCATACTGCAGCTATAAAAGTGCTCTGAGTGACACCAGACACTCTGCTGGTAGCTGGGCACTCAAGGATCAAACCAAGCTTCCCAGAAGTTTGTTGTGATCAATTCATGATCCCTAAAATACCTACGAAAACAGGACAATATCCACACACTGCCTCCATCCCATGCACTACAGCAGGTTGCTCTGAATTCATAGTCAGAGAACTGTGATTTACTTGATAATGTTACTCCCCACAAATCATCAAGGAACCTTTTTACAATGTTCTCACCAGTAATGCCTGTATAACTTTAGTTTTGTGTAAGAAACAATTTCTCACAAAAAAAGTCCCCCCAACAATGTGTGCAAGGCCCTCAGGCTGGCAAGAAGCTATCAGAGGTGATGATTTCTGTCCTTATGCAGCTGAAGAGAAAACAAACATAGCTGAAATTACATAAAATTATCCTATCCTGGCAGAATGAGGGAAATACAGAGATTTGTCTCAATTCTTCCTGTGATGAGAGGTTAACAGAACGCAAAATAAAAGCAATAACATTAGCATTGCCTTTCTTGTGAGATCAAAGAAGTCTTAATTGCAGATTTATCTTGGATACTGAATAAAGGGATAAATACAAATGTCAGTCTTTCAAATTGCCAAAGTTGACACATAGACTGGCAGTCCCCATGCACAGATCAGATTTGTTTGGAAAGTATCAAAAACATTGAAAGCCCTGGACCACTGACAGCACAAAAAGCAAATGTGGATTAGTGTGTATTTATTGGTTAATTATGTGTTTCTCCCAGTCTGAAAGATTCTAGACTGTATTAAAATTTTACTGCAGATTGAATCTCGGGAATCTTCTTTTCAAAAAGGAATTAAATGTCACATTAGATGGTCACTCCATGGAGTCTTTAAAGCCAGTAGCTTCCAAGTGAAGATATATTTTATTCCTGATCTGAAAAATACTGTTCATTTATACATGGAGAAAATATAGACTGCTTGGAGAGAAGGGGTTGGAAGGCTGTCTAGATATTGTCTGTATGCTGTGTATGTGTCTCTGAGGATCAGTTGCCTGGAAATGAAAACACGACAACAGTAATTGTTTACATAGATGTTGTCTGAAAACTTCTCAGGCATTTATCTTCTCTCTGCTGGCTTTATGCCAATGGTCCATCGCTTAAATTGACCCATGGGAGCTATTTTTGGGGGGTAAGGATTGAAGTCTGCAAAACAGCATTTATGATTCAGAGAGTAAATGATACAGCTCTAAAGGGAAAAAAAATCCCCCACTGCTACTTAGAAAGTTTTTTACCACTTTTGAAATCAAAACCTGATCAGGACGGTGTCTGTTCGTTCAATTGATTGCTTCCAATCAGTTTAAAACAATCGAGGTTCAACTAGAAATAGTCGTTCAGCCATGTGCTTTATTGACAGCAAATGATGTTTTTGAAATGGGCATGAGTTGAACTGAATAAATTACACTTGGAGCTGAAGTGTTACACTTTGATATTTTGTATAGGTAATTCACAATTTAAAAGTATGAATGGATTCGCAATGGTAATATTGGTAGTACACGAGTTACTGAGATACAGAGCTACCATTATCAGAAGGATGAGACTGTATTCTCTGTTTCCATATAGAGAAAATCTCAGTGTAGGCTTTTAAGGAGAGTTATAAAACTGTCCTTTTAAGGACAGTTTTACTTACATATAAACCCATATATCATTTCAACACCACATCATGCTGCTATCAGGCAGCTTGCTGCCTCTGGACAAATCATTCCTCTCTTCTGTTCCCATTTGCAGAAAGGAGTGGTGACTGTCTTGATCTCCTTTGCAAACTCCTATCAGTTCTCCTCTGCAGTGACTCCTAAGAGTGTGCGAGCTTCCCCAGGACCCTCCATAGGATGCTTGTCCAGCACCAACAAGGGCAATCTCTGGACTTCCTGCTGTGTTTCATGAAGCAATCACAGTGGGTGCCAGGACCTCACAGGTGTCCTGGAAAAGCAGCCTTTTTGAAGACAGCACCAGAGAACTCTTAACTATCTTTAATAAAGATGCTGCCCCAGGGCTCTCATTCTTACTGCATGTCCTTTAGCAAATTAAATAGCAAAATGTACCTTATGTTTATTTTACATATACTTTATTTTTTTGCTTTTTTTCCCCCTTGGTATCGTATCAGTCTTGTATTAAAGAGACAAGAAAATCTGAAACATTTGATTCTTCAAGTATATCTTCAAGTATAACTTGCCTGTTTTTCCAATGATGACAAAATTGCTCTCTCTCTAGGTTAAATAAACTGACATTTAAAAAAGCATAGAGACAGTATTAACCCTTTCCTCATATCATCTCCCAGTACATCTGTTTTTTACAGTGGCCAGTGAAATGGATACGTCCTTCCAGCATTGTGGCCTGCATGAAATAAAAAATCTAAACAGCCCAACCTGGTGCTGAGTTTCAAGGACAATTTTGGTGAAAGGCAAAAAGGGAGATATTATCTGTCCTTACAGTTCCCCAGCTCTGCAGAGGATCCAGTTCCACAGAGGAGAGCATCCATTTGCCAGCATCCACATCCAAGCTGAGCCTGGGGATGCTGGAGCTGCTCCCGAGTTCCCGGAGGCTGCAGGGCCACTAGAGGGATGTCTACAACCATCCTTCCAGCGGCTTCTGAAGCACCAAACCACCACTTCACTTTTCCAGCCAGCTGCAAATCACACACGGAATCAAACAGGAATTGAAAATGTTGCAAAGAATATATCAGAGGGCTGCTTGTCATATCCTAGGGAGAGTATTTGGAAACTACCAGCTGGAAAGGTGAGATGCAATGCTGGAGTCCCACAAGGCGCAAGTGAGCTGATCAAAAATCACAGAATCATGGATTCACAGTGGTTTAGGTTGGAAAGGACCTTGACAATAATCTAGTTCCAACCCACCTTGTTCTGGTTGAACAGTTTTCTACCATCAAATTCCAATTTGGTGAAAAGTAAATGCCTTGTCCCCAAATCCCTAGCTGCTGCTTTCCTTCCAGCACATCTGACATGATCTACCTGAGTCTTTTTGACAGCCCAAGGTCAAGTGCTTCCAGGCCTTGGAAGATCAGGGGGTCTGGGCTGTGGTGGTAGCACCCAACTGACTCTGTGGGCTACACATCTGCCTGTGACACAGGTCACAGGGAAGTCTTGCACAACTGCTTGGAAAATGCTGAAAAACAAAACCCAAATTTTGTTCTTTTCTGTAGTGAAATCTTTTCTCAAGCTGCCACTCTGCAGACAACATCATGTCCAGCACTTGGTTCAGAGCTGGAATTCTATTTTACTGCAACATTTCATACTATTCTCAAGTACAGCTAGAGATATCTTTTGTTTGTTTGTTTGTTTCCAATGGTTTAACTTGTATCTAGTAGCATGGCATAATCTATTTAAATTATCAACAATTTAGCAGTAGGCCCAGTGAAAAAAGTACTTTTTTTTTATTAGTTTTAAATTAGTTGACTAGAAAAGGATGAAAATGTAATAGAGACGAGTACCCTCTCCTACAGGGACCAACTGTTGGAACTGAAAGGGGCTGCAAAGAGAGGAAAAGATTGGTAAACTGAAGAAATAAACTTGAGGTGTAAGTACTATAACAGACACTGTGTACTCCAGAACAACATAAGTAATGAGCCCTAATTTACTACCCTGTCTGGGTAGATGGGTCAAACTGTTATCTTTAAAAAAAAAAAAGTTTTAATTTACATGAAAAAGAAGCAGCTTAGATTTTTAGAAGTGGTAATAGTTAGAGTTGGATGATTGATTTATTTATTTATTTTAATAGTTAATTCCCCGGAAAATGTGGTTTCAGTCATGTCTAAACTATTTGCTTCAAATTTGCTGAATAGTTTTGTCTGGAAAAAAAAGGAGGGGATAAACTGTGTTGGAGGAAAGTCCCCAATTACCCAACACCTCAATGACCAGAGCATTTACCTAGGTAGAAGAGACCCCTTAGCAGAGGCTGGTTGAGGCAGGCTATGCTCAGTCCTTCCTGTAACCACTTAGATTTTGTCCAGACAGTGAGGGATGGGGACACACCTCCCAGGGGAACACACTGGTTCCTAGGGTAGGAAGCCATGATTCTCATGCTCTCCCTCTCTGACCCAACAAACTTGGTGACTTTGTGTGGGTCAACAGCTTCAATGTCAGGAAGAATTTCCCCTTTCTTTTGCTTCAGGGATACCCAGTCCTTCAACAGCTTTCTAAGAAGTAGAATTCTGCTTCAAATTTCCTTGGACAAAAGTAGGATTTCCTTATCCTAAGTATATCCATGCTATGATATTCTTTCAAGCATCTATAGCAAATACTCTACATCAGATTAAACAGAACATTTAATATTTCACTCAAAAAAACCCCTTCAGGTTATTTTCTTTCAGCAAGGAAAAAGAGCCAGTTTGATTATGTCCAAACTGTGTTGATTTTTATTACATTCACTGTGGCGGTTTTGAACAAAAATGCATCTTCCACAAAGTGTTTAACTGATCATGAAATAGTTTGGTTTCACCTTCATCCAGACTACACTACGTTTCATACAAACCCTTGTGCTTGCAGCCACACAAAGAATTGCAGACAGCATTGAGAGCTCCTGACTCCAGTCCCTGCAGTGCCAGACACCACATCATACAGCCCTTTCAAAGTGCACTAATCGCACTGCAGGTAGTTATTTTCTTTCTGCCTTTACTTAGATGAAGGTTGTACCAAAACCCCATCGTGAATAGCTAGCAACGTTCTTATTTCCCATCTAAGCTTATTTGTGGCCAGTTTACTTGCATCTGCTCTTCTGCCAGCATTGTTCTGTAATGTACAGAGCTCTCAGACTCCTTGATGTTGCCATCATCAGTGTATCTACAGACATCACCATATTCTCAGTCACCCCTCTGCCAATCCAGAAAACTGCGTTATTCAAGCCACCTCACATAAAACAGGCTGCTTTGTTCCTTTATCTCTGCCAAATTCCCATTTTCAGTTCCTCTCCTTCAATACAGATGAATGGAACTATTTATGTCCCAGCAGTGTTTTCACTTGACCTTGCCCTGCCCTATCTTACTTGAATATCTTTGTTGATTTTTACAATACCATTTATCCTTTTTAATTCCACATTTTTATCATCTAACAGAAGCCTGAAGTACTTCTCAGCTATTTCCAAATGGTACATTCCCACATTACATCAGAATTGCTTACTAGTTCCCAAGTGCACATCCCTCTATAGACTGTACCTTTTGATTATATCCTATTTCTATAATTCCTGTCATTGAGATGATCCAGATCTTTCAAGCAATATCCCAACCCTTAACTCTCTACTGCTGTTGTCTTCTGACCCTCTGCAAACAGCCAGCATAAGCAGCACATGCCTGGATTTCATACTGGTAAATAAAAAGGTTCCTATTTCAAAAGTTAAACAAGACGAACCAGGACTGGTCCTTCTATTTCTTACTGACCAAAATCCCTCCCCTCCCTTCCTCTCCCTTCCCTTCCATCCCTCTCTCCCTCTCTGTGCTGAGTGGTTACTTTGCTGCTTGACTCTGATGTTGTTTACATATAAAATGATGTAATTTCTCCAAGACTGTAAACCCTTATATGCAAAGCTACGTCTTCACTAGTGCACTCACAACTGTTCTTCCTCCTGTTTTACAGCCCCTGCAACTTCCCTGAGAGTAGGCACAGCAGCTGTAGTTGTTTACACCCCAGTATCAGTGAGGCTGGCTCAGTTTCCCCACAATTAACAGTAGCTAAGTCTTGATGAAAAGCAGAGCATAGGAATGACAGTGCTAATACAGAGACACATAATGTGGGTATTCAGGGATGCACACAGAACCACTGCACTAATCATCTTTTCTTAGCCCGTTCTATCCAAGTCATCTCCTACTGGCATTTCCCCCTAATTGCTGAGAGCATTCAGTGCCCAGGATTTTACTGACACTTTCCAAGCCAGTTCCTGCATGCTTATGGCAAGAGGCCAGATCAAAAGAAGGATTTATTAAGTGACCCAAGATCACAATCCAAAAATACTCTTCTCAACAGCTGTCTAATTGTGAAGGTCACTAAGTTTGCTATCCACCTCTCTGCCTCCATCCTGCTGAGTGCTCCCTTTGATAGGCTACAGAGCCTCTTCTTCCTGGCATCCCTATCTTCTTACTGGTGCACTTTTCTGCATAAAGACTTCTTCTTCAGCAGAATGCATCATTAAAGAGGCAAAACCACACACCAGCCTGCAAGATAGTGGCTAGGAACTTTATTTAGAGGTTAACTATGCAACATGAATTGCCACAGGATAGAGCAGGGGCCCTCAAACTTTTTAAACAGGTGGCCGGTTCACTGTCCCTTAGACACTGTCGGGGGCCGGACTATAGTTTGGAAAAAAATGAATTTTATTCCTTGAACACAGACACTGAATTCTGGCATATCAGACAAACAGCTCTTTCTTTGTACTCCGTGAAAAAACAATCAGAAGTCCACTTTTCTTGGAATACCCTGCACTAGGAGTCAATTTTTCTTTTTTTTGACATGATGGTGCACGTGCTTCCCACTGGTGCTGGCTTGCTTGTCCCACCTGGGAGGTGGAGGAAGGGAGGGAGGGAGAGATGGGGAGCCACCCACCTCGCTGATGCTGTGGCCCCCTCCGGCCACGCAGTCCGGAAAGGGTGGCCAGAAGGGACTGAAGGAACTTTGCCACCGGCGCTCTGGCGATTCGCCCGAGTTGGTGGGGAGGGGCAGGGGGGGTTCTGTAAATACCGGCGGGCCGGATTGAGGACCCTGGGGGGCCGTATCTGGCCCACAGGCCGTAGTTTGAGGACCCCTGGGATAGAGAAAGGAAAACACATACAGGGGTTCTCTCTCTGGTAAAGAATTCTGGATCGGATCAGGATGCACATGGTGGTTCACATTACGTCTCATAAGGAAAAACACAGGGCTTTGAGCACATTTCTTATAAGTCCTGTTCATTGCACAGTTGGGCTCCCTTTCTAACATGTCTGATTCTCCTCAGGTTTTCTATAAGGAGCCTATTTACTTAATTCTGGATTTTGGGTTCCATTTTGGGAAGTTAGTGTTTAATGTTTGGTCTTAAATCCAGAATAAACTATCAGAAATGGTTTTGTTCATACAGGTATATGTTCACAGGAAGAAATAAATGTTACAGACATGCAAGTGACAGGTCAGAATCAATCCTTAGTCCCCTTGTCAGAATTAAAAGGAGGCAGAAGCAGCTTTGAGAAGCTCTGGCCAGCACTTCCAAGGGACCAGCAGCTTTGTACTCCTGTATGTTTCCAATTTTGCAACCTTTAGCATGTGTCATGTAAAGGAAGTGCTGGAGATAATGCTCACAGCAGAAAGAAGAGTGTCAGAAATCCTCCGCTACTCTAAGGTACTGTGAGGCATGAACAGCTTACTGACAGCACAGCGGGGAGGATTTTGTAAATCACAGCAGCCTCTCAAACTGCTGACTTACACCTATGGCCACAGAGCCCTAAACTTCACCTACATGAAGAAAGCAGCAAAGGAAAAGTCAAGGTCACTTTGTCCTTACTTTCCAAGCTACACTCACTGAAAGTTTCCTCCTGAGACTTGCAGCGGGGAATCTGGCACATCACTATCACGTAGGCATTTCAATTAACCTCGATTCACAGCTTCACTTCTGTCTTAACAGCGCAACCAAGAAACTACAAAATTACATTATTAACAAAAGCAATGCTAGTTAGCTCAGGAGAATTATGTAAGCAATTAAGAGCCAGGAAGAGAGCAAGTCCTGCATTATCAGGACACACCCAGGCATTATGCAGCCACTTTTGTTTCACACCTCTTTTTCTTGATCCTCTGGTATTTGTGCTTAAGACACGGAATTCAACAGAGCAACAGACAATACCAACTGACAGTTCTGTATTTATCAGCTATAAATGCTGTTTGAAAGAGTGGGAAGCAGATACCTGGCATACCTATGAGATACAAAGGTATATTCCTTCCCAAGTAGAACAGTAGATGTAGGCCTTTACCTACAAAGTTTACCATATGAAGACATTTTCTTTAACATTTGCTTGATTACTTTGGTTTGCATTTAATTATATAGATGGCTGAGTGGTTTTGTAATTTTATAGCTGGCCTGTGCTAGTAATTGATGTGGTAGTGTCATTTTTACTGAGGGCTGGTTTGGAAATGCATAGGGTTTGAAAAGCTGCTTGTATTTAAAGCCGCTAGTTGCGATGCAACCGATGCTGTACTATGAATTATATGAAAGAATGTTAAATAATGTTGGGGGGTTTTTGTGTATTTTACGTAACTATAGTATTTGCCCCAAGACAACACTGGAATCAGTAAATCAATGATGAAGATTGTGGCTGACTTTGTGAGTTGTTCAAAAACATGTGCTTTTATATCTCCTAGATACACAAGTCATATACCTTCCTTCCCATCTGTTTTCATTAACGTAAAATGAAGAAAGCTAGGTTTATTTTTAATCCAGAAAAAATAATTCATTAACCCTTAGGCTGACTGAACACTAGCATGTGGGAAAGGAAAATTAAAAAAAAACAACCAACCAACCAAACAAAAACAAAAAACAACTCCTGCCCCCAATAAACTTATATTCCTTTCCACCCCTATTTCATATTTATGAATCTAAAAGTAAAGAAACCCTTATGCTAATGAAATAAATCTATGTTATTTTCTGGATGTAGAATGATGATCTTTAGCTACACCCTCCAAAGTCTCGAGATCTCATTTCTTGTCCTATTTCCATCACAACAACAATCATCTATGTCAGTGGAGCATCTTGGGCAAGTGTGGATAGTTTGCCTGTAGCAGTTTGACATGGTTTAATTTTGGAAGCTTTCAAAGACTCTGTATTTGCTTTGAATATTGAAGTGGAGGGGTTGTCCTTCTTACTCCGTTGTCACAATTTGGTTCTCATTTGGGATGAGAGTCAATTCATGTCACTAGACATAGTCCATGATATCAGTTAACTCTTCTATACATCTGTCTTCTCACATGCAAAACACAAAAATGGACTACATCCACATGAGATGCTATACCTAAATTTTAGAGATCCCACCAATTAGTAGAATCAACTCCTCTGTCAGTAGTGCTCTTATGTTCTCCTCTCAATATCTGCAGAGTGAGAGCCTAAGAGGATTAGCAAAAGCCTTACTTAGCAAGCAGCAAGTGCTAAAAGCATAGCAGATGCACAAATGGGTAGTTTGTCTCCTTTTTCTTTTGCAATAGATAGTAGTGAAAGCATGCCTGAGGTCCAGAGCCAAATCCCTCTTCTTCCTGAAAAGTCTTGATTCCTATGGAATACCATAAAGGAATGACCTGAAAGGGATGACTTTTAACCAAAAAGCCTCATTTACCAACTTCTTACAAATCTGTTCCTAAAAATGCAATCAGTAGGGAAAATGGTCAACAGCAAATTCCCTACTGCATCAGGACACTACAACATATTTGGACTGTAGACACTTCAAGAGTTAAAGGGCTTTTTAGGGAGCAGAAAGAGAGGTGAAGGATCCAACTGCAGACTCTAGGCTTAAAGCTGCAGCATGCATGCTGGAAGGCTTGGACTTTGCCTTAAAAAACATGGTAAATAGCATTTGACAAGTCACTGCATTAGCCTTCAACACTAGCGTACACAGACTGGGTAGAAACAGTTCTTCCCTAGATGGTCATTGTTAGGCATAGGTGATACCCAGAGAGATATACACCACTGAAGGCAGAAAAGGTATAACTGCAAAAAGACCACAGAAGGTGGTATTATTTTTTCCTTTAGAGCATGTTAAAACTGGTTTTTGCAAATACTGAGAGAGGGATCTGACTTTTTCGATACTCTTTTTGCCACTTATAACTGATATAAAGCAATAAAGCTTCTGCAGATGATTTTGTTGAGAATTTGTGTCATACAAAGGAATTCAGCAGACTGCTGTTGTCAATTTGTCCCTGTAACAGACTAAAACTTGTTTAGTCAGTAAACAGATATGTCCTGAAGGCTGCAGGAACAGATCTATTGGGCAAGAATTTCAAGAAGGTACTCTTTCTACACACTTGCTTTTGAAGTCACAATCACACTTTTTTTTTCTATGTAAAAAGGGCTGTAATGCTTATTTCAGAATTTCTTTGTTACCTTTGTTTAGATAACACCCTGAACAATGTCACTAAATCACATAAGCTAGGTAAAGATTAGTTTTTATAAAGCTTATTTCACAGATAAGAAAAAAAAGAGGAAAAGAGAAGCACCTAGCCTATACCAAGGGGAAACTGAGAACAGAGCTTAGCTCTTCACAGAACCTGATCTTGAGTCCAAGCTCATTGAAATCACCCCCAAAACTGCTGTTGATAGTAGCAAAACCTAGCACAGGCTCCTTATCAAGCACTGGAAACATACTCCCCAAGTTTGTTCTGTTGTCCAAACCAATTTTAAATCCCTTCTTTAAAAAAATGAAACATTTCTGCTGTGCCACTTACAAGAAATTAGCCAATGAATAGGCTGTAAATGAAGAAATCATGTTTATTTTAGGTAATTTAGAGCTTTTAATGGTTGGATGTGCTAGGCTGTGTAACTTCATGATCCTATGAGTACCATGTCCTAACCCCAGTAGTAATCCAACTCGTTGTTGCACCTAGTTCTTTTATCTCACAGCAAAGTAAACTGCTCAGGGAAACTATGAGATTTTTTTGTGGTGTTGCAGTTTAAGCAGATCTTAATCTGTTTTGGAGATGAAGCAGTCCTAAGATATAAATAACCAGTGCCTCTCCCAAACAGATTTTCACCAATTCCTTCAGGAAACTCACAAACTCAATGTGGTTCACTGACAGAACTGTGAGTCATAGTGCCCAATTTGACTTTTCAAAATGTTCATGTGTGTGTGTGTGTTTCTGTCAGGTTTGGGGATTTTGATTCAGTGTACTGTAAAAACAGAATCCAGTTATGCAGTTTGGGTTGATATTCAGAACAGACCTCCCCTTGAGTCGGGGCCCTGACTCAGAATATCACTGAGAGTGATCTTGCTTAAAGCCATGTGAGTGACTCACATATTTACTTCTCTCTGACTCCCTCTCCTCTTCCTTTCAAGTTAAAATATTGGGCCATTTTTCTGACATCAGCTCACTGACATCCAGCTATCAGCTGAAAGTCAACACAGTAAAATGATAACCTTTCCTCCCTGAGGTCCCTCCACCTCAGCAAATGGCACTTCCCATGGTCTCTGTTGATCTGCCCTGTAACATCTGCCCAGCAGCCACATCTCTGGAGCATCTCTGCCATTCAACTCACCACCGCCACTCCTGCAGCCACAACTTGGGCATCAGTGACACCCTCCCTGCTCCAGCCCCTCTTGCCTGGGTCTGGTAAACAGCACCCTGCCCCCTCAAAGTGCCTACCGAGTGTGGTGAGGTGGCTCTACCCACTTCTAGCACAGTGTGGAGGTTCATCTTCCTCGGGATGCACAAGGGTGGTCTGCACCTTCCCCAGCACGATCTAGTTCCCTCTCAAATCCTCTCATACACATAGGATATACACATAGGAGAGGGATGGAGCACCTTTCAAATAGAAAAGGCTGAAAAAAATTTGCATTGTTCAGCTTGGAAAAGAGAAGGCATCAGGGTGACCTAATTGCTGCCTTCCAGTACCTGAAGGGAACTTAAAGGAAAGATGGGGCAGAACTATTTACAAGAGCATGTAGTGACAGGACAAGGGCAAATGGCTTCAAATTGAAAGGGAAAGGGTTTAGACTAGACATTAGGGAAAAAATTCTTTGCTGTGAGGGTAGTGAGGCACTGGAACAGGTTGCCCAGGGAGGTTGTGGATGCCCCATCCCCAGAAGTGTTCAAGATCAGGTTGGATGGGGCTCAGAGCAACCTGGTCTAGCGGAAGGTGTCCAGGGAGGTTAGAACTAGATTATCTTTAGTGTCCCTTCACCCACACCATTCGATGATTTAATGATTCACGCGCTCAGCACTGCTGCTCTACCGGAAACGCTGCTTGCCCACTTTCTCTAATGTCGGAGGCTTTTGGTTTTGGTTTTTTCCCCGCGTTTCACGGTGCGCGGGCAGGGTGCGTCGCCTGTGCCCGAACGCGGAGAGCCCTCTTCTCCCTGCGAGGCCGCCCCGCCCGAGCGCGGCGGGTGCCCCGCTGAGCTCAGGGTTATAGTGGGGCGGTGAGCGAGAGCGGAGCAATGCGCCGCTCGCAGCAGGGCCTTGTGGGTAGGGGAGGCCGCCTGCGCGGGGCCGGGGAGCGGCGGTCGCGCCGGGCCGGGCCGGGCGGACCGCGGGGTGAGCAGCGAGGGAGGGACGGAGCCGCAGCCGGAGCGGCGAGGCCGGCGGGGATCGCGGCTCCCGTCCGGGCAGCCAGCGGCAGCTGCAGAGGGAGCCGCGCTCTGAGCTCGACCCCGCGGCGGCCGCTCCTCCTTCCCCGCCCGCCTCCCTCAGCCCGCAGCGATGTCCCGGCGCAGCGGGCACTGAGCCGGCGGCCGCCGAGGGACGCCCCGAGCGGGGAGAGGCGGGGGCACGGCGGGAAGCGCTCCGTCCCTCCCTCTCTCCCTCCCTCCCAGCTCTCCCCTCCCCTCTCCCCGCGCCCGGGCGGAGCAGCGGTCGTTTCCCCGCGCCCTTCATGCCCGGGCGGCGGCCACCGGCGGCGCTGCCCTCCGCTCCCGCCTCGCCGCCCCCGCCCTTCCCCGGGATCGCCGCCGTGCTAGGCCCGCCCGGCGGCCCCGCGCAGTGCCCTCCGCGGGCCCGGCACTAGGCGGGCGGAGGATGAGCCAGCAGCCGGCGGGGAAGATGTCGGCGGCTCCCCTGGCGGCCGAGGCGCCGGAGCCGGCGGCGGGGATGCTCGAGGGCCGCCAGAGGAAGCTGGAGTCCATGATCCGCGACCCGCGCTCCCCGGTCAACGTGGAGAGCCTGCTGGTGAGGGGCGGCCGCGCCCGGGGGCAGCGCTCGGCGGGGGAACAAAGGGAGTGCTGCCCTCGCCTCGGCCGGGCGGGAGGGAACGGGAAGGAAGGAAAGGGCTCCCGCGTCCTGAGAGGGCTTTCCTGGGGGAGGACGAGAGATCCTCTCCACGCCCCCGGCCGGGCCACCGGCGGCAGGGAGGTGGCGGGATCGGCCCTCGCCCCCCGGGGCTGTGCTGGGTTAGGGGACTGACACGGCGCCGTGAGAGGGGAGCGAGCGCTTCCCGGTTTGGTACATCTTATTGTGGGGGAAGTGAGAAATGTCCCCGGCGAGATCTGACTCGGGGAGGAAAGCGCCTTGTTTTCTCGCCCAGCATCGTTCACACCGTTCGCTTTCGCGCCTCGTAATCACGGCGTGCCCGTCCCCAAAGTACCTGCCTTTGTGTGCGCTGAGGGCACGCATCGCTTACCCCCTCCAAAACGTCCTCTAGTAAAGATGAGGTTGCTGTGTGATGTGGAAATAATTCAGGAAAAGGACACGCCTAAGGGAGAAATGTAACTGGGGGGTCCTGTGGGGTCACGTTTATTTTCCACTGGGGTAAATTGATTCGTCTTGTCTCCTGTTTCAAATAGCGTTTTTCTGTGTGAGTGTATGAAATATAATTTACTTTAGTAAGAAATTCGTGCCCTCGGGAAGAAGTGGGAAGGGAGTTAGATTTCCCCATTTAAAACATCCAAACTCTGGAAAGGCAATAAGAGACAGATTATTATTGTTATCGTTATTATTATCATTATCATTGTTATTATCATTATTGTTATAATTATTGTCACTATTATGTTAACTGAACTTTAGGGTCTCCAAATCTTATATTTTCAGTGTGTCCCAAGATTTCCAATGTGTCCCAGTTATGAGGAGCAGAAAAGGGGGGAATAAATCCCAGTCTTCCAAGAGTTGCTCAAGGCATTTACAGTGTGTCCTTTTTTTTTTTCTTCCTTCTGCTTTCAAATAGCTCAGTTCTGTTTGGCCAAAAATACAGGAACTGACTGAACAGTATGTATGCCTGTGCTGTGTGGAGAATATAGGAATTTCCTATAACATCTGAAAAATGTTCTTCCCGAGGCTGTAGTGCTGTGTTACTCCTCTCAGAGATGTTCAGAGGCATAATGACAGCCATAGTCAGTGGAGGGGAGTGGGAAACAGCGCTACAGATCTGACTGGGTTCAGATAAGTTTTTGCCTAGGCCAAAGCAAAGAGAGCTGCCTCTGGGCTTCGCTCCCAGCATTTTCACTTTGGTATTTTGCTAGGAAAACTTTGACCTGTGGCCAAAAAAGAGCAGTTAAAAATAGTACAGTCGTTCTGAAAAATGCATCAGGTTAATACTTAACTCCAGTAGACTTTTTCACACTCTGCTTCTATACTCAACAGTGTGATTCTAGTCTTGTCTCGCCTCTCGTGCCTTGGACATAGATTAAATACACTGAAATATGTTTATGTTTCTGAAGAAAATTTGTAACTGCAAAATTGAGACTTGCTTAGAACTTGATTTTTGTTTGTTTGTTTGTTTGTTTTGTATGCTTACAATGTAGCTTCATGTAACACATTGGGCAAATTAGCAAACCATGGGAGAGTGTTAGTTGGATTGTAAATGCATTTTTGTAATGCTAAAGGTCATCACTTTGCTTTCTGCACTCTGTAAGTATTGTTTAAAAAATGAGCATCAAGTAAAATCTGACACTAATCAATCAAATGTCCTGGCTTGTGCATTCTACATGTCTGTGTATGAAATAATTAACTATTTGTTATTCTTATTTATGAAATTTGCAATGGATTTCCTGTAAAAGCTTTTTCTTTGGGGCTTTAGTATTGTTGCTTTATGCTATTTGAAATTAATTTTGCATTTGCTTACTGCTAAGCAGTGTGAGTGTGCAAATATAATATTCATATTGAAAAATATACCTGTTTACTAAACAGCTTACTTTCAGTGTAAATTATCCTAAGTGGAAATGTATTTTTTGTTTAAAGTAGAAATGCAGCAACAGAAACTAAGAGTCAGGGAAAACATCTTAAAAAGACTAGCTGGAATGCCACTATTTCATCCTCCAAAAATAACATAACCAAAACTAAAAATGTGGAATGGAATTCAAAATGGAATTCATTTCCTTACAGTGTAAAAAGTCATAAACAGCTGCTATTCTGCATTTTGTGTACATGCTTTATTTTTGGGAAGCCATAAAAAGTGAAAAAGTAACGCTTTATCTACAACACATGGTGTAAATTTGAAAGACATGAAAAGCTGAGGTAATAAGCTGTCTTATTCTAGATACCAATTCCACTGCCTATCAAGAGCTGTTTCATTCAGTGGCTCTAAATGAAGAAACTTTCTTTGTGTACCTCCCTGGCCACAGGATGGCTGACCACATCCATCTATTTCTTCAGTAGGAGAATCTATGAAGTCAAATACATTGATTGATTATGTTCCTTCCACCCCCCTTTGGGGCTCAGGAGAGACCATTAGATTTTCTAATGTGTTTTTTGCTATATTATATCCACTAAAACTTGTTATTTATGCCTGTGTAGAGCGTAATTGTTTGTGTTTGATTAAAGCGTATCTTTGAAAAAGACATTCTCAATTCAGAGGCATAAAGAGATAGAGAACTCACTATTTAGTTTGTCCTCATAGTTGGTTTTGAAGGCAAAATACACCCCCTCCCCAATTGAAATGATGTATGGTTGTCACCATCCTTTTTCTGCTTAAAAAAGGGGAAGAAATCATAGAGGACTTTCCACTCATTAGCATAGGTCAGATGTGCAGCCTGTGCTTGGTGGGGTTCTTCTGGGTTTGGTCTGATAGAGAGATGAAATGGGAATGCTAGAACTGTATACTCTGTTCAGTGATAGGTTCCACCAAAACATCTACAAAAGGAAGTGGTTATTGCAGCCTCATTCAGACGTCAACCAAGTGCTCCTTTTCTCATTGTATCATGTTGAAAGCCTGTTGTTAAGTTGCCTCTGCTAAGATAAATAACTTTGTTGTCACAGCTCTTACTCTTTTTGGTCATGTAACATTGCATTAGTGGTTATGAAAACCCGTTTTATGTATTACATTTAGATCGTGCAGATCCCTTTGTAAAGCTACCGTATTCTTACTGTTTGCTTTTCTGCCAGTTGTGTCATCCATGAATTCAACAAAGTGACATTTTTATGTGTACTGCATGTACACATGGATGATAGCACTTAATGGTATTTGACCTTGGGTGATCTATAAGAAACCCATCTATAAATACATTCCTACTGAATAGTACTTAGTTGACAACTACATTTAAGGAGAGCTTAGTGGTTCTCAAATACATTTGTGTTTATGGTTTTGCATATAAGCTCTATCTGCAGTATTAACTGAGTTATTTTCTGTAGTATTCAATACACATTATTCAGGGGTGCGCTGGCAAGTGTTAGCCGAACACTTAAAGTGTTCTAAAACTAGAGCCAGATAGGTCACTGTAGGCTGTGGAAAACTAATCCAGACCTCCACTTCCTTGTCCTGTGTAATTGTATCACTGCAGCACATGCTGAAATAAACTTTAGTGTTGTATGGTGGTGACGAACAGCTCAGATAAATCTTATCGTTCCCCTCACTGCAGTGGTCTGCCTGGGCCTTCTGCTGGGACTGCAGTTGAGGATAGTTGCCCAGAGAAAGGATCTGGTGTCTGCCCCTGCACTCGTTTAGTGCAAGCCTCAGGATTTTAGCATGAAGCTTAAACTTTGGCATTACACTGGTGGTTTAAAATGTTGAATATATTCTGCCTGGTCTGCTGTGGTTGCTATGTGACTCTTTGAGAGAAGGAGCTCTTAAAACTGTCAATTAGACAGTGCAGCAGTGAAATTGTGAGCACAGTGCTGGGCTACGCTGGGAATGCAAGCATGGTGGACTGAGAAAGATGATTAGCAGGAGAGTGCTCAAGTGTCTCAGAATATACATGCCTTAGAACCTAAAAAATCCAAACCCACAAACCAAAACTGAACTAACTTGCCCTTTATGTTTTGTTAAAATAAAACTGACAGGTAAACTGTGTGTTTTCACTAGTTTGAACATGACTAGATGTTCATCTGTGTTGACCCTTGCTATTGAGACCCTGGAATTTTACTCTTAATGAAAAGTGGGTTGCAGATACAGCTGTGACTCTCATCCTTTCAATAGGTGCATCTGTCCATAATGATCTCACCAATTGAGTAGATGCCAACTTTATACCAAGAGTGTTAATTGAGCAGATCTCTAGACTGAGCTCTGTTAATGTGGGGTCTCTGGGTCATCATGTATCCCTTTGCTGGATTTTGGCCTTATGAGCTTTCTAAGTGTTTCATATTTAATAAGAAAGTTGTTTCATTTTCCTGAATTTATTGCCGCATAGTTTTGAATCAGCAAGAGCAATCTGTTGTGTTAATTTGAGCCAGCAAGTATGGGGAAGAGCTGAAAATGTAGCAGTTAGCAGGATCTGATCTAAAATTTGTTGCTCAGTAAGTAGTTAGAAGGCCAGATGATTCTCTGTTCTTGAAGAAATAATCTTTCCTTGTTTGTTATATTTATTGTGCTGTTATTTCTCTATTAGTTTCTGACTCTTTCTATAAATTTTCTATTTTTGATCTGTAATTTTAGAGCATCTACTGCAGAGTTGAAAAAGATGATCTTTAAGGAAACAGAATTGTCTTTTGTTCATTGTTCCTCTCTGATGGATTTATATATAGCAGTATAGTTAGCTGGAAAAGGACAGGTCTATTTTCTGACAGCTTTACCTGTTCTTATATTCTGTCTTATTATACGCTAGGATTAAAGTATTTCATTTGAAGTGTAAGAAAGCAAAAAGAACATTTTGCTCGGCTTCAACCCTTTTACTGCCATACAAGATGCTTGCAGGTATTGTGTATATGTATTCACAAGAGGAATGTTCACTCCCAATATTTCATCTGTATTGATCAGATTGCAGAGTGTGTCATTTGTACTCTTTAGTTGTTCAGTCTCTTTAACAACTTAAAGGAAACAAAAAGACACCCACACCATCAAATTAGCACAGTTTTCATCTGCTTTATATGTGAAGGTATAAAAATTCAGGAACTCTTCACTTTTCCAAATATTAGTAGCCTCAGTGTCTGTTGGAATGTGTACAAATGCTGATAAGAACCTGGTTTTTAAAGTGTGTTTTCAGTTCTAACTACTGACAGAGCAATGCCAAAGCATTTGGCTATTTGTCTAGTAATGCAATCTGTAACAAAAGCTGCCTAATTGAAAAAGAAAGAAAAGTGCTACTGCAGTAACCAATCTCTGCAGCTATGAATTGATGATTTCTTGCCAGTGTTTGATCTACAAAATATTACTGGAATTGTATCAATGTCACAGTGAAGCTGACTTTGGATTTTAAAGGTGAAAGTGATTGAAACTTGCTAGTAGAGTTTTACATAATGAAAGAATATTAAAAAAATTAAATATGCATATTTTTATAACCCATAAGGATCGTTTTTTTCAGGGGGGAGGATGCTGTAATGTGTGTCCAAGGTTTTTTTCCTAAACTGTTGCACTGAAAAGCAGCAAAATGTTTCTGGTAACAAATTAATTTAAAACACTTTTTTGTTGGTACATCCCATTGGTTAAGAACAAGAATACTGTGTTTATATTGGCAGACTTGACTAGTAATAAACTTATTTTAATGAGCTGTTTGCAATGTAAACAGCACGTTGAATGCAGTGCTCAGTTCCCAAGCCATACCTGCTGTGGATGAAGCTTTTGCTGCCACAGCCATGCAGTGTCCAAACCTTCCCGCGTTGCCGTCATTGCATCCACACAGCCAGTCCTGTGTCAGCTGCTCTAGTGCAGGTGGAGCGTCATGTGCATCCTTAATTTGGATTATACTAATTAACATTTTTACTAATTACAGTTTTAGACTGTGTGCTTAAACCATGATTTGACAACTTCCTAATGCGCAGAGGGGTTGGGATATTTGGCAGATTGTGATTCTGTGAATTTTGTCTGGATTTCACTAGGTTAGATAGTCTCAGTACCAGCTGCTTTATGTGTTATGGACCTAGCTTTTTTTATTATCTGTGTTCATCTGCTATAGTTACAGCTATTGTGAGCGGGGCCTTTTTACATCTGTGAAGTATCATGGAGTTTAGTTGTTGGATGAACACAACTTTCTTCATTGTCATGTGAAACATGCCTCCTGTTCAATCTCTCTTTCAGTTGTTGTAGGGTATGGAAGGTGATAGACATGAGAAGAAAACCAATCTGGGTGCCACATGCAGTTTGTTTTTGATTATGCATGTCTTTCATTAATTTTATTTCATATGGAATGACCTGAGTCAAATCTTTTGCAAATGGTTACCAATCACTTTGTGTTTTCTGTGTGCCCAAAAGAAGACTAATGAGTTATGATGTTAGTGTGCAGCATTGTTACTTTAATCCCATAGTAATTTCATCATTCATTGGATGGTGCTGTTCAGATGGTACAGGCAGAAATTAAAAAGGATGGCATGCAGGAGGGTCTGAACCCTAATCTAGTGCTATCACTGTATGGCATCATCCTTCTGCATTTCCCACTATATGAAGTGGAGATGATTAAGAATTCTTTTTAACCTCTACTGGCAAAGAATTTTTTGTTTAGAATGGACTTACGTGATATAAAAAGGATGATCACAAGGCATCTATGCCTGAGTTTTTAATTCTGAACCTTGAGGATTCAGATAACCAAGTGATTGCGTTATTACATCTTAACTGTACTGATTTTATTAGTATGTATTTAAAGTACAGAATAACAGGATCCTACATAAAACAAGATAAAGTTTGTGTGACTCATTCAAACACAAGAATTTTTTTATAATTTTCTTCAGGAGGAAATGGAGGTCACATACAGACATGAAAGAAGGTTTGAACAACTATGAAAGAAGAAAAGCTAATCTTTAACAAATAGTCTTCTAATTTTTTTAATCTCAAAACTCATAATGTTGACTGTTACTATTACCAAATAAATAAATAGCTAGAAGGAAAAAAATGCTGAAGTTCCACACTTTCTTCCAAATGCTATTTAAAGTTTAACTAAAATCTTGATTACTATTTAAAGGCTGTAACGCATCACTGTTCTTTGTCCACGTCTGTCACCACTGTTATAGGTAGTTGTCCAAAGTCTGTAGCTTAGTTGTTGGTTAAATATCAAACACTGCTCTCTCAACAGCACAGATTCACCCTACTGTGGAATAGGTATAGGGAAATATCTTTGGGTGTTGCTTGGAAATTACTTCTTATTGAATGAACTGTGAATTTGGAAAGCTTAGTCTGCTTGTGTTTGTTGCTACTGTACAACTTGATTGGCCCTCTGTATTTTTCTTTTGTTTGAAATGAAGAGTCCTGCATTGATAAATTCACAGTAGTGGGTATGTGCATATCTTCAAAGAGATTATGCACTAAAAACTATAATAGCCCAGGTTTTGGTTGAGGGGTATACAATCGTTTGGCTTGCCTGTGCTATGAAAATGTTCTATTTCATATAGAAACTAGTTTTAAACTGGTTTTCCCTGTGGTTTCTAGAACTGGTTGGTTCTAGTCTCCATTTTCATTTTAGCGCTGAAGTGCAAGATTTGGGAGACAGACCTTGTCGTTTGTTGCACGTTTAGGACACAAGTTTTTATTTGTAAATAACTTCTAGCACCTTCTGCTATGCAGGGACGGGGATGTTGTGGTAGATTTCTAATATGTGCAGCTGAAGTCATTGGGAACAAGTTGCAGTAAGTACATATGTTATGGGGTGACTTAATATTGTTTCCACCCCTTCTTACACAATTTTGTAACAGTGCTTGCCTTCTGAATCCTGTTTTTTTGTGGAATTTTTAAACTTTTGTGATAGAAAATCCATGAAGTCTCTTGACTCAGGAATAAAATTATTCCCTCTAATAGCGCAGGAAAATGGAGAAGAGCAGGAAGTAATACCATGTTGGGAGCTGTTGGTTTAGTGAATAATGAAAACCTTTTTAATGCCAGGGGTGTGCAAGCACGATCTGTTTCCATTAGTGAACATCTTGGGACCTCCTCCAACCGTAAAAGTCAGCCCACTTAGGCATTAAGCCATAGTTTTTATTTCTTGGCCTATTCAATTTAATGACCTCTTTAGGATGTATAAACCTGGATTATAAAGTAACCCCCCCTTTTATTTATGTACTTTTATATGAAAAGTGACTGAGAACAACTACTTGAATTACTCATCTGGCAGGGAGATACTGACAGTTTATTATTGTATTGCAGCTGCTGCTATTAATTTAAATGTTACTCTATGTTTAATTTTTTTTCTCTGTCAGCACAAAATAGTAATTCTGTTAAACTTAAGAGTTGCACCCCTGCTGGTATTAGAAGCCTGATATTTAGATTGCATAAGGAAAGCTATATTATTATCCTTATTTCATAAGGAAAGCAATTTTAATTGCTTTCAAGTTCACTGATCAGTATTATTATGAATAAATTACTTAAACTATATGAAATGTGCTTCTTTATTTTTCTTTTAAATTTTGTTTTCATTATTCCCCAGTCATCGTCATCTTCCCAGATCTGAAGGGTTTGTCTTGACTCTGGAAATGGTGGCATTAATGTCAGTGAGGTTGGGGAGCAGCAGAACTCCTGATGGCAAAATCCTGATGGCAAAACCTGAATGTAGCAGCAAATAAGGCAACACAAACTGGTTTTTATGCACAAAGTGTTTGTTCTGTGTCAGAAATATTTTAAGCTTGGATTTGAAGATGCAAGAAATATAAAATATAAGCTTCATCTCCTGAAAAAATACTGTGCTGGCAATTCTGTTTAATCATAGATATCCAGCTAGTTCTGTGTTTTAAAAATGATTTCTGTGAGGATTATGAAGAAAACCTCTAAATATGGATGCTGTGATGAAGAATGGTTTGTGCCTGTAGAAGCCTGAAACAGTAGCACCATGAGGTGTGAATCACTTTGTCTATTTTAATGGTTGGCTGCGTCTGAAGAAAGGCAATTTAAGTGTCAAAATAAACTATTTCAGTGCTTTTCATTTTTTAGAAAGAATACCAGTATTTTTTCCCACATGTGCCCTGCAGTGTTTCTCAAGTGTCAGAAGTCTAAAATGTCCCCTCTCTACTTATGAAAGCACCTTTGCCAAAATTTGACAGATTTAAATTAAAAATATAACTTTAAGACCAGTTTTGTAAAGTGTGACATTGCTAATTATTTAAAAAGCTCCTAGATTTATTTTATATGACTCTACCGCGGAACTTGACTGAATCAGAAAACCAGAGACAGCATTGAACCCAAGTGTAGAGTTCATTTTAAGTTTTCTACATAGGATGGAATGTTTTGTTTATGTTGTATTGCTGAAAGTATGTTTGGTAATATGGTATTCGTGTTTTGAAATCACACTGTCCAAAATTATGAGGGAAGATATGCAGTGCATCTTTTAGACTTGGATGGGAATCCATAAAGTTGCAGTGTACTCACAGTCCACGCACCTTTTTAGCTAAAACTAAACAAATGTACACTGAAGTAATTTCTCTTTATCAGTGTGTTACATCAAATGGATGCTGAATGTGATGAGGGAGAGGAAAGGCTGTTTTGCCTTTTTGGAGTATGCACGATGCATGATTGAAGAAAAATCTTATACACTTATACAGTATATTTTATTCCAAGGTAGAACTTTTTAGTTATATTTTGATTTCAAGCTTAATTTCTAGAGCATAACTATCAGAGGAGGCTGCTGTGTGATTGGACTGTTTTCTTGGCTCATGGGAGTTGTTTTTGGGTTTATACATGGAGTAATTTTCTGAATTGTAGAATTGGTATTCTTTTTAATGCCATCATGTTTTGATTTATTTTCTCATGTATAAAATCTTGACTGTTGTTGAGTTAATTATGCTCTAAAATGGAAGGAGGAGGAGAAACAAACATACTTCATGGTGTAGTATCATAGGGTCACCAATGCTGAAAACACATACGGCTTGTGAGAGGAGCATAATATTTTTTCTTCTTTGTGTTTAATAGTTTCAAAGTAAAATATCATTGTAGTCAGTAAGGTTTTTTCTAATGAGAGTAACCCAGACCGTGTCAGGGTCCTGCGGTGCTGTAGCTTATATGGTGTTGCCCTGTCCCTAGTGAGAAGTTCCCGGACTGTGGTTGTCCAAAGGCATTGCCGTGGTTACAGCCTGGGGAGTGGAGGCCTCGTACAAGGGGTCGGTCAGGTGCTGCTGTTGTTTCACTTGCTGCTGCAGATGTGGTGTTGGAAATCGTCATTCACCCCGAATGCTGGCAAGGTGCATTTTAAGCATAAACTGCTGATCATTCTGCTGGTTTTGTCTTAATTGCTGGATAAGACACATTGTGACAGAACAGGGTAAGAAATATTGTGGTTAAATTCAGTGCTACCATTCTTGCAGCACAGCAAGAAGTAGTAAAGTAGAAGCAGAAGGTAACTGGAATTGCTTTATTTTAGATGAAATTATCTCATTTCTGAAAATGCTGGCCAATGAGTAAATGGACGTAGCCCTGTTCAGGAATCAGCTTTTCATGTGTCTGAACTCCTTGGACAGTGAGGTAGGTGTCTGATAGCCAGTTCTATGCAGATTTTCCATGTAGGGTAATAAAGAATGACAAATTCAGATGAATTAAGGACACAGCTTTGTCTGTAATGGCCTGAAACATCAGGGTAATGTTCTTGCCTAATTGATGTGCAGTAAAGCTGTTTTTTGTAGATATAAGGACTTTGTATCCCCAGATTTAAATTCTGCTTTAGTAGAAAGCTAGTAATGAACTCTGCTGGCTGCCGGGTCGTGCCACACTGTTGTGGCTGTCCTGTTTTTGGTTAGGTCATGGTTGTGTGCTCTGCACCTGTGTATATTCATAGAGGATGTGTGCAGAAATACTGTTACAAGAGACTTATGTAAATTTTTTTCTTCCCCACAACCTTAAGCCAAGTGCATGCACTTCTTCTGACCCTAGTGATTGATGTAAAAGCTTTTTTTTCAAATATAAAAAACGTGATTCCTTGAGGAAGCAACTAATTCAGATGAATCTTGTGGCAATTTATCTGCTCAGGTCTAAGGCAGATATTTTCTTGCCTTTCTGTATCAGATTTGTTGCCAAGTGGAAGGAAAATTTAGGAAACATCAAGTCTGTGGGAAAACTATTATATTTTCCACATATAGACCATGATGAATTGGAAGTCTATTTTCTATTTTGCTTTATTTTCCCAAATAATTTGGGATATTCACTTAGCCCTGAATATCTTGCCATATTTTTTATTTCACATTTTTTTATTCTTTGTATTACAAAGGCAAATTTGCACATAAAGGGAAAAGTGATCGTGGTGGAATAAATGCAAGCTAAATAAACTGAAAATATTTTTGTATTTAAAGATTTTCTTTTTTGCTACCATAATCTCAGCTGATATTTTTAATATCGATTTGTAAACAAATTCTAATAGAATTGTAAATTAAGTCTCAATAAAGGCAGACATGCATGTCTTCTGTTAAATGACACAGTGATTAAGGCAACATTTCATTGCCCACATGTATGAAGATAATACCACTGTCTTGAAGAGCTATTATCAATTGGAAGAAAATTTTTATACCTGGTTCAAGGTTTACAGAGGCTTTTCCTTATAATAGCTTTGCCTTGAAAAGGCTTTGAAATAGTCCTACCATTCTGAAGATACAAGGTACTTCATTGTCAGATTGAGACCAGAGTTCCTGAGGATGTGGGTTCCTTTGTGAAGATCTCTATCAGCCATAGACAAAGACTTCAGAATGTCTTTCTGTCTTTTCAGATAAGCTCTGTAGTCATCCACTTAAGAGCCATGAGTAGTCAGGGGATGAGGGAATCCTTAAAATGCTGCAGGATGCAGTATCTGTAGCTCGTTTAAAAGAGGAATAGACATGATGGTCTCGATAATTGAATCAGAATATGCTGAGTTGGAAGGGACCCATCTCCTGGTCCTAATGCAGGACCATCCCCAAGAATCACACCGTGTGCCTGAGGGCATTGTCCAAATGCTTCTTGAACTCTGGCAGGCTTGGTGCTTTTACTACTTCCCTGGGGAGCCTGTTGCAGTGCCCAGCCACGCTCTGGGTGAAAAACCTTTTCCTGATACCCAACCTAAACCTCCCCCGACTCAGCTTCATGACATTTCTTAAAGTCCCGTCACTGATCATGAGGGTGAAGAAATCTGTACCTGCCCCTGCACTCCCCCTCTTGAGGATGTTGAAGACCCGGTGGATTTGGATTTTTTTTTTTTTAAAGTTGTATATATTTTTGTACTTATTTAAGGGCTTCAGTCATTAAGGGTAATATCAATCAAGTTTTTATGTATTTAACAAAAATATATTTATAAGAATTTGTAAATGAACCGATACAACTGTACACTGTTGGATTGAGATACCAAGTAGCTTTTAGTATTAGAACAATAAAAGTTCAGAAGTCTGAGGAACACAGAAGTTTTTCAGTATGGGAAACTGAACCTGAGTGATCACTCTTTTTAACCTGTGTCTTTCTCCCTTAGTTGTATGAATCCATTTAAAACCAAATAGTTCCACAAATAATCTCACTGTCAGTTAAAGCTGCAGCTGCACCTGCATCCATGGGACACCACCTTGATGGTGGCACAATGTTTGTGCTGGTGTGCTGTGAATTGCTTTGAGTAACTAACCTGGATTAAAACTAGCCTGAACCATTTTCTCAGTTAATCCTGGCAGATCTGCAGAACACAATGGTAATTAACACAGTAACAAAAGAACCCAAACAACCCATAATCCTGAACCTGTCCAAAACAAACTGAAAAATCCACAGCATATCTCCTTTCCTCAAGGAACTAGTTTTCAAGTGAATGGTGTGTTTATTGATTAAAATATGCAGCCTAATTTTTTTGCATATAGGTTGTCATCTGTGTGTTCTACCTCAGTGTCAGTAATGAAACTTTGGAGAGAGCCTGGGGACAAGAACAGATCTCCATGTACTGCTGTGCAAATGCTGTAGCTACTTTCAGATTGCAGAGAGCTTCAGTTCAGCTAGAATATGCTAATTTACACTTAGGAGAAAAGAGAATTAGAATAAAAGAATGAAATAAACTCTGCTATCATATTCAGGGTAATTGCCACCATCTTAGTAGCCTACCTACAGAGAAAATTGTAGAAACTGGAAAGATGGTGTTTTTTTTTTGGTAAAGAGACTTGTAAAAAGGTCAATTCCTCTTAGTACTTGTCTGTGAGTTTAGGTAACTATAACGGGGATTTTGTATTGTAGTCTTTTGCTTTAATCTGTTGTTTCTTTCCCTCTGTTTTAGGAAAAGCAGGATTCTGTGAGCAAACAATCTTGTTTTAAAGATAAATACTGGCTCATATTTTTCTTCTGAAAATAGTGGAATCCATCAACATACAAAATGCCAAAATGACTAATTTGAGTTGTTAGCTGCCAGTTATTATTCAGAAGTTGTTCTTGGTGCCATGTTACTGCTGCTCCATCTCTGATATGTATGTTCTGTTACACTGACACAAAGCAGAATGATGTCACTGCAGCCTGCTTTGATACCTTTGGGTTGAATTGTAGAAATACTAATTGGACCTTACACTTATGCAGTATTTTCTGATTTCATACTCTTACATCAGGTCAGCAGCATCAACTATATCAGTAGTGTTACACTGAGACAAGATTGTTTAAGGTTAAAGAAAAAAGGGTTTACTTCTAGGTTGTTAATGGTGAGGTGGGTATATTTATAATAGATAAAACTATTCTGAAGCTTCCACAGAAAATTCCTTTACCCCCCAGCTTGTACTGATACCAGGGGTTGTGCCAACCCAGGTGCCGGACCTTGTGCTTGGCCTTTTTGAACTTCATGAGGTTCACATGAAGAAACAGGCCAATAGTTTACTGCAGTAACTGGCATTGATAGTCTCGATTTTTTGCCCGAAAATCTTACAAAACTATGTCAAATACAATTTATGGAGCAAATAGGCACTGGCAGTGTTCCCATGGTCAATTTTATGTTCAGTTTGTTTCCTGTTTGTAGCCTGATATTGAGCAATTCAGAGCCTGTTTTGGTAACAAAACAGATTGAGGGTGGTACGAAAAATACTCTTGCACCATTAGAGTGCAGGAACCATGACAGGATCAATTTCTGTAGATGCTGGATCCTGGTTAGAGATGCTAAAAGGAAATTTTCTTTCAGATTATGTGTCCCAGGAGATGGCATTAGCCAGTTATTTTCATAGAAGTTCCTTTTTTGACAACACTAATGTGAGAAATCAAATAGAGCATATAAAAAATCTCTATTGTTATACTGTGCAGATAGCAAAATATGAATATCATCCACTCACAAAAAAGATGGCATAAGTTTCTCTGTCATAGTGGGAATAGTGGGTATTTGAATCTCTTTCCCCAAGATAAACAGATTAGATAGCCACACTAGGATTTCTTTAATTACTGTTTAACCAATCATGAAAGTGAAATGGTTCCTAGAGATTAATGAAAGTTTTGAAAGACATTTTGGGACAGGGGGAGTGTTTTTTAGAAATATTATTAAAGTGCAGTTTTGCAAGCACTTCCATGCATGTTTAGCTTAAAACATTTTAGTAAATACAATTAAGTGGGTAGGACTACTTATGGGCCCAGAATTAGGCAAGGGGTTGTTTCAATCCAGAGGGCAGAAATCAGCAGTGGATTGGGTGATTGTTGCCAGGACTGTGTAATTTTTCCTTGTCATCTCTTTGATATGTAAGATACTTTTTTTGCCCACTCCAGTTATAATCTCTCTTCTTAGAGCAACATGGAGCCATTTCAGTGGAGACTAACAAACTGAGTCTATTTCCTAATAAAAATACGCTCTGTTTAAGTGGATTCCTGACATCGAAGAGCTAATGTTTGAATGTGTGTTTTCTTAGTGTGTAGTTCTGTGAGCTTAGTCATTACTGCTTTGAAGCCAAACAGTTTACGTTATGTGAAATTTAGTAATGCATTCGGTAATACATTCAACTCGTTTCCGTGGAATTGCACTCCTTCTTTCTCAGGTATTTCATTGTGGTTTTGGAGTGAGTTTTGTATGCCTTATGGAGAAATAATTGGAGGAAGAGGAAAGGGCAGATGTCCCGGCCCCAGTGATGATTTGATTTTCTTTTTTTCAGACTCCAGATGTTTTTTCTGTTACTAGAATATCCAGGTGAAACTTGAATTGAAGTGTAACTGAAATATTTGCAACTGTGTACTGCATTGAAAATCACAGAATTAAAATTACTGATTTATCACATCTTTATCACCTGAACAGGTTGATAGAACGTTTTTATTATTTTTCTAAAAGAATTGTATTTTAAAGACATTGAACATTTTTCATGGTACTGTTAGCTTTTCTTTGAGATCACTGGAAGGAATATACAATGTTTCTTGTTGTGTATATTTGTATGTGTTACTCTTCCTATTGGCTATGATTATTTGTTTATTTTCTGAGTTATTAATCCACTTTGAAAAATATGAATATTTAACACTGGAAATAATCATAAGTGATTGTGGTAACTGCTAACCTCTTTATTGTTTGTAGGAGAAACTTTCTGTAACAAACTTCAAATGTGGTTAAATGAACACACTTCAGTGTTATGAAATGCTTGTTAAACATGAGCTCAACATAAGGAAGAGAACTGCAGTGTCTCAGACTTGTGGGACTGGCTGCCCTCAGAGCTCCTGCAGACTCTGTCCTTAGAGTTTGGGAATTGCATTTGCTTTTCCATAAGCTATTAGGCTGTCTTCCTCAACTATGATATTTGGAGGGATCTTGTGGGAAAAACGTGGCATCTGACTAAGAAAGGCAGCTTGTGCTGAAAAGATGGTGAGATTTTCTGTGGCCCTTAACTCAGTGTAATTTCATTGCCCAGTTTTGGAGCAGTTTCGCAAGATCTTAGGTTTCCAGATGGAGATGGTAAAACTCATCTCTGTTTTGGAAAGCCTCTTTGCTCAAGAGGAACATAATTATACACCGCAATCTTCAGGTGAGAGATTTCACTGGTGTATTTACACTGTAAGGGGCAGTTGATGAACATGGTGTTGCTCAAAGAATGCTGAGATCAATTTGCAAATCAACCACAGGAGCTGAAGGCAAATGTATTGAGGCAGCTAGTCTGGCTGTGGAGGAATACTGCAGTGTTTTGTATGGCAGGACTAGGCTCCAGAAGTCTCCATATCCATAAAATTGTATGGCAGTACTCCAGCAAGATTTAAGATAAGTGAATAACTAAGGCTTATCTGCAGTATGGGATAGGAAGTTGAGGAGGAAAAATGTTCAGATTTTTGCAGAGTGTTGCTGCGTTTTTTTGGAGCAGGGGTTGAGTTTGGTTTTTGGGTTTTTTGGTAAGGGTAGGGAGGAAAGAGATTTTCAAGTTGACAGCATGGATACATGAAACTCAGGATAAACATTCTTTGAAGCTACTTAATATAAATCCAAACCACTTTTATGAGGGAGGTCATGATCCATGTCTTAAATAGAATGCGAAAGAAAAACTGTTTGAAGAGGTGATGTTACTATTTTTCTGAAGAGGACAATAGTTTGTGATTAATCTTTTCCCAAAATATGTACTTATTGTTATAGCTCTGTGTGTTTAACAGCTGAAGGTAACCCTTGTGCAGTATGTCAGTATGATTTTCTTAGAAATTATCTTTCTCCTTTTCACCCTCTCCAAATTTCCTGCTCTATTTCCTAAACAAAAGAAGGTACTATATCCATGTTTGAAGTGTTTTTTTAATTAATTATATAAATATTCACTATTTTGACATTTTGGCTTTCTTTTTATTTCTCAGGAAATGAAAAATGAACTTGCTGGATGACTTTAAAATATGTAGGGAGTGTTTCGTTCTTGAGACATCTATCTGTCCACTTGGATGCAAACCGTAACTTAGTGAAATAAAAACATTTTCTATGGATAAGCTAAGAGCTATTGATAGTAGGCTTAGCATATTTTCTTACAGAGTTATGAAAGTATTTTCTATTCTCAAAATAGACTAATTAGTATGCCCAGAAACAATCAGTTCTAAAGACTCGATGCATCTTCTTTTCAAATGAAGTTGTATCAGTAGGATAAAACAAACAAGTTCTTTACATTTTTTTTGTTTTGTTGGGTTTCCCCCACTCTTAGTTTTTCAGGTTTGAATTAAATGACATTTTCTCAGGAATAATTCCTTGTGCTTGGAAATGATCTGCCTTGCTATATTCTTTCTGCTGCCTTTTCGCTGATTATTTTACTTTTCTGACCCTGCTATGAGCAGGTTTAAGGAGCTAAATGGTGAAAAATGAAAACTGCAGAAGACCTGTCCATTGTAGCTCCCTGGCTTGCTCAGGGTGAGAAAGGCATTGCTGCTGAGTCAAAGTGTTTAGAGGATGGGGAGACTGGTTTAGACTGTCCTGGAACTTCATGCTCAGACCTTGAATATATCATTGCTGTATGCAAACATATGCTGCTTGACTGGTTAATCTGCAGCCCTGAAAATTACTGTGGGTTGCTATAATTGATTTACTCATTGTTAGATGCCTGCAACACACACAGCTTTGGAAGCAAACGTTAGTGTTAACCTGCTTTCAGACTTTGTTTTGAGAAGAGTTGGGTGGAGTAAGTTCTTAAGGCATCCATCCTAACTGCTGTGGATATCACCAATGGCATGGGCTTGAACTTCCAATTTCTCTGCAGTTTTTATTCAGATACTTCTTGATAGTGTCAATGATGTAATGGCTGTCTTCTGCCCTTACATGGCAAAAGTTTGGGGCAAATGGAAAGAAATAAGCTTCAAAAGGTTCTTTTACAGTTGTCCATGATACAGCATGTATATCAGAATGCCATACAATAATAATTGTTTTATATAAAAATTTTCACAATTGGTCACTCTTAATGAAAAGTACCAGCTGTTCTGTAATTTCAGTACCATTTCAGTACCCCTCCCAAAAAGCTACTTCTGATCGCTTTTCTTCAGTGAATTAACACGAAAATATAACCAGTGTATTTTACAATTTCAACATTTTCACACTTGTCATTTGTGGAAGTCCTCTAGGCTTTGTTAAAAGATGTAGCAAATAACTAATAAAATGTAGCAAATAACATCATCATGTGGTCAGAGAGTCACTCGCTATAATTAGGCTTTTTCTCATTTTACCCTTAAGACAATCCTGTTTAAATTAATTGACTATGATGTGTTTAGACATGAGTTTCAGATTTCTTAACCTTATTTTTTAAAACTTGCATTGTAAAATACTTTTATATGTTCTGTATAGTTAATGTTTGCAATACCTGTGACGATTTGTTTTGTATAAGCCAGATATTTTGAGATGTTGAGACATGGAGGTAGGCGATGTAGGAGGCACAGAGTGCACAGAGTTTATTTATAAATCTCGTAGGTGCATTATTGTTAATGTCATGGAAGGAATGAATAGGAGGGGAGAGCCTCTATTAATGCTCTCATTTACATAACCTTTTTAATGAAAGGCTTAATTGGCCAAGAGCCATCTTTTTAAAGAGATGAAATGACATCACAGAGCTAAAAGATTGGAAAGACTTCTGTGTTAAAATATAAACTGCATTCCAAGAACTTACATAAAATAAATACTACAAATGTAAAGCCCCAATTTCATGTGGCCACCCAGGCACTCTGTTGACATTCTGAAACCCCAGTGGTTTATGCAGTGGTGTGCAGCTCCCTGGGAGATGGTGCCAGGCTAGATCCTCTTTTGCTCCCCAGTTAAGTTTTTGAAGTGCTGTTACATAACATTTCTATTAAACATTTGCTAATTAACTGACAGCTTTTTTTCAGTTACATTGGGTACTTTTGCTGAATTCCACTGTGCAGTTGCGCTCACTTAGAAATTCTCTTTGAAGCATATGGAGGTTAAATTTTTATAATAAAGCTACAAATTAAGCAAATAAGTTAAATTAAAGCTACAAATAAAGCTGAAATTGTGTGGTAAACTTCCACAGATAATGCTGAGAGTAATGTGGCCAGTCTTCGCGAACGAAGATTTGGGAAAGGTCTTTATACCTTTCAAGCCTGCGCAATGGATTTTTTAGGTGAGACACAGCCTGCGCTGAA
>JAWWLV010000121.1:101005176-101035138 GCA_035041135.1 Platyrinchus mystaceus | reverse complement strand
TGGCCTTAGGGGCTGACGAGCTCCATCTACCCGGGGGATTGTCCCTGAAGCAGGATCGGGAATCGAACCTGCGTCCTCGGCAGTGAGAGCGCCACATCTTAACCACTGGACCACCAGGGGTCCCCCTGCTGAGAGTATTGTTTCATAACAACAGATCTCTGAACCTCTTTCTAAATGGTTATTGATAGTAGTTATTTGGAATTTCTCTGCTTTTGTGAAATTGGTGGAGTGCCATTGTTTAGCTGTGAAGTAGACTGGACTATTGTTTTTGCCATTGAGTAGGCTGAAAACCAACAAATCTTCAGAGAGCAATCTAAAGAAGGCTCTAAGTTTAAGGAAAAACACCTCGGGTCCTCCACAGGGTGATATGTGCACCTAGGGAAAAGATGAATAGCTGAATTGTTGTAATGCAAAGAGAAGAATTCTGAAAACTATTATTTAAAAGCTTTCCTAGAAAAAGGTCTCCAGTAATCAAAGGTTTGTGGTCTTTTCAGTCTGAAGGTTTGGAAAGGTCTTTCATTGTGTGATCTGATGAGAAGAGCAGCATGCATTGCTAATACAGCAGATCTTTTCACATGTAATGAAGAAAAAATATTAGCTGTATGAAAAATGACATGGTACCCTGGACTGTGTAGATAAGCTAAGTTTAAAGAGCTGCAAATGGACTGGCTGAGTAAGACACTGCAATGCTGAAGAAGAGATAGGACTGGTCAAACATTTCATATGAGAACAGTTAATGGCAAATTATGGAAATAATGGAAGATCGGTTTTGATACAATGAAATTTTGATTGGGAATCAAGCTGAGATGGAGCTATATGAAGGAAAGAAACCCAAAGAAGAAAAAAAAGCAGAAGATGAGAGAAACATAGGTGCATGACTTTGTTAAAAAATCTACTTTTGACGTTGTATTACTGGTTCTGTTAAAACACCATTTTAAAAAAAAGCCTTAAATATTAAAATAAGACAGTTCTGCTGACTTCAGTAGAAATAAAGTGTATCTTGACTGAAGTGCCTTATTGCAGCACAGAGTTGTAAGAAACTTTTAGCTTTTCCTCCTTGTTTCTGTAGCATAAAGAGCTGGTGCAATTTGGTTTGCAAGAGGACTTATTTTCCTGCCTGCTGCGCAGAATAGGTTACCTCTGCATTGACAGGGACAGCACTTCATGTTCCTCTGAGCTGCCCAAAAAATCACAGCATACATTTCTGTTGATCTTCGTTCCTCTGTCATGCTTTAAAATGTGCATTCGATCCATTTCAGTCCAGGGAAGGACGTAGTCTTTTAGTGGAACATGACGTGTCAGCGGGAAGGTTGTGCTGCTGGGAGGTGGCTGTGTCATATGGCTTTTGGAGGGGTTGATGAAGGTCTCTGAATGCTTCCTTGTTTTTGACTTGGTGAGAAAATCTAAAAGGAGGGACTTGGTTTACTAAGATCATGGCTGGTTAGAAGAATGCACTTAATTACAGCGTGCTGTGATTATGCAGTCAGTGAGAAAGTGAGTTTTCATAGAGTGTCATGATTTATGTTGTCACAGCTACATTGAGGGTGGCTTCACTTTTTTTGTTGTGCGTGTCAGAGCTCAACAAATGTATGGTATCACACTTGGTTTGAAGTTTGACATATGCATAGTTTGGATAAATTGCAAGTAATTGTTAAAAATTCCTGCTTTTCATAGAAACGTGCACACGGTAGATCATACAGATGGCTGTGGGTTGTGTAGCACCTTCTTAAATTTGAGGCGGATCAGGAAATTAAATTATTTCCCATTTAGTACTTACTAGAAGATACTATTTGAGCAGCTGTTCATAGGGGTTCTGCTTTTCTTAAACTACTTCCTGTGTAATTGGAAGACTTTTAAAATGGAACAAAATATGATTATAATTTCCTAAACATTTTAGAAAAGGAAAATGTCATACTGTTAACTTTGCACATACAATCTTAACTGAAGTAACTGAGGGAGTTGAAATCAATATATAGCAAAGCATAGTTACAGGCTTCCATGCATATAAAAGAGTAAGATTGATTTGCAAATTTATAGGTGGCTTCAGAACTTGGGAGACTTGTGGAAGTGTCAATTCAGTGTGGTTTCTACTTCCTTCTTGCAAATTTTCCCATAGGAGATTTTTTTCCTAGCACTATTTTAAATACAGAAAATCTAAAATTGTGCTAGTAAGAGGTTTCGTATTTAAAATATTTCTCCTTGACAAAGGAGTTGAGTTTATATCTTCATTAGCATTCTTGTTAATTGAATATCACAACTGTAAATGTAAAATTGATTTGCAAAACAGCATGTCCTAGCAAACAATCCTGATTTCTGGTTAAACTACATTTTGATAAAAAAGGATAACATTTGTTCATCTAGAATAGAATTCCACGTCAGAGATAAGGATAAGGCTCCTGCTCTGAGGGCAGAGCTGGCTTTCATATGCAGTTGAAGGACAGTCTTCTAGTTTTGAAAGTGCTTGTCTGTGAGATTGTCTTAGGGATGTGGGTTTTTAATTCCCCTTTATAGTTTTCAGACAGGGGTTGTCATAAGGTAGTAGGGAAGAGCTGGCAAATACTGGTGGGGAAGCAGCTCTGAAGTCTTCTTGTCATGGGAGGAATTCTGGTTCTTACTCCTGGGTGCATAAAGTGGCTGCCTCCTGCCCTGGCCGCCATGCCTGCTCCACTCAGTGATGCACCATGGGCTGCACAGCCCTGGCTGAGGGGCACAGGGTGCCTAGTAAACAGATGGAAATGCAGCATTTTTGTTAAACTGATCTTACTTCCCAGCAAAGGAGGTTTTGTTGCTTAGCTGAGCATTGAGTTTGCAGAACGGATGAGATAATGCGCTGTGACGTTGGTAGAGTGAAAATTCATAGGAGGGAGGAGAAAGGAATTGCATCAGTAATCTGGTGTGGTTATGCTCCAGAAGTCTCCACCTAGGAATCTGTGTTTCAAGTTACAATGGGAAGTGCAAGGAACAGCTGTTGAGATGATCCACCTTTTGATTTGTGGTGCAGGGATGAGGCTGAGCTGGACTCTGGGCATGATCTTCACTGCTCAGAAACAGCCATAACCATAAAAAAGCACTCCAGAGTCTGCATGTGGGCTCAGCCACTGCCTTGGGTATCTGCACTGGGGAAGACTTCCTTGGCTTGTAAAGTATCTTTCTCTGGGAACCCAGGGGAGTTGTGATTCGGAAGTCAGGGCTGTCTTCTTGGCAGAAGGTAGTGCTCTTAAAGTTTTTTATTTTCTTTGACCTGTCCCTGTTTTTGTTGTTGTTGCTTGACCTGTATCCTAGGCAGCCTGTGCTTTCTATCTGAAAGTCTTCCCAGTTGTCTGTGCTGTCACGTTGGAGGTGCTGCATCCCCACTCCTGCTTGCTTATCATAGAACCATTAAGCTTGAAAAAGACGCTTAAGATCATCAAGTCCGACCATTAACCTAACATTAAAAAACAATAAGCTTCCATTTGCAGATTATTTTCCCCTCATATTATTCCTGTGGATATAATGTGGGGGATTCTGGAACCTGTTTACGAATACTGAATCATGCTCTGGATGTACATGTACTGGTGAATGACCTGAAAGTCATCTGTCTTACTGACTCAACAAGCAACTTCAAGGCACATGTATTTTTCACTTGTTGATATTGGGAAGGACTCAGATAAGAGGTCATCAAATCTGATTCAGTTTATGCTGTGTTGTGGACTATTTTTGTACATATGTAAGGAGTATTTGGAAAACAATTATATGGTCTTTTTACTAAAGAAATCTATGAACAAAGTTTGTAAATAATTCTAGAACTAGTTCTAGAATTTTAACACTAGTTTTAGAGTTCTAGTACTCATTTTTGTTAATAGTATTTTAGGATTTTAGAGGAAAGATCACTTTTGAAATAAGTGGCTTCAGTTTCTCCAGCTTTATGGATCAGTTGTGTAGCTAGGGAGTTAAATTTCCATTTAACTAATTTGCTGTCATTTTAAAAACTTTAAATGCCTAATTTGTCATATAGTTTAGTAGCTAATGGGCATTAAAGTCAATGCAGAAACTTTGGTTTATGATTGGAATTAAACCATTCAGATTGAAAAAGCCATAATATAATTTTATCTGCTCCTTTCTTCCTTTTGCCCAAGTGTAAGTGATAGCATTTAGAATTCCTTTCAAAATGTCCTTGGAATGATCTTTGGCATTTCCCTGTGTAATCCTTTCCTATCCTTTCATCTTTTTAACTGTTGACTGCCTTTCTTGTCTGCATTATGTCTGCTGAAACTCCGGCCAATTTTACTATTAACCTGGATTTTCAGTATCATGATTTACTGTAAAAACCCATCTATGGATTTTCATTCTTCCAAATTGTTTGCATGAACAAATGTGATCTTGTTTTCATGCCAAACTTTCATCAGGATTTGATGATTAATGTTTCACGTCTTAAATATCTTCTAATTCGACGACCACAGTATTTATTAGCCTCTTTGACACTTCTTCCTCTGTCCTTTGTGGAAGAAGTTTTACGTTGCTGCTCTTAGGCAAATACAGTCTTATGTACTTTTCAAACAGGTGTTCCATGATGGATTTATTATTCAGATGTTTTAAAGTTACTCTGGGATCAGACAAAATGGGAAGGATGAGGTGCATGTTAACGAATTTTCACAAATAATTTTTATTGTGGTGAAAACTGTAATTCAGTGTTTCTGAAAAGTACACTTAAACCTGAGTGATTTGAGCACATAAAGATGTTAGGTCTATGCTTTCGAAGAACTGAAATTATATTTTCAGGTAAATGAGTCAGCATAAAGGATTACTACTTCTAGGAGTTCTATTTTGACATCTGACTAAAGTATTTCCACTGAGAGTGATGGCATTCTGAGTGAAGAGATGGATTAAATATCGAATTGCATAGTGTGTAGTACAGGGTGATACCGAAAGTTAGAAATCAGTATTAGAAGGTAAGCTGCATGGTGGGTCATTGTATCTGTAAGTGATTAAATTAAAAGTGGGATCTTCTTATCTCTCACCTGTGTACTTTCATCTTCCTGATCTGTGTATAGGAAGTTAGGGACCAGGAACTCTCTTGAAAAGACAGTGAAGTTGCATATTGACTTCAAAATGTAGTGATTTTGGATGGGATTTTTTCTTGAGCACTTGGAAACTTGTATGTCCCTCTGAAAATCACATTACTTATGGCTAAAAGGACAAATGTGCATATGTAGAGCAAAAACTTAGGTTTTACTTCATTCATCCAGAAAAGTGAGTTTACAATAGCTCAGGAACATCATCTTTACTGTGAAACAAAGTATACTTGTTCTAATTTCAGAACTATTTCACAATATATTTTGTGTTAGTAGAGATAAGTCTTCTTTTGAATTGGATTTGAAAACAGTAATTTCCGAGGTTGTTGAAATTGTACAAATAACACTAAATTGAAAATTGAGATACTGAGAATTGAGATGTCTGGAAAAAAAAGACTGGAGTTCTCTTCAAGATAAATCTTATATTTAAAATATTGCTACAACTTGAAATTATTTTCACTCTTATCAGTAAAAGAATAAGGAACTTCATTATAATTTCGAGTCTCTTTTGAAAAGGCTACAGTTTCCTTTGTCAGTTTGGTGTGATTCCTTTTCAGAATACAAACAAAAAGTTCTTGTATACATAAGCACACCCAATTGTTTGATTTGCACCTACAGCTGGAACATTGGAAAGAAGAATGTTCTGGGAACTCGTTATGCAAATGCCAGACCAAGTGTCCCACTTTATTTCAGAGTTATCATCTAGAGTATTACCACAACAAATGGCCTTTTTTAACTAGAATGAGGTTTAACCAGCTGTAAAATTGATAATCAGTCATGGTATTTCAGAAACTGCAGTGTGAGTGGTTTTTGCATTGTCTGTGCAGTAATTAAAATCAAGTTCTTAGAACATTGAATGTACCTGAAAGTAGTTTTTAAACTACCAAAGAGAAACTTTATACACTTAGCTGATTTTGTTCTCACTGAGCAAGAGGTGAAGTTGCATTCAGGAAAAAGGACACAAAGAAATATTGCACAGCCACCTGTTGCATGCTGGATTATCATGTTGTAGAAAGGGAAGCAAAGTAAGGTTGGGCAGTCAACCTTTGTTCTATTTTATTCTCTTAAATTTTGAAATTTTTTTTCCTCTTAATATATATGTATGTGTATGTAGTTATAATGCCACTCCTGAGATGTAAAAGTTATAAATGGTAAATAGTTTTCTTTCTGTGTAAGCCAAAGATTAGAAAAATTGTTTTATTGCACATGGGGCTGATACTAAGTCCTTTCAAGTGTTTTCTGCAAGCTCATAGCCTGCTTTGTGGCAGTAGCATTTGGTTTGGCTGTTGCCAGAGCTGACATTTGAATCCAGCCTCTGTTTTCTCACATTTCACTGAATCATTTCAGTTTGAAAAGACCTCCAAGATCATCCAAGTCCAAACTTTGACCAGTCACCCTCATCAACTAATTATTCCTTCAGCCCCAAATTTCAAGCCTCCTCTTGCAGGTTGGGAGGACAATAGGCAGAATACAATGTACTGCTGGTTTCAGAATGGTTTCTCTTAGTCTCTGTTGTTAAATCTCTTCTTTTTTTCCTTGTATATTTTTCAGTTAGGCACTTTATGTGCTCTTTTGTCCAGAACATGTAATATTGAGGCTGAAATAAACTTGTTTTATTTCCTTGTAGTTATTTGTAGGGATTAAAGTAGCTTGTGCTGGAATGAAAAGACAGTTTCCCAAAGTAGTAACATGAAAGCGGATCACTAGATTGAATCAGGAGTTTGCCTGCCTAACTACTCTGTTCCCAGCAATAGTCAATAGCTCAGAAGTGCCTGAGTGGGACAGAGTGCAGAACTGAGTGCAGAACAAGGACTATGGCTATTCAATTCCACTCTCCCAGCCTGGGAAGATGGGGCAGCTCAGGGAGTCTCCGACGTGGATATAGTGGTTTTCTGTCTCAGAGCTCTTGACAGTTTTATCTCCCTTGAGTTGAATATACTTCAGCGCAATGTAAACTTCTTGGCAGCAGAAACATCCCATGGTAATAAGTTCTATGATGTGAAAAAAACCCCTCCCTTCTGTTTTGAGTCTCTTGCATGCTGGCTTCCATTTTCCTGGAATGGAGATCCAGCTAGCCAGGGAGTCTGAGTCACCACATACATAGGAGACCAGGTTCCAGTTGATTGCCTGTGATACTGTCTGATGTTGTCTCTGCTTATTCCAATTTGTGCTTATCCATCAGGCATCTCTTATCTTAGATTGACTGCAGTACAAAACAAAACAGAGTCATGATCTTCCACAGACAGGCCCCAGTCCATGATCGATGACACTGTGATAATACAATTCACGATGAAATACTGTTTCACAAAATATCCTGTCAGCCCTTCTAACAGCAGTGTCTAGCCAAATAATTTGTGGTATTTCTGGAGATGCACGCGGCACTCTGTCTGTAATTGAGCTCTGGTTGAAGCTATTTTCCAAATTGAATACAAATAGCCATCATAGGATAATTTAGGATGCAAGGGGCCTGTGGAGGTCTTCTGGACCAAACCACAGATGTACTCAATAAGCAGGTTCAATTAGATGATGTTTAAGAATTTAGTTTTAAACTAAATGGAGATGCCATATCCTCTCTGGGCAACTTGTTCCAATGTCTGACCATGGTGGAGAAAATGCTTCCATATAGCCAATTTCAATTCCCAAATGGCAACCTGTGTCTGCTGCCTCTTGTCAGACCCCTCTGCCGCAGGGCCTGCTGCTGACTCAGGGCCAGCTTTTGTTCACCAGGACCCTTGGATCCTTTTCCTCAAAACCACTGTCTAGCCAGCAAGTGCCAGCCTCTCCTGGTGTGTGGTGGTATTCCATGCCACACGTGGGAGTCTCTGTGTGTCATTGAACCTCATGAGGCTCCTCTCAGCCCATTTTCCCAGCCTTTCCAGGTCTGTCTGAATAGCAACTCTGCCCTCCAGCGTATCAGCCACTGCCCTGGTTGTGTTATCCATGAAGTTGCTGAAGGTATACTGTGTCCTAGCTTTTGGGTCATGAGTAAAAACAAACAGTATTGGTCCCATTAGCAATCCCTGGGGAATGTCAGTGGTTACCAGCTGCCAAGTCGGACTTGATTCTACTGATCACAATGATACTTCGACTCGGATGGTCCAGCCAGCTTTCCAACTGATTGTTCACAGACCAAGTTGGCCAATGCAATTACTGTAGGAATCTGTGTTGAATACCTTGCTGAAGTTGAGATAAACAACATACTGCTCACTCCTTGGGCACTGAAACAGTCATCTCATTAGAAAAGAGTTGCACAAGCAAATTAGACACAATTTGCTTGTGATCAGTTTATTCTTATAAACGAAGAATAAGTTTACCTTATTCTTCGTTTATTTGGAAATGGTGTCCAGGGGCCTGAAGTTAACTGGAATTCTGGCCTGTTGGTCTGCAGATCCTCCTTGTTGAAGCTGGCACACAGCACAGCACTTGCCCTTTTCCAGTTAATAGGAACCTCTCCCAGTTGCTGTGACCTCTCAGAGAAAGTAGGGAGCAGTCTGGTAATGCTTTTGACTGGCTCCTTCACCCTCTCGAATGAGTCCTGAGAGGGTTTTTCCTGAGAAAGTGTGCCCACATTTACTTTCTTTTGCTGCTGATTTATTCATGGAAGCCTTTGTTCTTGTCCTTCATACCCTTTCAGTGCCAGAACCTGAACCTGTCACTGTGTGTGAGGATGTGCATACGTGTATGTTCTGATTTTCTAGGGACAGAAATACTAAATGCTTCACAGTTTAAGAGAAACAGGCTTAATCACAGTCATTCTGTGTCATGCTCTAAGTCATGCTCTTTTATGCATGGCACAGGCTGTTCTATAATATCTGAAGTGACAGAATATGTTTATTTTATTATGGTCTTGTTTGGCATTTGAATATCTCACAGACACTGATAAGGTGATGTTTTTTCCTGGTTGAAGCAAAACTGGGGTGCTGTGTACAAACATAAGTATTTATTGCTTATGTTTGTCTGTTCGAGGTGCCATGGCTTGGTTTTTTTCTTGGGTGTCTAATATTATGTAATGTTTATTTTTAAATACAGTTCCTTCTGATACAACGTGCAATTAGCATTAAAAGCTTCTGCAAACTGATTCATAAAGCAGAGGATATAACAACACCCACTCAGTGGAATTTATGGCTAGATAAACATATCAGGAATCAAGAACTGTTATTTTCCCCAGTTTATGGTCAACTGTGATAGAAGTTTTAAATTTTGTAATGAATTTTAATGCTAGCATCTTCTCAAGAAAGGTTCTGCACTTACCTTGATGCCTTTTAAACCTTACATTAAGTGGATTTTAGTAACTAAACACAAAAGTTTTTCCATGACTAAATTAATTTATTGATGAAGTAGTTGAAAAAATCCTTCAGAAGAAATTTTCTGCTCTCTTCTGGGGCCCCTTTATATCACTTCCCCTCCAGTGAAAGAAGCCCAAAGATCTTGGTACAGCCTGACCACAGCTTGGAGGAGCAGTTGTTTGCAATGTGAAGGTCCTAATGGATCTTTTAGGAGAAATAGCTAATTAATATAGATTTGTGCACAGAACAAACACAGGTTGTTGCTCAGAGACTTGAAAAATGAGTAATTCTAGCAGCAGATTGCAATAGCCATTCACTTCATCAGACTTACTGAAGGACATCTCTCAAAATCTGCAGATAGCAAGTTCCTGTCAGCACTTCTTTTCTACTCCTTTTCTTCATACTTTTTACTGTAAAGAAATTGCTTATTTAAGGACCATCTTTATCTTTGCAAGACCAGAGGTTTTTTGACTTGTTGATACAAAAACTGATTTTAATGTTGCCGACCTGCCATATGCTCTGGTCAAAAGTAATTGAAGCATCACAGAGTAATTCAGCTTTGAAGACCTCAGGAGGTCATTGAGGTTCAACCCCTGCTCAAAGCAGCTGCTTAATGTCTGTCCTGAGTGTGAATCTGGTCTCTTTAATACAGGACAGCCAGTTATGTGGGTTTGATAGGTGGAGTAGGGTTAGATTTTCTCCCCGTTGTGTGTGTTGGTTTTTTTGTTTTTTTTTTTTTTGGGGGGGAGGGGGTGTTGGTTGGGTTTTTGTTTTGTTGTTGTTGTTATTGTTGATTTGGGTTTGTTTCTTTTTTTTTGTTTTATTTTGTTTTGTTTTGTTTTGCTCTTTTTCTTTGGAAGGTGTTTCAAGAATAGGAAGTTTCTTCAAATTACTTCAGATCACAATCTTACTCATTTTGTTCCAGAGGGAAACACGGAAGATCAAACACTTCTAGTTGGGCTTGTTGGGAGAGACAACATGTTCCGTTCTGGTCCTAGAGGCTGAGGCCAGTGACCTCTGAAATGCCTTTTTGTTATTGAAGTTGCTGAGAAAACTTCAATTCTTTGATAATACCTAATCCTCATGGATTTTACAAATGATGGAATTATTACTCTAGTCAGTCCCTAGAAGAACATGCATTAAGTGTCAGCAGAAATCATCCAGAAAAATTCTTCTTCTGCTTTAAAATGTAGAATGTTGCATTAGTTGTCCTGACTCAGGAATTGGAATGGAAGTGTTATTTCTGTTATTTTGGGTACTTAAACATTTAAAATATTTATTTATTTTAACGTATTTACATGTAGGCTTATGGAAAATGTATAATGTGTTTGGGAGACAGACTTAATGATGGATTTGACTGCAGTCTGGGGTCATCAGTGAAGTGTTTTGTGGGGGACTGTGGAATGGTGTATTGCAATGTGAACTCCAAATGAATCTAATATTATGTATAAAAAAACACCTGAACATATAAAAAGCATCTACTCATTCCATAAAAATGGTTTTTTGGTTGTTTTTTTTTTTTTTAAGTTGCTTGTCCTTTTATATCAGTAATACAATCTGGGTTAACTAAGGTGGTGAACAGATACAGTTACTTTTCAGAATGTCAGTTAGACTTATAAATAAGGCACATTTCTAGAAAGTAGTGTATACTTACTAATTAAAGGAATGAAAATGATTATAAATTATTTCCTTTATTGTCAAATTCGTTTTTGTGAGAAAGCCATGTTTTAGGGCTGCTTAGCTTTTTAATTAAAAATAATCTCCTTACTAACCAACAATGCATATGTATTATTGCAAAAATGTTGATATGCTCTTTTGCCCTATTGACTTTAGATATTGATGTTTGTTAGAAATAGATATACATATTCTTTTTGTTTAAATTCCACTCATTTTCCTCCAATGTCATTAGATAGCTACTTACGCAGAGATAATCCTAAAATAATTGTTTTGTCCATATTGGTAGGCAATCGACTATCAGTAGTTTAAGTTTGAATAAGGTCTTTTGACTCATCATTATTTAATTTTTACCTCTTCTGGGATTTTCCCATGCTCATTTAATCTTCCCTACTGTCTCGTACTGCCAGGCTCCCTTTCTTCCAGTAATCATTTTTGCAACTATAGACTTTTCCAGAAGTTCCCCACAAAACATGTCCACTAAATAGTAGGACTTTGCCCTGCTTCGACTATTGATTGAATCTATTTGACTTTAATTGTTTCTCCCCTGGAGCAGAAGTATTGCCTTTTTCTGCTAGTGTATGGTCTGATATCTTGACCTTAAAAAAAAAAAAAAAAACCTAACAAAAAACCCCCACAAAAAATGACATCTATGGCAATACATATTCTGTGTTTTTACATACTGCATCCAAATTCTGTACTACAAACTTAGATGTGAGTTTGATTACCTCAGTTTTATTCATCACTTTAACTGGAAATCTGGGCTCATAGAGTTATGGTGGAATACATTTTAAGAAATATGTGATGCAGCTGATTAGAATATGCTGCTGACATCAAACTTGAAGTTAGGCAGAAGATAACGTATAGGCAGGCTATTACTTATTAAGTTTAAAGTGTTTTAAAGAGTGATTTTCAGCAGTTGCTGGTATTTTTAGTACAGGAAAGTTTTGTGATAATTTGTGAGGGTACAGAAAGATAAATATTTAAATCTCCATTTTCATGACGGAGAATTGGGATTGTTAGCAATATGGAACAAGGATGGCCTTGTTGTCAAAACATGATTTTTAAGAATAGACTGTACATCTGTCTCCGTCCTCACACACAGATGAGCTCCCTAACCTTTTATCTCTTTTCCTGGTGTTACCTCTGACTTCTGCAGCTGTAGCCTTTGAAAGCCCTGTTTGGGAAAAGAGGAATGAATAAAAAGCTGTGTGTTGCACTTGGATTTTCAAGAAACAGTAGGTAATTCCACTTTTTCAGGGTGTCAGAGAAACAGTTCCTGGCATGGGTTTATTTTTTGTGCATTTGTAGATAGACTTTTTCCAGTTCTAGTACTTGTACTGTTCTGCTCAATTGCTTGGGAAATCTCCATCCAAACTGGAGCATAAATGGCTGTGGAAAAGTGACAGTCAAAATTACCAGCCTGCTCTTGCTCTCTTGTTAAGGAGCAAAACTTGCTAATAAAGGCCTTGGAGGATTCCAATGAATAGGAAATTATCTCTAGTGTAATTTTAACAGGTTGCAGTTCTGGGATTTGCTGAACATTAATGTTTTGAAAGCAATACGAATTCTAAAGTCAAAAGTAGCTAAAGAACCTGGAAATGTACAGCGACTTCAGACGAAAGCAGATTATGCTGAACTACTGAATTTTCCATGACTACAGTGATAAGCAGCAAGACATGCAAGACTAGTTTTATTAAGGGTTAAAGAGAAAATAGGAACAACTGATTTAGAGGTCAAAATGTGCATTTTTACAATGTTTAAGTTTTTTGGGGGTTTTTTTGAAGAGGGTAATGTTTTAAACGTTAAGTTGTATATTCACAGTTGCTGGCTTACTCCTCTTTCCAGTCCTCTTTGGCTTAATTTATTGCTTTTAATTGCTTTTATGTGTTTATCCCAGCAATTTGTGAAGAGATTCCAGGTAGGCTTGGAAGGAATTTTAGAGATCACTAGTAAAGTCCTCTTCCCAGAGGTAGGATCCACAGCTGGATCTACTGTAATAAATATTTCTCTAACTTGTGAATCTCTTGTGAAGGTGATTTCTCAGCTTCCTTGGGTAGCTGTATTTTGTCAGTTCTTTACTGCTGCTATTTAGAATTTTTTTTCTTAATCTGTAACCTAAATCTTCATGCCTAATTCAGCTAATTTTTATGCTGTTTCTGGGGATGTGAGGAAGTGTCCGCTGTCATCATCGCTCGTAGCAGCTTTTTATGTTCTAAATGAATTTGTCCTGTCTCCTTAGGCGAACTGTTTTTAAGACTAAAGTCTCTGGTGTTGACAGCCTTCCCTAGCACAAATTGCTTATCATTTTCCTGGTCTTCTTACCTTCCTTTCAGTTCTTTTCCAGCTTGTCTTTTGCAGTCCTCTGTACAGGGATTTACAAAACTGGACACAATATTCTGTCGTAGGCTATAACAGCAGATGATTTCTGATCTTTATTTACAAAAGAATCTTGGTTCTCTGTGAGGTCTTATACAATGCATCTCCTGTTTTTGCATCCTAGACAGGACATCTAATCTGCTGTAACCCTGTGTCATTGTCCGTTATCTTCTTTTGTTTTCATTATTCCAGTTTTCATGTTCTGTGTGTTTAACTTCTTTCAAAAGCATATGTTAGTGGGGATTTTCCCCTCTTTTGGTACTTGGCCTTTGAGTTGCATCTGACTATATTTTTTCATCTTTTTTTCCCTTCTTTTTGAAGTAATTTTAAATGTGGGGGGGGAAACAAAAGTGTGTGCTCAAAATTCCAAGTTTGGTATCAGTTACAGAATTAATTTATTTATTTATTAGTTCTTAGTAGATCTGTTTCTTATTCTGTTGCTTTATTATGATAATGAAAATATTCTGTAGAAATGGAACAGGACAAATCCAAAGGAATTTCTTTTTGACACACTTTTCCAAGTCCTGATGATTACCAAACTCTGATAATTACCTTTTGGACATTTACTCCATGATTTCCTGTACTGTATTTTTTTAGTTTGCCAATGGGAATGGTGATTCTGGTGTTTTATTCCTATGTTAAGATGCTTTGCCTTCTTGATTACATCACGTGTTCTTCCAGAAATCAGTCACATGGCACTGTTTTATTTTTGAGAAAAATACAGAAATCCTTAAACCCTGGATCTCACATGTTAATCCTCTAGGTGTTTACAAAATGACTAATGTCATGTTCTATCTCCCTGTTCACAAGTATTCTGATCTGTAGCTTGGAAAGCCCTCCGCCTTTAAATGGGAGGGCTTTGATTTGCCCTTTTGAGTCTTGCTGACCTCTCCTGTTCTCCTGGGTTCTCAAAGTAAATTGATTAAGACAGTCTCCTTAGATACTTGGAGTGAATTTCAGTGGCTCTTGCTGGCTTCAGCACATTTCTTCATGTATATAGTGATTTTCTTTAGGATTTGCTTTCATTCTTACCCTAGAAAGCCTGGAAGACTTGAGCCGCCTGTGCACTCTTTTTTTGTAAATCTTAATGGATTTTTATTTTTGTCCTTCTTAATGTAAAGTATCCTTCATTATTTTCTTGTGTCCCTTGTAAAATACAACTCATTATACCCCTTTGTCTTTCTGATTGTTATTTACGTGCTTTTGCTATTCCATAGTGATGTTCCTTAAAGTTCTTCTTGTTGCATCTTGAACAATTTTGTTTTTGTTATTGTTTTGTAAGTAGTTTTGATGAAGCTATTTTTGGCCTGCTCCCATCCTATCATTACAGTGGAACACTTTCATACTGTGCCTTTCAAATAGCAAGGGAAATGTATAAAACCATTAAAATATGCACATGGGATGCAGCACATAAGAGGACATTTCTCAAGGAGCATTGCATGTAAGATGAAGGAAAATATGCATGTATTCAATAGCAGACAATGTTAAAACAATTTCAGTATTTGTTTACCTTCATGTACAGAAATCAGATTGTAAGTAAAACCTGTTGTTACGTATTTACATACTGATCTATGGACAGTAGCTGCTTTTAGGTTTCTAAATTGTACATGCTCAATACTGTTAAAACTTAAATCTGTTCATTAACGTAGAACTATTAAAGAACTAGAATAGCAAGACCTTCCAACAGTAAATGTTGGCTGCATTATCATGCCCCATATTATTACTTCACATACTAATTATGCTTAAGTAAGAGAAAAGTGAATTGCAACATGTCCTAGTGATCACTGAGTAGGATGGGCTTGGGAAAATGCTTTATTTGCCTTGCATATGACCTTTTAGTTGTTTTTCATATTGTGTTCTGCTACTGAGCTGTTCACCTTCTGTCATATGGAAAGAGGTAATCACTCAGGAAAGACCAGAATTATTCAAGGCTCCAGTTGGCATAAGGAAGAACATAGTGGGGATTTAATCCTCATGAAGAGTCATTAGATGGTCAGTTCTTGTGTGCATAGATTTGGGAAGTTCTGCCTTAAAAAGCATGTAGGCCAAGTTAGGAAAATGTGATCTGAAGTTACAAGACCCTTCTATCTGTACTTTTTGATTCAGTGTATTTTATTAAATTTTATTTGAGTATTTGGAAGGTGAAAGGAATATTCTTTTGGTTTTCCTGTAAGTAATGCTTTAGTGACGTTTTCACAGAATCACATGGGTGTGGGTTGGAAGGGACCTCGAAGTCTCTTCTAGTCCAACCCTTGTCCCCACACAGGGACATCTTTTACTAGATCAGGCTTTTTATGTTTTCCAGTTATTGCAGGATTATGGATTGTTTCCTGAAGCAACTCATACCTCTTCAGTTCAATCATCTTACTTTGGGGCCTTGAGTTTTACTGTTTTCACATCATGAAAGTGAGGAATAAATTAAAGTAGCCAAAGCTGGTTTTGATACCCTGTAGAGTTTACACATACATATCAGTGTTAGACAGGTTCAAACAGTTATTTAAACTTCAGAAACTCCTATCATCATAGCATGGTTTAATTTGGTGAGAGCTTCAGTTGGATTGCCTGGAATTAACATGGGACTCATTGAGAAACTACTAGTATTTTTTCCCTGTTACTGCCCCTTTTGTCAGAGAAGAACATAAAACATTTTGTTCCCGTATCTCCTGAAATTTTCTTGCCTCTTTTTTCTTAGGTTCATTCAGATCTGTAAACAGTGTAAGTCACTTGCTGGGAATGCCAAGCTCCACATTGTCCACAGAGGGTGACTGTCAGAGTGGTTCCTCCTGGTGTAGTAGGAGGGTGTTGCAAAATTTATCAAGTTGGACTTTTCTTTTGGAAAACAATCCATGGAAAACATTTTATCATGTTGGCCATGAGCAAAAGGCTTTTGATGGGAGCTGATCTGACTTTGCCAGTGGTGCGTTTGTTTGGAAGCTTCTATTTTTGGCCTGTGAGCTTCTGAGTCTTTTGTAAGAGCAGAAAGAGGAAGTGAACAGTGAAATCCCTTTAATAGCGTATTTCCTGGTTGAAGTGACTTATCTCTGAGGCCTAGACAGAGGCAACGTCATTTCCTGGATTACTTCTCTTCAGTCTGAACGGTCTGTTTTACTGCATAATCTTTTGACCCAGCTTCTTAATTGTAGTGAATTTTTGTGTGAAGTTACATAAACTAGGTTTTTCACTGGAAATGTAAAGCTTTAAGGAAATAACTTTTAACAAAATGTTAATGTGCAGGACAAGTCTTTCATAAACTACCTGTTGATATGAACTTATGAACTTAAAATTTTGTTTAAAAGCTTTCTTTAAAAAAACCCCACCACTTATCTTTGAGGGAGTACAATAATGGGGCTTGTTCACAGGGTTAAAAAAAAATTGACACACTTCTGTTCCTTGTGATGATGATACTAATCACCTTTCTTTGACAGCACCTGTAGCTGGCTGTCTTCAAGAGTTAGGACACTTCCAAATAGTTAATAATAGTCAGTTGCACTTTCTCAAAGTACCATTCATTAATAGCTACTGGTGAAAATTGTTACCAGGAGGCCATGAAAGAGAGGCAGAAAGAGCTAATAAAAAAATTAGCTGCAAATATGGTTCTCAGTTTTTGTAGCCCACAAAAAAGCTGTGGAATCAGAATGACACGGGAAAAAACAGTGGCATCTGAAATTTTAATATACAGCTCAGTTTAAATTGGAAGTTACAGTTGGTTTGGACGTTGTAATCCAACTTCACAAAAATTTTTGTTGGGGTTGTTAGCTTTATTCTTTTCCCTGACATTTTGCGTAAGATGGAAGTCAAACACACTATAAATGCATTTCTTGGTCGACCGCTAAAATATCTTTGCATGAAAAGCATTAAAATATCAGGTGACCTCACCTCTCTTCTCCTCCAAAACACGGAGAACAGAAGTATGCCTGGCTGATTTGTGTTAGCACAGAGTGCTTTTACATCTCCCTTAAAATGCCTGCCCAGTTGTTAGTGATCATGAGAATATTGTGGCAGTGAAAGAAGAATGTTAGAGTTCGGTGGTGTGTGTAGACTGCCAGCTAATTGGAGTGGATACTTTCCTGAGCTAGGTAAAATCCTAAAAGGTGGCCCAGCTGTTCTTCATTGGGGCCTTTGGCATGGTCCTTCTCTACATTTTGCAAAGTGAGGATCCGTATTTCTGCTGACACACTGTGCTGCAGAATGAGGTATCCTTTTTGGAAGGTGGTGTTTGCTAAATAAAGAGTAGTATAGATTCTGTTATTTTGCAGAAAGTCACCTGAAGTCAGTACTTTCCATTGGATTTGTCTGGGTTATTGGGCAGTACTTATGCAAGTCATGAGGTAACTAATCCATAAGTATTTAACAACTTTGTTACTTTGATTTGGTTTTATTTTATCTTCTGTAAAAATGTCAAAATTAAGAATAGGTAGTAAGTCTTCTGTCCCTCTGAAAGATGAGCATGATGTCCTGGTGCATCACTCCTTTATCCTTAATGAATCTTGCAGGAACAGTTATGATCAAGCTGAAATAATTCCTATAAATATTGTTATTAAAGCAACTACTGTGCCTTCTTTACTGACTTCCCTTTTTGTTTATTAACACTGTTTTATGTTTCTTTCTGTTAGGAAGTTCTAAAACTTGATGTGTAAGACCTTCATAACAGTTCATGTTACATAAATTCAGGGGTAAAATTCCACCTTTTCTCTGAGCAGCAGTGGAAATATCATTAGGTGTTATATCACAAAATGTTTGCGATTGGCAAGAATTTCTTGAGATCATCTAGTCCAACACCCAGCTAGAGTTGGTTGCCCAAGACCAGGTCCAGTCAGGTTTAGAGTATCTCCACTGGTGGGGACACCACAGCCTCTCTGGGCAATTTGTTCCAGTACTTGACCACAGGCAAAAAAGGTGTGGTTTTCAGATAGAATTTCCTGTGTTCCACCTTGTGTCCATTGTCTCTTGTCCTGTCAGTGAGCCCTGCCTTTTCTTCAGTCCCTCCCATCAGGTACTTATACGCCCGGAGCACCTCAGCCGTCTCAGGCTGAGCTTTCTGAGCCTTTCCTCTTTTGAGAAACGCTCCAGTGCTTTAATCTTCATGGCCCATTGCTGGACTCACTCCAGTAAATCCTTGCCTTTCATGATTTGTAGAGCCCAGGGGTGGATGCTGCACTCCAGGTGTGACCTCATCAGTGCTGAGCAGAGAGGAAGGATCACCTGTTCACCAGGACCCTCAGGTCCTTCTTTGCAAAGCTGCTCTCCAGCTTCTCAGGCTGCAGCCTATACCTGGTGCCTGGAGTTATTCCTTCCCTAAAAACAGGACTTGGCCTTTCCCCTTACTGAACTTTGTGTTAATCTTCTCTGTCCAAGGGTGCACAGCTGGTGACTGGCCTCCAACTGGACTTTGTGCCACTGATCACAGTCTTCTCAGCCTAGTCTTTCAGACAGTTTTTAAAAATCATTTGTCTAACCTGTACTTCGTCAGACACTTCCCAAGACAATTTCATTTGTCAGGAGGTAAAAAGTAAATAAACAAAATCTCTTAGTTTTGAGAATGGTCTTAACCATTAATGTATTTTGTGGTGCAAAGTGACATATCCACAGAGGAAGTCTTATTTGTGTATGTGCATGTTTAGGACAAAGTGGCATTCAAAATGTACTTAATAATCTTAGGCCTTGCCTTTGACTCTATCCAGGTAGATATGTTTTTAGAATGAGTATAATAATTTTAGTGGTATTTTCAATCAATGATACCTTCCCAGATATATTAAGAAAAAAGTATGAAATCAGCAGATTGTTAGCTATAGCTTCAGTTATTAAGAAGGCTGAAAAGCTGTCTAGTTCTGTTGGCTGCCTATAATAAACATGATGTGGTCTTTGACTTAAATCTCTGTGATGCCCTGTCAAGGTTCAAAAACCTGAAGAAACAGTCTCAGAATTTTGTTCTTAGAGCAATGAATAAAACTGCCAGTTCATGCTGAACACTGGATTTGCTGCAAATGAATGGTGTCTCTGGCTCCTCTTATTATCTGAAACTAATTTTTAATTTTATTTGTCCCTGTGTAACTGGAAATGTCTTTGTGTTTTAAAGAGTATTTTTTTTAAGTTTTCCTGGGTTGTGGAAAGGTGGAATTGAGCTAAGTCTTGTAACAGGCATTTAAAATACTATTTTTAGTTTTAGATTTGGTGATCTCATCCCTTGCCATTTTAAGAGGTCTCAATTGTTTTCTGCTGAGGCACTGATAATGGGTAGCAGAATGGTATGTAGAGTTCTGACTTGCCTTCTTTTGAGTCACTTAGAAAAAGTAATCTAGTCTTGTGAGCCTGAATTATGTGGTGAATTTTCTTCTTAAGTTTAGGTCACATCTTGCTTCCAAGAAAAATGTGCAGTTGGTTTTCGGATATCCAGAATGAGAAGGTAGAGAGACTGTGATCAGAGCAATAATGTGGATAATACAGACATTTCCTGCAAATGTTTTTTTGCAGGAAATGTGTAACGAAAATAGGAAAAATGGACTGACTGAACTCAGTATCTTAAATCAGTGTTTAATGAGTAAGATTACTTGCTGATTAAGATTAAAACTACTACTCCAGTTTAAGTCCCAGTTCCACTAATCAGTGGTAATATAGCTGTACTGTTTATAGAACTTGGAGCCAGTCAGTGTGTGTTAGCTCCTCTGCTGGTTTATAAACATACTTGAGAGCTTGTTTGATTTGCCTACTAGGAATGTAATGCATGCTTGAATAATATATAATCAGTGTAGTAGTTTTAGTGAAGTTGTTAATTAAGGTTTTAGAACTCAATTAACTTGTTTTTATTTTTTTTTCAGGATGGCTTGAATTCTTTGGTCCTTGATCTGGATTATCCAGCACTGAGGAAGAACAAGAACATTGATAATTTCTTAAATAGATGTAAGTTGCAAGTGGCCCTTCAACAATGACATAGCTGTGATCTCAGTCATAGGAAGCTGAGTGGTCAGAAATGCTTTACTGATGTTCATTGTACTGATTTTTATAACTCTGAGCTTCTATATTCAGAAGGCTTTAGAGGACCATTTATTACAGAGAGAAGTTTCATTTTGGGGAGTCATTATATTGCTGAAAATATGTTGAAAAATACAAGCTGTAGATTTTTGTTTTCCTAAATACAGTTGGAAAAATCCTTTTATGTTATTTTTTTTTATCTTACGTATGTGTAGCTATATAATTTGCTAAGCATATCCAAGTTATTATTCTTGGGGAATTCATTACACAAAATGTCAACATTGTTTATATAGTCATACTTGATCTAACCCACAGCCTTCTGTGGGTTTTTAAAACTAAATTGTTGTACCTTAAAATATGTTGGTGCATTTTTGCACCTTTGCATAGATGTGTGTGATTCATCCCAAATTAATTGTAGACAAGATCTTGGAATACAATTGAGCATATGGAAATGGAAGACTGTTACATCAGAGTAGCTATATTTTGTCTTTCAAATTGATTTCTATCCATGTATGTAAGCAGAATTTTTTTCTTGTAAAAACAGTGGACTGTTTGTTTTAAAATATAAGTTGCAGTGAGTAAGCCCTCTTGGAAAAACTGTGCTTTGTGGGAGCTTATTGTGAGGTCCATATTTTTTTAAAAAGTTTTTTCTATTGCATATGTTAAGGTTACTGCAGATACAGTATTATCAGCAACTCCCTTTTAGATTCTTAACTGGTAAGAGCTGTATTTCTGCTCTCTGTTGTCCTGGGACTCCTTGAAATATCCTGTAGATGTAAATATCTGCAGACTCCTGTAGATGGACATACAGCTTTACAGTTGCCAGTAAAGTCTCATTTGGGGAAATCACTTAAAATACAGTAAATAAGAAACAGCAGATAGAAAGTAGAGGCATACCTTGGGATTATTCTCAGTTTGAGTTCAAAGGAATTCAAGCTGATATTTGTGAAAGAAAGGGTTTGAAACAGTATTTTAAGTATCTTTGTTACCTGCAACTAAGCACTGTATGTGTAAAGTAAGGGGAAAGCCCAGTGAAAATGACATAAATAACATTTATCAGTAACTTCTATGAGCTGTTCAGATTCACTTTTACATTACTGTTGGAAAACAATTTAACCTTGTGAACAGGTTGAGTTTGTTTGGTGTTTGTTTTCTGCAGCCCCTGAACATTCTTGCTCTCTGTCTGCCCTTTTTTGAAGGCTGTTGCTCCTTCTTCTCCTCTAGGTTCTCTCCTGTTGTTGTTTCAAATATTATTAAGTATCTGATGTGGCCTGCAGGCTACCAGCAATGGCAGAAACATGAAAATATACTTTCCTTCACGATTTTATTGCTACCTTTTTTTGTTAAATCAGCTGACAGTATACAGTTGAAATAGCCAGATACTAATTAAAAAAATTCTGAGACATGTTACCAAAAAATTCATAGTAGTTAATAAAGAGTTTTCAAAGCTGTACTTCATCCTTACCTGTTGAACTTCAAAAAAAAAAGCATGTTAAGACCTGACTATTTTGGGTCATACCTCGTGTGTCAGTGTATCACTTTCAAGAGTCACCCATGTAACTTCTCTACTGTTTCTGTACTGCCTGGAAGAGAATGAAAAATAGTGCTCCATATTTTCTGTTATTTACACTTAAAAAAATAATTCTGAAATGAGGATCTGGTAAACATTTGAGGCTAGTAATCTATTGGCATTGCAGTGCAAAGAATCAGTCCTGCCACAGTGACATCTTTCAAAGTCCTTTCCAGCACAGGTGTTTGTGTGGTTTGTTATGTACCAGACTGGGGAACTGAGCAGAATTAAAGCAAACAGTGGGGTGGTTTGTTTTTTCTTTTTGTTAAAACTAGTCAGGCAAAAGAAAAGCAGATGAGTTCCTGATTTTCATTTCACTTCACTGATACTTTGCCAGCACAAAACAAGCCGCTGGGGTGTAGGAAAAAGCAGGGCAACAACTGGGTAACTGGGTTCTTATTGGCATTGCCATTTTAAGCCATTTGAAGTTGCTGAACCCATAGCTCACGTCTTCTTGGAAACTCTTCCGAGGGTAGCAAGGATCAGTGGAAAGAGCATTACATGTGCTTGCTGAAGCCTCTCGCTACCTTGGGCTTGGAAGAAGAGTTGGGAATTGCGTTCAGAATTTATGGAACTGTAAGTTGTTGCTCTCTTAGGTTAGGGAACGGTGAGTTCTTGTCACTTGTGATTTTTCTCAGCATCTGAAGAACTGTAGCAAGTGCCAAGATGAGAACTGCTGTCAAAAGGTTCTGACAGACTCTGGTGAGCAGTCTGTGCCAGGGGCCTGGATCCTGCATCCTTCCTCAAGGCTTCCTGAGGCAACCACAGAGGGATGGCAGGGCCATCCCGTGAGTTAGCAGTGGGATGCACAGTGAAGCAGCTGAGGTGGAGTCATTGTGATTGTTTTAATCCATATTGCACAAAGCTTCAAAAATTGTGGAAAATGCTAAATAATCATCACACTTTCGGTCAGTTTAATCATTTAATTCTCCCACAATAACACTTTGAGAAAGAATTTTTTTTCCTACCATATTCCCAGGGGTTTGTGTACACCCTACTTCAACCTGCGTCAAGTCATAGCTATTCAGGTTAATGTTTTATTAATAGCTTATTTTAATTTAAAAATGAAATAGTTTGCACCTCAGCTGAGACATTAATTGATGTTCAGCTCAATTTATAGTTTCAAGCTGAAACTCAGATGTTTCAACTCATTTCAGAAAGGCAGTTTATTAATTGCCCATACTATAGGAGTTTGGTGTATCTGTTTCTGTGACCACTTTGCCGAAGCAGCTTCCTCACCTGTTTAATATGCAAGAAATTCTTTCATTGCCTGCTTTCCCTTACTATTCTGATTTTACCACTTTCTCTAAGGTATTGAACGCAAGTGGAGCCTGTATTTGTTATAAGAGGCACATTAAGCATCTCATATAATACAGCCCTTCCTTTTCAGTCTTTTATGTTGTTTTAATCAGCTGTTGGGATTCTGGTTAAATTTCTGTGTTCTTTTAGAGTATTCATGGAACAGGAAAGCAGAATGCAATATTTAATACCCGAAACAATGAGAGGAATCTCATAGACCTCTTGAGAGCAAAAACTAGTTTGATTATTTTAGAAAAGAAGGGTGAGTTTTCCAGCATGGGCTTGGTGTAACAAATCTTTTTTGGTCTTTTCTTTTCCTCTTCTATCATCTAGACCAAGACAATAGGTTGAGTAAATTCTTCCAAGTCACTTTTTCTGTCATCTGAGATTTGCCGAGTGTTGAATCATGTCTTAGTGGCTTGTGGTTTTTTTTGGTGGTCTCCCTTTCAGGTGCTACTTAGCCTGTCAGCAGCTGTAATTTCTGGGATCAGAAAGTTAAATAATTAAACAACAGATTTAAGCAACAGTTAAAAATATTTGATCATTTATTATCTTATCATCAGGAATAGAAGGGCACAAGGAATGGATTTTGGGTAATCCAAGCAGCGGTGCAGGGAGTGGTGCCATCAAGAGGCCTCGTGCAGTCCAGAAGGCTTGACTCCCTCAATGGATCAGTGATTTCCTGTGCGTTATCCAGCATCACTCAAGAACTGGAAACCTGTGTTGTTGAAATCATTTGCTGATATTTTGTAGGTTGGCAGACTTGCAGAGTGTAATGGCAATGGACGTATTTACAGCAGAAGGAACTTTTAGTGCAGATGTGACATTTGTGCAGCAGCTTTGCTGACCCCCTGAATAGACTTCCTAGAAAGTTGCTTTGGCCATTTTCCTCTCCAGGCAGATACTGCTTACTTGGAAGTTTTATCTGTTAAGGTTAATTTCATGCAAAATTTACAGTCCTGGTTCCTTCCCTTGCATTTCGTTTTGTCGCTTGAAGCTGCTGAATCATGTTCCAGCCCTGCGATCACCAACAGAAACGCGTTATCTGGTGTGGTGTGAGTGCCTGCCATGGTTGTAGCTCTCTGTGCTCCCTGCTTCCTGCCAGCCACACTGATGAAATGTCATATGCCAAGAAGACTCTTAGAAATGTAATGCACTGTAGAACTCACGTTGAGTTAAGGAGCTAATTGCTCCTCTGGTTTTCTCTTGGCTTCTCTTAGAGCACTCCTTGCCAGGTCTTTGCTGTTGCCTCAGCAGGTTGGGCTCCAGTTCCATTCTTAATGACATTGTTCTAGTAAGAGTAGGGATGGTAGACATATCAAATAAACAACTTTCCCAAGCAGAGCATGGAAGCCATAGTGTTTAAGACAGAATGTCTCAGATGTATAAACAAGTTATATGTCAGTGTTATTAACCACTTTTCCATTTAGGTACTCAGTAGATACAAAGCAATTCAGTCCTGCCATCAGGCTTATTTTCCTTAAGGAATCTGTTTTCTGCAAACCAGAGGGCTGCTGCTTTCTGTTTCCCTGTCTTCTGCTCCTTTTGTCTGTGCAAGTCAAAATACTTCTTGTGTCCACCTCTCTTTTCTCTGGGGGGTGGAAGCACTACTCTGTCCGAAGCTGTGCTTTCTAGTTTCTGCTGCTTCTGCAAGGTCTCCAACAGCTTCCTGTTCTTCACACACCTTTGACCAGATATTATGTATGCACACCTAATGACTTCAGTCTTTCTGTTGTGCTTTCTGTTTGGTTTTGGTTGGGTGTGGGATTGCAGCACTTCCTGGCTGTACTTCAGTTTAACTTCTGGCTGGACTTGTGCCTAGGGCAGCAGCTTTTGACTTAACATGCTCCACAGCAGCACTCACTGACTGACTGCCTGATCTGTGGGGTAAAATTGCACTCCTTTGCATTTTTATTCATCATACATACACAGCCCAGAACTGCTTGATACACATTCTTTTTTTTTTTTTTTAAGAAAATAACCTTCATATGAACTTTTTTCTAATTTTAAAAAGCAAAAAAGTGTGGTTTTCTCCTCCTCCCCATCCCCCTTTAGTCTCCTAGTCAGGTATTTTTTCTGTTTTCACAAGCATTTGCAACCTTCAGCCACATTCCTGCTGCGAGCTGTCAGTGACTGATCCAAACACTCTGCCCTTTCAGAAAGTGAAACTTCATTTGTTTAAAGATTATAGTGCCATTTTTAAACAGTAAATCAAAAGCTGTCTTTAAACATTCTTGGTATCCAGCATTCCTGGTCTTTCCTGTGTTAAAGAAGAAAACTGAGTCATAGGTGATGATATTCTCACATTTTAGGACTTTTACTTAAATGTCACAATATTTTTATTAGATTCCGTTATATTCTGGGGCTGGAGAGTCCGTATAATGCCTTCCTTTAAACATAATATTTTTCTTCTGCTGGGCTTTGTTCTGTTGCAAATTCATGAGGCTGTAAGATAAAAATTGTAGTATCAGTGCATACAGATACCACAAATTTGCAAACTTACGCATGTGAAATCTTCAAAAAATTCAGAACTCTACTAAAAGGCTTCTGTTGGAAAGGTCTCCTGCACCTTGAATTAGATCATGTTATGTGAGACGTGAACTAAATCATATGATCCAGCATGGGTTGCAATTGTGACAGGGCTTCAGGGTTAATCTAAGCTTGCCTTCTTGCACCCCAGTTTTTTTGTTTCAGATTAGTTCCATGCATTGATTATCTGTTCCATATCTGTAAAATTTTATGCCAAAATAGACCATCTATATAACTGATACCTTCACAACACTTGCATCCCTAGATGATACTATTTTTAACTAAGATTATTAAATCTTAGTTAAAGGGGTTGAGAGGGGTGACTTCATTGCTTTCTAAAGAGGGGTGAAGTGGAGAGGAAGGTCTCCTCTCTGGTATCCAGTGATGGGATATGTGGGAATGGTTCAGAGCTGCACCAGGGGAGGTTTAGGCTGGTCATTAGCAAGCATTTCTTTACCAAGTGGGTGGTCAAACACTGGAACAGGCTTCACAGAGAGATGGTCAGTGCCCCAAGCCTGTCAGCGTTTGAGGCATTTGGACAATGTCCTTAACAACACGTTTAACTGTTGGTGACCCCAAAGTGGTCGGGCAGTTGGACTGAGGATCACTGTGGGTCCCTTCCTACTGACAGGGCTCTGTACTATTCTATCCTATTCTATCCTATCTCTTAGCTAAGCAAGTAGGATTTCTCCATTCTCAGCATTTCACAGCGATGATAAAACTGGTAACTCCTCTCTTGGTTGCTTCATATATTATTGGGTTTTTTATTGCTTAATCACAGTATTTAATGCTTGGAGAGTTTCACTGGAGCTATAGTAACTTGGTTTGTAGTTTCTCCATTCTATTTTGAACACAGAAATATTCCCTTGAGTTTCTGAACAGAAATTGAGCTATGTAAAACTGCACACTAGTTTTTCAATGTGTTGAAATACCTGCCATCTCATTTCACACATCTGAAAATATTTGTAACATCTTAGAAACATTCGAAAATAAATTAATGTGATTCCTGTCCCTCGTGAGATGTGTTCAAACATGTAATTGCACGTTCTCTCTGCCTTGAAATTTGCTGATATTCCTTCTCTACTGCTGCTTCCTGTGAATTTACATTTATTATTATTATTTATCTTGTGCCAGAGCTTCCGATCTTCAGTTAAATAAGCTTCCAAGCACAGTCTTCCCTTCTCAATTTGCAAAATTACTTCACATTATTAACAAAATAATAAACTTGGTGTGGGTGAAGAACTGTTGCTGTCCTATGCTTCCTATCTAAGCTTTCCTGATTCACACTCTGGATTACTTCAGTCTTATTGGTACACTGAATGTAGCAAATTTGCTTACTTTTTGAGCTTTTAATTGCCTCTGTCCTTACAACTTTACTAGCAGACTATTGCCTTGTTATTAATGTTAATCTCTCCCCTTCCCTGTCACATCTAATCTTTCCACAGAAAAAGAAAGTTTGAGTTGCATTTTTGTATTCCACAGGTTAGGAAGGATCACTGGAGGTCAACTGGTCCAACTCTGCTCAAATCAAACCAGTTCTGATGTTATATTACATCATCCAGGTCCTTGTGCAGTTGAATTTCTGTTGAGGCCACCCATTTACTCATCCTGAGTTGAACAGTTCAGTTCTCTCAGCTTCTCTGTGAATACCATGTGAAGCATCTTGGTGGACTTCCATGAAGCTAGGAAATGTTTTGATATTTTTCATGCACCGAGGACCCCAAAGTTAGACATAACATTCCAGATATGGTTTCACAAGAGACAAGTGGAGGAGGAAATCTACTTCCCTCAACCTACTGGCTATGGATTTACCCATGCAGACTTGTACGGAGTCACTGCAAAGGCTGGCTGCTTGTTCCTCTTTTCTTGGCTTATCGTCCACCAAGGCTGTCAGGTCCTCTTTCTCAGAGTGCCATCCTATACTGTCATGTGGTGTTGCATCCCAGCTCTAGGACTCTGCATATGCTGTTGTTGAACTCTGTGAGCTTCCTGTCATCTCATTTACTCATCTTGTCTGGGCCACTCCTGGAAGCCGCCCTGCCCTCCAGTGTATCAGCTTTGAACTTAAAACCGCCAACTGTGACTCCAGCAAGTATTCCACTCACCTGGTAACTGCTCTGTGCAATCCACGTTGGCCTGGTTTGGCTAAAAAGGTGCTTTGAGATGCTGTGTTGAAAGTCATGCTACAGTATAGGAAAGGGTGCATGTACTGCTCTCCCCTTGTACACCAAGACAGACATCTTGTCATAGAAGGAAATTAGGTTAATCAAACACAGTTTGTCCTTTTTAGATCCATTCTGGCTGTTTTTATCCTTTCTTGTCCATCAAGTGTTTGGAAGTGGATACCAGAAGGATTTGCTCCGTGCTTGTTGTAGGCAGTGTTGTCAGGCTGCTGGTCCAGCCTGTAGCTTTCTGAATCCTCCTTGTTGCCCTTCTAGAACAAGGACATGGCATCTGCCCTTTACCAGTAATCAGGAGCCTCCCTGAGTTGTCATAAAAGGTGATAGAGAACAGTCTGGTAATGGTGTTTACTGGCTTGTTCAGCACACTTGAATGCATCCTGTCCCATGACGTGGTGTGTGTCATATTGGTTTATTGGTCCTGAACTCTAACTTCCCTTACTGCAATACTTTGCTGCCCCACACTCTACCGTTATCTTCGAGGAGCTGGGAGGCCTGTGAGCAGAGCTTGAAAGTGAAGTCTGAGGCAAAAACATTATTGAGTACCTTGATCTTCTCCATGTCCATGGCAGTAGATCCCCTACCTCACTGAGAGCAGCAGGCCCATACTTGCCTCATTCTTCCTTTTATTGCCAGTGTATTTATAAAGGCTCTCATTGCCCTTCATAACCCTGGCTAGTTTCAAATGCAGCCAAGCTTGGCTTTCCCAATTCTATCTTTGCTTGTTTGAGATATTCCTGCTGGGTCACTCAGTGCTCGTTTGGGACATCTCTGCTTCCGTGGTCCAAACCTTTGCCTTTTGTGCTTGACTTGAGGCAGAGGTTGCCCATTCAGCTGAACTGGCTCCCCCTGCCATTCCTGTTCAATTTCTAGCTAACTAGAACAGACTGTTCTTGTGCTATGAACATGTCATCTTTGAAGATCAACCCACTCCTCTGCCCCCTTCACAGCAGCTTTCCACAGGATCCTGCCAGTGAATTTCCCAATCAAGCTGTAGTCTGTTCTTCTGGAGTCCAAGGTCTGCTATTTTTCTTCCTCATTTCTGTTACAAGTCTTAAATTCCACCATCTCACAGTTGCTTCAGCTAAGGCTCCCATAGACTTTGTCTTCCTGGGCCAGATCATTCTTGTTTGTGAGTAATAAATCAGAGTGCCTCCCTGATTTGGCTTACTTGTTGCTTGGAACAAAATAAATGTTCTTGATGGTCAGGCATCTCCTGCATTGTTTGTAGCCTGCCAAGCTACTCTTTGTAAATATGTAGGAATGGTTAAGCTATTTACTAGATGTTCATTATCATTAACTTCCTCAGACTGTGTCATCTTTAATGTCATACTGGATTAACTGTATCTCTGATCCTTTTATCCCCCTGTATCCAGATATGAGATCCTCTTTCATGCCTTTCTAGGGATCAGATTCCATGGTATTTGACCCTAAACAGGGATCTCACAATATACACCTCTACTCCTCTCTGAATATAAGCATTTACAGCTTTTCATACGATTTCATAATCTTTCCTAGTAGAGTTCTTGGTCCAGCTACCTGTTTTGCTTTGTTTTGCTTCCTCTCAGTGTGTGTGGGGGGGCTTGCCATGCCTGAGAAAGATTACCTCCAGTATTGTGGATTCCATTCATTGCTTGCATTATCTTTTGTCCTTGTAATAAGATTAGACTTAAAAAATGCATTTAGCAAGGATTGCATTCACAGCATGCTTCATTTGCAAAATTAAAGAGTCTAGGACCTTGTGTGTTTTTAGAATTTGTCACAGATCAGAATTTCATTGGTTTCCTTTATGGATTCTCACAACTGCCAACAAGGTACATACTGACAGAGCTTATCTCCAGAATGTTGTACCAGAGAATACTTGAACAGAGCATTGTAGACATCATTTTAAGAAGTGTAGTGAACACCAAAAAGCACTTTGAGATGGCCAGCAGTTACATACACATATGTAAAAGGTAAATGGCCAGTCTTCGCGAACGAAGATCTGGGAAAGGTGTTCCCACCTTTCAAGCCTGCGCAATGGAT
>JAWWLV010000121.1:100980660-101005076 GCA_035041135.1 Platyrinchus mystaceus | reverse complement strand
GGACCGGGATTAGAACCTGTGGCCTTGGCGCTGAGAGACCAGCATCTTAACCGCTAGGCCACCGGGGGTCCCCTATACACATATGTAAACTTGAATCAATGTATCGTATGGAATGAATGAGCGGATCTGAAGTCATATCTTTGCATGATCTGTAGTTGTACATGAAGGTTATATTCTTTGCCATTTGACTGCTGTTGAACTCTCCAGGTGTGAAGGAGCAGGTTGCAGCTGCAGTGATTTTGTGTGTACCAAGTCCTCTACCTCTGCACAACAGGCATCTCTGCCTCTCTTCATTGCCAGAGTCTTCTTGTGAGCTTGTGAATGATTATTAGAGGTGTGAAATAAGAATCCGCAAAATCCAGAAGACGTTTCAGTTGTTACAGCTAAAGCTAGAGGGTTAATGGTTTCCAGAGAATAATGAAAGGGGATATTAAGAGTGACTGCAGATTTCAAGAATTATCAAGAAAGCTCTAAATATTTAAATAAAAATAGTTTATTTTTACTCTAAATGAAAAATTATAGAGAAAATTCTTGTATTCTGTTAATACATGCATTATTACAACTTCTATTTGATTTGTTTTAGATGAGAAGATTGTGGAAAAAATCCGAGCTTTACAAATGAAAGCTGAAGACTATGATGTTGTAAAGGTGATTGGAAGAGGGGCTTTTGGAGAAGTGCAGCTGGTAAGAATGTAATGATTTAATGTTTAGAGAGATTTCCAGTTCTAGCCAAAACCTTCCTCAGTTCTCTGTGCTTTATATCTAAAAATGCATTCTTATAAAGAATAAGTATTATTTTCATCGTGTCATTGAGGTTGTTTCTGTGCATAGTAGACGGTACATCTGAGTTTAAAATGAGATGGATTGGAAGGGAAGGACTCGGGAAGCAGTTTGTTATCCTTTGATCAATATCAAACAGGCAGTTCACGGCAATTCTAAATTTTTTTGGCCACAAGCTTCACTGTGTAATAATGCCTGAAACCTTCCTATGAAAGAACAAGTATATAGTGTGACAAAAGAATTTGTTTTGCTCTTATAATTGTGATGCTTTATTTAACTGACATGACTCAGGATTTTTATAAGATCAATTTCTTCACATTGTCCCCTCAACATTGTATGCTATATAATATCTAAAGTAAGAATGGGATTACTTTGTAAATTTTTATTGTAGAGAAACTGTATTAAAAAAAAAAGGCAAACTACAAAAAAACCCTTGGTGTATCACACATAGTCTGATTTTCATTTAATTTTGATTTTTCACAGACTTCCAAGTCCTAATGTGTGATAAGTGACACAAAAATGTGAACATAAGTATAAGATGGATTGATATATCAGTTTTGAAAAAAGCCTTGGATGTAAGCACCAAATAGAATCTGAAGTACAAACACCAGGGACAGGTTATCACGAGCTAACAGATAACTGTGCACCAGCTGATGCAGGATACTTTTCTCTGTAAGAATTTTTAGTGGAAGAGAGATGTGGAGCAAGTCAGTGGAAAGGGGAGCAACTAATTTGCAGCCATTGAAGCTTGTTATCTTGTTACCACAAGGTAACAAAAATTACCCTTTTGCTTTTTGACGTGGAACTGACATTTTACTGTCATGTGCTAATTTTACACTAGGAAGCTGGGAAAATCATATTGTCTTGTAATACATAAGCATTTTGGAAAATACAAAGATGTGTTGGGGTTTGGTTGAGGAATGTGGTAAGATCTAAGCTGTGAAGTGCTTATAGAAGGTACACAGTGTATAATGGTAATACATTTATGATCCATTTATAAAATTCTTTGTATTTTCCATATTAGTGTTGGTGAAATTCATTGGAACTGGGGAAGAAAACGTAAAATTAGCCTAAAACCGTGACTAACCTAAAATCATTTGCATGACTAATGGCTAATTTGCAAATTTAGATGTGATTAATGCAGCAGATAGCAACATTCAATCAGCAGTTTTTATTCGTGTCATTTTGAGACACCTTCATCCAAGTCTGGCAACATGAGAATGTAGCACCCTCTTACCTATTTTTATCAGGGTCATTTGCACTTTGTTTTTATCCAGAAGAATATATGAAGTCTGCAGTGGAGTATTTCCAAAAATCCCCATTTTCTAACAAGACTTTAAAGAATTAATATCTATCTTTATATGATTTTATATCCTTGCTGTCAAGAAATTAAAACCAAAACCAGAACCTTCCGCAGAACCTTATCTGTGTGTGAAAGGGCTGCTACAGGAAGCTTTGTAAGAAAGCAGGCTATTCCTTGTCTTTTCACTGACAGACACATCAAATGGTTTGTTTTAAAGTCCTTGATTAGATGTTTTTATCTTTATATATATATCCACTTGTAGCAGCAAATAGAGACTCTCCTTTTTCATGCGCTTGCATGTGAAGTCAGTGAAAAGTCAAGTTGTAAGGAGCAGAGTTCCTCGTCTATTTTTGAGTGAGGGTGAGATGAAAAAGAGAACATCCCAGTAACAAGCTGTGCCTTTTTTGGTTGTCATATATTTGCTGGAAGGATCCAGGAGAATTGTATTTTTGATGTACTTCAAAAATTAATATACATTGCTTTCATATATGTGTTTCTAAAGACAGAAAGGTTTTTCTAAATAATTTTAATTTCTTTTTAATATTTCATGTCAAATAGAAGTTCTTGATTTGTGCAGGAAACTTATTAATTCACCATGTCATGCACAATTTAGATTTTGAAGAAGAGATGATTTTTCAGTGTCCATGCTGCAGTTAGGCAGTTTGAGGGATCTGAAGACAAACTATTTTTCATTTGCCTGACCATGAAAATGGCAAAATGCTTGGTAACCTGGTTAAATAATAATGGTTTTTGGGTTTCATTGTTCTTATGTTGGGGGGTTTTTTTTAAATTCTTTAATAAGCCCTTCAAAAAAGCAGGAATGCTTAGTACTGAAGGGGAACTTCTGTGCGTTCATATAGAACTCTTCTGTACTTAATGTCAATTTAAGAGAACACAATTTTTCTGTAATGTAAAAATGTAAGTTGAAATCATAACGTTATGCAGTCTTACAGCTAAAAAACAGTGGGCTAATAAATACAATTGCAGACCTGAACTAATATTAGCGGGTGATGTGGACAGACATACCAAGATTTTTTGCCTCACAAGGTATGATACAAGTTTAAACTACTGAGCTAAGCTATATCTATTTCTACTTCATTCAAAATGTTAACACCACTGTTGCACATGATGGATTTGCAGTAAGCAAAATATTTTTCAATACTTTCTGTGATCAAAATAGAAATTTGCTTCAGTGGGGACTCAATGCAGAAAGAACCATAAATAAAACATGATTAACTATGTGAGTTAATGAATGTTTTGTTATCAGTGTGTGCTGTTGTGCTTAGGTATTTGTAGGACAAATATTTAATATATGTTTCTAATGATTATATTTGTATGCTTATTTTTTGGCTTGTAATATTTACAGCATAAAATAGGCAGCTGTGACTTCCGTCATTTAATTTTATTTTCCCTGCGTCTTCTGCTCCAGTATAGCATTTTCTTGTTGAAGTGGCGTGGAATGATCAGCTTTCCAGAGTCCTTCAAAAAAGGGAAACAGATTCTCTACTGTTGTGTCTTACAGTTAGATTGTATTTAAAAAGCCTTACTTTTCTTCCTCTCCCCTCCAAAAAAATAAAAAAAATTCAGTCCAGTAAAGAGAGATCAGATGACTCTGGTCTGAGCATCTGACTTTGGTGGAAAAACAATTTCCTTATAGCTCAAGAAGTCTTAAACTCTGCAGTTGAGCTCTGCTCTCTGGTTTTGGTGGGTCTGTAGTGATGGGGAAAGCTAAGAAAATAATTACCAGCTGCCAGACCACTTCTTCTTTTATGCAGTGCCGTGAATAAAAGTGACTGGTGTTTGGGCAGACAGAAAAATTGAATTATAGTGCTTAATATGTTACTTGTGGTTTATGCAGAAACAGTAATTTACAAAAGCACATCCTGAGTACCTCTTGTTTGTTTACACTTGAGGAAAAATCCTCTTGATTTGAAATTGAAACTTATCCTTAGTTCCTTCTCCCAGGTCTAACCATGAAGGACTGTAATGTTGCAGTGTCACAGCAGACTGACCTGGCCACGTACTGGAAGAGAATACTAAAGCAAAGCTAATGCTTTCTTGTGTTTGGGTGCTAAAGGGTGTTCTGGGTGTCAGTCTTTACTGTGTAATTTCTTAGTGTTGGAAACCAGCAGTTGTCATGGCCTGCGTAAACAGGTGCTGGTTTACTTTTTTCCATTAAGTGCTTTGTTTATTAGGTTTACTTCCCCATCCACTGCTGATGTGCAACTCTGTAATAAAGCAGATAAAGTCATGATTTATTACCTGAAAATTTGTCAGGATATGAACTTCAGTGCCCTATCCGTAGTCATATGTTATGGCTCTATTAAGTATTTTAGGATACTAGTGATTACTTCAAGCCTTGGAGTTTGTTTCAAAACTACTCTAGGATCTTCATTTTCTTTTAGTCGTAAAAGAGACAGTACCATCGCCAATGCTGCATATTCAATCTGATAACTTCAAATAGATATGTTATTTTCTTTGCCTACAGATTGTCTTCTGGTGTGGATGATGTAGAAATTATGGATGCATTTTGTGTGTACTTTACTGAAAGTCTTAGATTGTTGAAGCACAGTAAAGTGAAATTCTTTTTTCTTAATGCATTTTTATGAGTTAAACAAGGCCATGTTACTCAGTGCTAATGGCATGAAGGGATTTTCCTACCTATTTTGAGAGTTACTGTGGTGAGCTGCAGTTTAAATTTGGCAGGTCCTTTTAGCAGTTGGAAGAAATTGAAACATCATGACAGTTTAATAAAAGAATAATCTGCTGTATGAGCCAATATCTGTATGTACAAATATAGCTCTGGGTGAAGAGTACAGTGACTAGCAGCTAAAAAGGCTGTCTTCAGGGGCCATGGTGTTGATAGAAGCAGTAGTATCAGCGGTAGGTCTGTTCCCCTGCAGGGTGTGCCAAGACACACTCAGTCTCTGGGTGTGCCATGCCAGTTATTGCTTTGGTTCCTTGATTTTGGTACAGAGAAAGAACCTATCTTGAAATTTTCTCAAGAAGTAATTTAGCCAACTAATAACCTATTGGCACTGCTTTAGAGAGCTGCACAGGCTGTGATTTCAGGTCTCCCCACCCCTGTTTACTTTGCCTCTCCTGTGCATGAGCTTGTTTCAGGCTCTGCTAACCTTCGACAATTTTTGTCCCAAAGTAGTGGGAGACAGGTGTTCTTTTAAATGAAGGCAGCTACACTAACTACACCTATGCAAGAGTGCACATCGATTTTAGGAACTCTAAACTACTAAATACATTGCAGAACGTTACATGAACTTTCACAGAAAACGCATCTTCAGTTAAACTGTCTTTTTGTGGTTTCTGGTCTTTGTGTTTCGTCTGGTTTTGGGCAGGATTACAAGAGCTCTACATTGTGGAGTATAGTTTGTGGTGTACCACCAAATCTTTAAAAATAATCCCATGTGGGATTAATAAATGGGAAGGAGTTAATTTTCAAAATCCTTTTTTAGGACACCCTCACTAGCTGACTAATTTTTAATGTCTTAAAATATGCTTATAGAGTTGTTAATGAAGGTAGATATCCTGTTTCTGTTCTGGTGTTAGGCTGGAGGTTTTTTGGTCTAACTGTACAGAAGGTTGTTTGTTAAACTATGCAAGGTACTAATAATAAAACCTCTGCACCTATATCTTGAAAGCAAAAAGCCCCAATTTCAAGAAAGTTCTTAGATAATCCTGTTTCTGTTCATGTTCTCACTCTTTCCAAGATTACCCCCTCCACTGATACTTCTATTCCTTCAGCAGTATTAATCTCTACTGCTCCTCTGCAGCAGGAGACTCCCAGATTTGTAGACCAAATAGGTGCCTCTCTGAAGCTTTGCAGTGCAGACATAGTGGACCTGAAACATTTACAGCTGTTCAGAAACAGCCTCTGTTCTTTCAAGTAGCGTAATTAAACTAGTGCAAAACTAAGAGGTCGGGAGATCTGCTTTATTTTACTAAATGTGAAGGTTTTAAATGCACCAGAAAATCATAACTTCTCTTTCTGGTGCATTTCATAAATTTCACAAATTGATTTCAAAAATTAGTCCACTGATTTTTTTATTTTAACAGGAAGAAAATATGCAGAACATTAAGGTGCAGTTCATTTAATTTTTTCTGCTGACTTAGACATTTTACAGGTGAATACCTCTCACACTGATTTCTGTAAGGAACACTCAAGAATGTTAAACACCTGGTCCTTTAGTAGTTGTTTCATAAAGCAGCATAAGTCTCATGTTGTTTAATTAGCAGAGTAATGACTGCAGTGTGTAATTTAAGGATTTGGTTTCATGTTTGCATTCGGATGAAGTTTTCAAAAATATTTTCATTTTTTTTCATAGAATAGAAGTTTTCGTTCCAGTTTTCCAACAAGGTTTATGTTATTAATTTTGCACCATTTAAGGTGAATTTAGGAACTATTTAGGAAAAGGAAGAAACAGGAGCAATCTTTACCTGGTACAAAATAAAAATTAGCAGAGGCTGAAGCAGACTGCTTGTGGAATTTCTAAAATGAACAAATTCAATGGCTAGACAGTGTTCATAATAAGAAAATAAAAGCAGAGTTGGACTTTTTTTCTCCTTACATGATCGAACTTTTGATGGGCGAATAGCACTTTCTTTTTCTTCTGTAAACAGAGTCATTTTATCTTTGTAGTGTTCTGGGTGATTTGAAGTAGGCACCTTCACTCAGAAAATGTTAAGAGCAGTCCAGGTCTTTAGAGAAAGGTGGTATTTTTCTCATTCTGAGTTTTGGGTTGGGTTTTTTTAGAGTTTTTTTTCATTGTCATATGCTTGTGTTGGTGCATCTTCAAAGAAACAGGCACCTCCCAAGAATTCCTGCTCATGGCCCAGTGGCTCCTCTGCTGGGATTGCAGTGGTAGCTGCAGCCCTTTGTCCAGGCTCTGGCATATCCTTCCTTCACATGGCATCCTTCTTGTTCCACCCCTGCTATGGGGATTTTTTTGAGCAGCTGTTAAGCTTTTCTTTCCAAGTTTGGAAGTTCTCAAATCCTTACTGTGTAGAAAATCGTGTGTATGAAGACCTGGAGGCATCGCATCCCAGAAAGCAGTTTGCACATAGCAGAAGTAATTTGTGCTGGTGTTCAGCTTTTTAACAAGGCATTTTAAAAAAGTTGGTTCTCTTCTTTCTCAACCAACAGGTTCGCCATAAAATGACACAGAAAGTTTATGCAATGAAGCTTCTTAGTAAATTTGAAATGATCAAGAGATCAGATTCAGCCTTTTTCTGGGAAGAAAGAGATATCATGGCCTTCGCCAACAGTCCGTGGGTGGTTCAGGTAAGGAAGATATGTAAGAGTAAAATAATAATAATAACAACAACAGCAATAATAATAATGATGATGTAATAAATATTTCCCAGTCTTGAGCTGGTTTTGAATTTACATCTAAACTCCAGTCACAGTTTTCTCTTTAAAAATACATGTTTACACCAGTTCCACTGAGTTTTGATTATTTGGCTGTGTTAGAAAGTAGATTAATTTACATTTTAGTCACTACAAATGCATCATAAAACAGAATGAAACAGACTTTTGAAATACCAATGTAATTATTTGGAATAATAAGGAATTTATCTTTCCAACTAAGAAAAAAATCTCTGCAGAAACGTAGAAACAAATGTCAATATTTGTTTCCAGTCTTTCCTCCTGATACAGTGAGTTGATCACAGGCAGCTAGTATTAAGAGTGATTTGAATAGTTGCTGTCTTTTATCAGCAGTCTGGTCTATGGATGAGTGTGCACCCATACATGGTGTGCACAACCTGCAAGACTGGACGTTGTAGCAGTGGTTTGGTTTGCTAAACCGTCTTCTGTTTGGTGGTCAGTTACAGCATCTCAGCTTGGAAGTAATATCCAAGTAATGGAGAGTTGGCTTCTTCATTGTCTTGAGCACCGTTGCTCTCAGCTGTCTCACGGCTTGTATCATCATGATGTTGTAATGTGAATTATGCCTTTGGGAGGAATCACTACTGAATATTGCCATTTGTTGTAACTGGTGAATTACAGCAGTTAATAAAATGGGTAGTGAAAGCATGTGCTTGGAGAAACTGTTAGTACTTAATTTTGTTAAATAATTAATACATTTAAGTGCTCTCATGTATATTGCTGTGCTTCTGTGTATTTAATAAGACTGGCTTGAAGCTTTCCATATATTCCTCATAACTTCATGCAAGAAATGTTTTACAAGGTTTGTTATTTACCTGATTTGTTCTTTGAGCATGTTCTGTGCCCTTGCCTATATTCAGCAGAAATACTTAACCAAAGAGATGATTTTTTTTATTTTGTTCTTTGTTCTAGTAACAGTAGTTGTCAGGAATTATTTTTATTTTTCACATGCAGTTGAAAGGAACGAGAAATGCATGACGTGGATTTTCAAAGGAAAGTGTCACAAGCAGGATATAAGCATATGTCTGTATTCGCAAATAGCAAATGAACAAAAGTGTAGTTGCAATTGTTCCTTCTCTGGTAAAGTGTATTAGTGTGATATATTTAGGTAATGTGGTCCAGTGGGATAGGGTGTCGAGCTGGTTTAAAGAAAATGTAGTTCCTGTTCTGAGTTAGAAACTGGGACAGATCACACTGCTTCTCTGTGTCTTGTTTTTAATGTGAAAAACAAATGATACCAGAGCCCGAGATAGTTTTAACTTATTTTTTTTAAATTAAATCCCTTGAGGGCAGTAATGAAAGTGCTGTATAAAGACATGGTGCTGTTATTTATTATCGTGCAATATTAATATATTTACATGTGAGAATACAGAGATTATTTTGGATTTTAATTTAGACTTTAATGACAAAATGCATTATCTTACTGTATAATGCATATATTATCCATTTCTGAAAACAAATACAATGCAATATATATGTATTAAAATATATATTTCTAATCTAGGTCCTCTCTTGCTAATTATACAATTAATTTTAATCTAAAAGTCAAATCTCCGTAATAACGTACCTGCCTTACATGGTTCCTCATCCTCCATGAATTCCCTTATTTTCACTTCCTCCTTTCCATACATCCTATTTTTCAATTCCCTTTAAATTTTTTGTGTGTAATTTAGAGATGTGAATAGTTTTAGATTTGAAAGTAAAGGAGCAGTATTCTCTGAGAAATAAGGTGAGACTTTCAGAGACTTTTTCACACCAGTCACTTAACATTCGACAGTAGTGCTTTTGATGGCTTGGGCTATTTTCAGACCTGGTGATCGCTGGGTGAGATCTCTAAAACTTCAGCACTTTAGGTCTGAAATACATTTTAAAGAGACACTTATTTTCACTATCATGCCAGTAGGAAATATATTGACTGCAACCTATATCAGATCAGTATTTTACTGTTAAGGATAATTTCTTTGTATTGTGTTGTAGTTGTCTTCAGTTACATTTTAGTTTTCTTTCTTATTTCAATATGTGTTGATTTAGGACAAAATCAGTGGTGACTCTGTGAACATGTACAGAGTTAAGGAGTTTATAATACAGACAATTTAGAAATAGTCAAAGTTGCTGCTCATCGTTGAGGTATTTTTCAAATCAGTATGTGATGATCCCTTGCTCAGATTTGATACTTTGCATTTTGACTCAGTGATACTTTTTAATGCCAAGAAACATGGATATATATATATATATAAGCTTATATTATTAAAATAATGAGGAAATCTTTTATCACTTTCTTAAAAATGAAGATAAGGGGATATTGAAGTTCAGTAAATTTCAAGGTACTGTCATAATTAATATTCTCAGGTTTAACAAAATTTCAAGATAAGGGGATTTATTCTTTTTACTAGATGTCTCTGAAAAGTAATTGCATTTTTTTCCTTTCTTTTTTATTAATGTTGCAGCTATTTTGTGCCTTTCAAGATGACAAGTACTTGTACATGGTAATGGAATACATGCCAGGAGGTGATCTTGTAAACCTTATGAGCAATTACGATGTGCCTGAGAAATGGGCCAAGTTCTACACAGCTGAAGTTGTTCTTGCTCTTGATGCAATTCACTCCATGGGCTTGATACACAGAGATGTGAAGCCTGACAATATGCTTTTAGATAAACATGGGCATCTGAAGCTGGCAGATTTTGGCACTTGCATGAAAATGGATGAAGTAAGTATGCGACTGAATAATTTATTATATATAAAACTGTAATTCTAAAGTTATTTTCTAATGAATTATAATACATGAAAGAATATTCATCAAATGGTCTACCTGGTTAGAAAGCTGTTTCTTATCTCCTAGTTTTAAATACGAGTACTTTGAATAGTGTATTTTTTTTCTATTATAAACTGTTCTGTCACACAGAAGAAGGATGTAAACTTTTTGTTATTTCTGAAAGCATGTGTGTTTATGAATTTCTGAGGTTCATTTTTTTTACCAAATGTCTGAAAAGCTTACGAGATAACTTGTTGTTTCAACAATAATAACCTTGGAACAGTTCATAGACTGACATTTTTCTGAAAATGAAATTATTTTACAGACAAGATACAGTCCCTATGTTTTTTTTCTGTGTCTAATTGTTCTCATAGCATCCTCTAGTGGTCATTCAAATGAGGTCGCAGTAGGGCAGCAGTGGTATGTGATATATTCATCAAAATTTGTTAGCTATTTGTCAAGATGTCGTGCATTTTAACTGTCCAGATTTTACCATGTACAGTCATATACAGTTTTCTAATGAGATTGCATAAGAATATTTTTTTTAACAGGATGTAATACTTAAAAACAAAGCTACCTTTGTAGTTTGCATTCTTAAAATCTTCCCTGAAAAACAATATTAGTCTGTAAATTACAGAATATATTCTTCCTGTGAAAAATTTTAACAGATTCTAAAAACACCCCATGTGTGAATAGGTGTTATGATTTGCCTGGCCTTTGAAAGGTTTCTGTATTAATATTGGCAAGGGTTATCCTTTTAAGCTTACGTGCTTTAGTGTTTTAGATTTTTCTGTGTATTGTTTTGGCAGTGCTTGATATAATCTCTGCAACCTACTTAATTTGCAATTGCACCATTAAATTAATGTCTTCTCAGCTGTATCTAGAAGTACTGTCTCTGGTTAGGTTGTTTTTTTTCACATGCCGATATATTAACTTCATTGTACAACTGCAGCTGTTTATTGAAATTGTCTATTTAGTTTTGCTGATATTTTAATAATTGTTGTTACTCTAAAGGCAGAGGGAATGTTCACCTCCACTTTGATGATTTACTTGCCTGTATTCTAAGGGACAGCATTTACTTTAATTGAAAAAATCGAAAGTAGTACTTGGTCTGTTAATTCAGTCCTTAAAAAAGTTAATCTTTGATTTGAGTCAATAGACCTTAGGTCTTAAGGAAATCTGTTATCTGAAGAGACAATTAAAAAGCAGCAAAAAGTTCATAATATAAATATACAACAAAAGGGAGATTCTCTACGCTATTTTAGAGATCACAGAAATGGTGGACCCAGGCCTTTTTTTTCCATTTTCCTTTTCGCTGCTGTTGTTAAAAGAATGGAGTACTAAAATATGGATGATGATACTGTAGGTGTGAATAATGGGTATACATGTTTCTCATAAAGAGTTACAGTGAGCTCCAGTTTAGATTGGGCAGCATCAATGGACCAGTAATCTCCTAAAGAAGTTAATTTTTTAACAGATTACATTTTAAGTTCTTCATGTTTTTCAGGCTCAGTGGAATGGCAAAAATTTTTTTTACAGGAAGCTTTAGAAGTTGAGAGGTTCTGGATTGTCTCCAAATCTCATGCTACTTCTTACAAAACATGAACACATCCCAGCTGTGTAAATATAATATTGGTGTTGGCAGGCTGATTTCTAGAAAATATAGCTTACCCAATACTTTATTTTTTCGGATCTGGATTTCTTTTAGCAGTTGTGCACATTAGTATCTTCCTTATGCTGCCAATAGCTCAGGAAAATTCTGCTGCAATTTGGTTAGATAATTTTTTTCTGACCTTTGCTGTGCAATTGAATTCAGTGTTCATTTAAGTCTGCCAGACCAAACCTGACAGCTGCAGCAGAATTCCTCCTTATCACTATGTGAAAAGAGTTGCTGCTAAGTGTTTTAGTGATATTTTCCAGCATAAAAGGAACTCTTCTGTTTATCTGACTCAGTTGTGATGATTTGGGGGTTTGTGGTGTTGTTTTTTTTTTTTTTTTAATTTGTTGCCTTTATTAAAATCTGCAACAAGATGAGTATTTCTCTCACTGAATAAAGAATGGAGTTGGCCTCAGAGGTTCAGTACAAATTGTGGTTCCCTTTAGGTATTCAGGTATGGTAAGGTAGATCAGGGCAGGTTTCACCAGGTGCCTAATCTTCAGGTTTTCTGTAAGAAACTAGACAGTAGTTGGCTTTGGTAGGTATCACAGGGCCGGTGTTTCCAGGCTCGGTGCTCAGCGCTGTCCTGTGCCAACTGAGCTTTCAGAAGAGCACAGGTGTAGAGGCCGCCTGTTGAAAACAGATGTGACCAAAAGAAGGCATATGTGCAATTTGGGATTATTGCCTTGGCTAAGGCAGTTTGGTTGAAAGAAGCAGCATGTTCCTGTTTTTAGAACTCAACTTCTTTCTCATTGAAGCTTATCCAAGACACTGCTGGATCCTTCTTTCTTCAGTCCATTGTCTGCAGTGCTATGTGCTATCCTAATGTTTCCCTCTCCAGCTCTCTTTAAAAGGGAAGGAACTTAATGAGGAAGTAAAAGCCTGATTGTTAGCCTTGGTTCAAGACAGCAAGTCCTTCAGGTCTGATGGAGATCATCCTGAAGATGAAACCTGAATTGCTTTTCCTTCAGCAATATGCTGAATGATGCTGGGAAACACTGCAGCCTCACTGCCAAGTTGTCACAAGCTGTGAGAACATGCTGTGTCTCCTGGACAGCCTATTTTTTTAAATTGTGCACTGTGCATCTCTCACAGAGCTGCAGGAGATGAGTTCCAAGATCCACCTTGGTCTTTTGAGGTAATGAGGAAAGTTTTGGGTAAAATGCTGGCCTGAGACTTTCAACAGGAAGCTTCGTATGAGAAATGTTGTAGTAAGTGTGCTGCTCAGGCATAAAACAGAAGCTTAGTATTTGAAGCACAGGGGTAATGAGTTGTCAAGAAAAAAAACCATCCTTTAGCTCTCTTCAGAATGTAGGGACTGCCAGGGTGCTGTGTCTTGTGCAGAGAGGACATCCCTCTTTACTTGCCTTTGATGCCAGAGATCATAAAAGCAAGTCCGATGGTGATATTAAAGGTATACAGTAATTACAAATACATACAGAGCAATGCTCAAGTTCTTTGAAAGAACAAGTGTATAAATAAGAGGAACAGAAATCTGGGAATAGTACATGCAGGTGATAATGGTTCAACCTCCACAGGGACATGGTAGAATCCCCATTGCTGGAGTTTTTTTGATGCAGTTGGTCAAGGTGCTACATAATCTTATATAGGCTACTTTGCTCACAACAGGTTGGGTCAGATGATCTTTCAAGGTCCCTTCCAAGCCAGACTGTTCTATGATCTGTGAAGGCATTTTTAGATTAGTTCCTGAGACAGAAGGTAGAGTTTAATGGGGAGTAAGTACAGCCAACTCCATGTGCTTCAAAGTGGTACGGTCTATTGAAAACTGGTGTTAGCAAGCAGGACCCTTTTTACTGTAGAAATATTTGTTTGTTTTACTGGTCAGTTCTTTGGCATCTCATCTGAAAACTTAAGGTGTTATTACATGGAGTTCTTTAGCATCTGTAATGTCATTGGAAAGAACTTTCCTTGTTGCTACATACCAGCCAGACTTGGGTTTGTCTGGTTTTAGTGCAGCCTTTGCTTTGTTTGCTTAAGACTTCATAAAATATCAACACCTGTAACATATTAAAAAGTGTCCTTGCTTTGGTGTATTAATTAAAGGGGGATGGGAAATGGGGTGTTATTAAGTGCCTAGGTGTCAAGGTGATGAGGCTGTGACTAAAGCTGCAGTCTTCAGAGAAATCTTTCAGAACTGTTTTGTTTACTTTGTTTTGAAAGAATCTCCTTACCTAGGGAAGGATTTGTGTGGCTTCATCCAGTGTTGGCTGAGCAAAAATTCAGGCTTTTCCTTGTTGTAATTTTGCATATGGATAAGGAAGAGAGAGGCACACGCCAGTGTTGAAGGCCTCATTAAGGTGCCACAGTCTTACTAGATGAGCAGAATTATATCACCCGAGAGCAATTCCTCCTGAGCTCAAAGCAAAGAGAGGCTCAAGTTTTAGAGAATACATGTAGGTTAGTGCACAGAGTGCTGTTACAAGCAGGATATTCAAATAGTTGTTCCTGCCATGTGCCAGATCCATTTGTGAATGCTCTTAACTTTAGATTTTTGGAGCCTTTGGGCTTTAGTTTATTCCTCACTGTTAAAATGTGTATGTCTATGTTTTCTTTGACCAATGAATGCATTAGGTCTTCTGAAAACCATTAACTTAATTTTTTTATCCCGGTGATGAATAACTTATGTGCTATCTCATCCATAGTATAGAAGGCAAAAGTTAGCCTGATCTTCATTCTGTAACTGAGAAGTTAAAACTTCCTCAGGTTTCAGCTTTAGCATAGGGTTGTAGAAGATGATAAGCATTTGCCAGGAGGGCATTTGAAGTAGGTCTCTACAGTATTTAGTCATTGCTTTAGTTTTTGCCTGCTGGTTCATGACTCTCTGTGTTCTGGTTTAGTACAGAAATAAAAGCTTTTGACAGTTCCTATTGTGTATAAAAAGGAATTTTATAATGTGGTGTGTGAGTTTTACACATCAGTACAATTCCCATAGCAAAATATTTCTCTTATTTTCTTTAAATATGTATTTTGACTTTAGTTATTGCTACTAATATTCTGTATCAATATTCATAATTACTTCACATTGCAGTTCATGCTGATGGCAAAATGCATGAAGAACTTTGTAGGATGACTGAGATAAGATTTCAGATTGAGAAACAGAATAAAAGATGAGCGTATTTTTGGTACTTCTCTAACTTCATCCAGCATTTCGTTTCATTCATCCATCTGGTCTCTCAGGAGTGAATGCAGTGAATTTGACTAAAAGAAACAAGGCTTGTAACTCTGAACCAGAATGCTGGCAGATCTGGTTGATACTTCTGCGTCACTTAGTCCCTGCATTTTTAGTCTCTCAGCATGAAGCAAAGGGGATGAGGAATCATTCCATTAATACAACTGTGGTAATATGTTAATTTAAAAAAATATCAAAAAAAGCTTTCCTATTCTTTAAAAATAACTTTTCCTTTTAGTCTTCTTCCCATCTTTAATTAAAAAACAAGGTGTAACTATAAAAATTTACTTAAAGCTTTATTTATTGTCTGAATTGGACAGAATTGTTATGTATCTGCTATGTAGGGCCTAGGATTTCTAACCTGTCAAAATGATTCTAAAGTTTGTCCCTGAATTCAATGAGATAAGGAGCAGTCTGATATGGTATGTAGCTTCATATTGAAACCAATGGTAAAAATAATAAAATTGGTCAATTTTGGAAAGATGTAGTCAAGAGAAATCACTATGAAGTAGGCAGGGGTGAGCACGTTACCAGGCAATGTCATTTCAGTCCATATTGTTTCTTGAATAAAAAAGTAGTCTTTCAAACACAGTCCTCAAACCAAATATTTTAGGCTATATTTTGTACGGTTTTCTGCTCTCCTAATAGATGAATTGTTTAAGGACTCAGAAGTATATTGAACTGAGCTGTTTGTGTTCTTCTGTGTCACAGACAGGAATGGTGCGCTGCGACACAGCCGTGGGAACCCCTGACTACATATCGCCTGAAGTTCTGAAGTCGCAGGGGGGTGATGGTTACTATGGACGGGAATGTGACTGGTGGTCTGTAGGGGTGTTCCTTTTTGAGATGTTAGTTGGTAAGTAGTCATTTCTTCTGCTAATGAGATTATCATTAAGTCCTTACTGTGCCTTTAGCTGTACTTTGCTGCTCAGGGGTTGGTTGTACCTCACTAACAGCGTCTGACTTTTGGCTGATGCTGTGGCTTCATTCCTGTTCTCTTTGCTCTCTGTCACTCTTACGCTGCGACAGCTGTTTGCGTGCGTGCTCAGTGATTAGTTCCCTGACTCGGTTCAGCTTAAACTAATTCTTAGAATAGTTTTAACTGGGGTCAGCTACCTCACCAACTCGTGAACGTTTGTGCCACCTCAAGCAGTACTGAATTTGCAGGGCCTCAGAGAATAGAAAGGAGTGGAAAGGGCAGGACTGTCCTTTTCTTTTCTCCTCTTCTTTTTTTCCACAGCATGTCAGTGTCTTCTGTTAGGTCAGAATGTGGAAGTATGGCTTGATTCTTTCTCCTATGCTTGAGTCAGGATTTTCCAGTAGAATACACCAGAATGCTATGGCAACGAACATAGAATGTAATCTGTTAAGGAGATGAGTCATCTGCCTCTTAATATATAGTGAGGATCAGTTTTATAGTCTGGTAGCAAAATACTGATTATAGAAGGATGGAATTGAGCATATAATTATTAAAAATCCAAATCAGCATGTTCTGGGAATATTGCAGATTTGATGCTTCTGGTATCCCAAGCCAGAAAAGACATTTGGATATAAAAAAACTATTACAATTTCTATGTTTTTCAGCATTAAGGCACTTTGGATTTAAAAAAAGAGTGGTGTATAATGATTAGTCTCTCATGAACAATTTTAGCAATAAAGAAAATAATTCAGTTATTAAAATGTTGGACATAGCTGTCCAGAATTTTTTTCTCAGAGCCTCCTTGTTTTTTCCTCTTGTATCTAGGAGAGAAATATTACTTAATTTCGCCATCTACTTTTGTCTGTGCTCACATATCAGATTCCACCTGTGGTCTTCTAAAACTTTGCATTTCAAAGAAATCACGAAAAGTTCCATTGTTCTGGTTTTAGTAAAGCCACAGTACTAATGAAAATGGTCATTTTATTATGAAAATTAAAATTTTATTGTGCCCTTGACTGAAAAGTAAAATGTTGGTCACAGGATGAATCCTAAGGATAGTTCAGTGGCTTTAGATAGTTTAGGGTGTGGCCAAAGTCAAAGCTGTTTCTGGGGCAGAAGACAATTGAGAAGAGGAAGGTTGGGAAAGAGGGGGGCGGCAGCAAGTATCAGTGATCCCCACCTGCAATGCACTGCTATGGCACCCTAATGAATTTACTAAAAGTCTAGAAGTTTAGTTCAAGTTGGTGTGTACTAATTCCTTATTATGCCATAAAATGACAGAAGGAGTCTCAAATTAGGATTGTTTCATTTATATTCTTTTGAAAGCAGAATACTTTTTGTCCGTTGGTCTGTTAGTACGTTTTTTTCATGTACCTGGCTTTTGAAATATTCAGTTCCTTGTTGTAAGGCTGCAGCTGGCGAGGCTGTCCTGCCAGGTGATCCCTGTCTGCACACAGCACCCTGAGAAGCAGAAAAGGGCCTAGCTCATGCAATCAGTTGTTCACCTTTCCTGTTAAACCTATGGATTAGTTTCTGTAAAAGTTGCAGCTTCTTGATTACAGACCGGAACCATTTGTAAGCTCAGAATGTTGTCAGTTAATTTGAGTGTCAGTTGCCTTTATAGCTTCCGATTCTTTTCACTTGTCCCAATTTTACCTTTCTTAATTCTGTTTTCTTTGCGAGTATCTTTAGAGCCTGTGCTGCAAACCTCTGGGTGGGAAAGGTCTATGATTTTAAAAGCCACCTGCCATGTTAATATGGGCACCGAAGCTAATGTAATTTGTCAGTCAACAAGATTTATTAATACGGCTTTAATAGTGCAGTAACACACTGGGAAGGCTCCTGCTCAGAGCTGACTTGCCTTAGGCAGGGTAGGCCTGTCGTGCCTCTGAAATGGTCTTCAGAGAGCTTTGGTGGATTCTTTCTAACAAATGTGTATTAGCAAATCTTTAGTGAGTTGTGGTCCATTTTGCCCATGGAGTGTTTAAAGGTGGGGATTTATGTGGGTGTCAGCCATCATGTAAATTAGAAAACACAGTGAGAGTCTTCAGGTAGAACAAAAGGTGTAATTCACCAGGCAAAATTTTGGTATTGATAGGCAGAATAGAAAATGGTGTAGTTTCTAATACAGGCATTTTAGGGAAGGAATATTTTTAGTAGTATATGTTATTTTTGCATTCCAATTTTACGGTTTCATTTTTTTTTAAAGACTATTTTTGGTAAACTGCTTGTAGATTTTCCTTTATATCTTTTCTCATACTCACATGACTCAAAATCTCAGTCAATTTACTATTTCATTTTCAGGTGATACTCCTTTTTATGCAGACTCACTAGTAGGAACATACAGTAAAATTATGGATCATAAGAACTCATTACATTTCCCGGATGACGTGGAAATCTCTAAACACGCGAAGAACCTTATCTGTGCCTTTTTAACTGATAGGTAAGTGCATGTATAGTTCTGTTACTTTTTTTTATTTTAGATGGTATTGGCTGTATTTATTTTGGATAGTGCATTGTAAAAATTAATTCCTTCCATTACTTCTCCTAATCTCTGTCCACATCTCTTCTGCAAAACCTTCTGTTCTCTAGTTTTTCTTTTGGGGTGTTTTTTCCAGGTATTGTATTTTATTTCTATGAGCAGTTCTGACAGCTCTTGTTAACAACACAGTTAGTGCTGGACAAATCCTTCCAATTGCAGTGTGTAATACAGTTACAAACTTGTAGGGCTGAAAATAATTTGTAAGTTCCAGGGTAGGGACCAAATTGTTACGTTCAATGTCTGTGTGGGTGTTACTTACGACAAATGAAAGCAAGTTCTTCTCTGAAAGTAAGCATGCATTTATGAGTTTGTTTAAGGTTTCTTGGAATGTTTGAATTTTTCATTTTTATTTGCTTTGTTGCGTTAATTGATAAGTATAGCTAACAAACCTTCAAGGGTATTGTTTTGGCTACAAATAGATCCTAGAAGTTTCTCTTTATAGAATGGAGCCATTTATTGAAATTAGGCTGTGTAAGCTTGTTCTTGACCTGAACACTTACATTTTCTTTAGTTTGAAAAAGCACAGATCATCTTTGATTTCTGTGATTTAAAAGAACAACACTGTAGATCCATAGTTAACTCTGGATCGATGATGCCTTTTTATGCTTTCATGTTATCACCTGAACCTGGCTGGAGCAGAGCATATAGAATGAGGGATTAGGAAAACAAGTGGTCTTATAATGGGTTTTGCATTTGAAGGGAGATTGTTTGCTCTACTGAGCAAGATCACAGTTGCTCAGGAAGGATGTGCCTTAATTTAACAGCATTTTTCACCCTTAGTAGCTGAAGGGTAGAGAGAAAATATGAGTAGAATTTAATAATGTAAATGTGGTGAGGTGTGTTTCCACTACGTGTGTCCGTCTTCCTGTTTATATTTAACACAGTGCTTGAGCGATTTATTTGAAACAGATGCTTGCTCTCTGTCTGCGTGATCACTGCTGAAGCACTTAAAGAAGGACTAAGCATCGAGCCTTTGATTTATTGCTTCTTTTCCATGCATTGTTTTATGTCCTGTTCTTGTACATAGTTTCAAGAGAGACTCTTCTGTTCAAACTGAAAGTTTCTTATTGCTTTTAAGATTTACTTCACTGCTAATATCAGCAAAAGATGTGTCAGGGTTTGTTGTGGGGCAGAGGATGAAATTCTTAAAATATTTATTTTAGTCCAGCTTTGAATAACTGTTCTGTGCAGTAAGTTAGACCTTCCTTCACTTGCGTCTTACGGTTTGTCATGTGGTTTGGCAGACACGGAACTTCTGCAGTTTTATTTCCCCCAAGGGTGTTGAGTTTTTGTTTGTGTTTTTAGGTTTTTCTTAGTTTTTGCCTTAGTGCTCTCTTTCTTGCTTTACTCCACACGTGGCAGACTCCAAATTCTGGACATTTTAGCAGTCGCAGGGAAGCGCATGCTAAGAATTAGAGTATGTTTTATATAAGAAACTAAAGATTAGTGGTTGGTGGTTTTTAAATTTTGTTTTTTATCTGACCATTAGTGTGGTTAACACAGACAATCTTTACTGAAAGTTTTATTGCTGCTTGTGAACAAGTCAGAATTTAAATACCAACAAACCAAACCAAAAAAGAAAAAAAAAAGGAAGCTAGTTTCCCTAATGTGACTTTGGCTTAATTGCTGTGTTTAGGGATGTACGACTTGGGAGAAATGGGGTAGAAGAAATAAAGCATCACCCTTTCTTCAAAAGCGATCAGTGGAACTGGGACAACATTCGAGAGAGTAAGTAAATTAGCTTACAAGTTCTATTTTATTCAGTATTTGCAATAGTAGAAATTAAAAAAACTTCAGGCTGTATAAATTAAGTATTTTCTATCTGTCAAGAATCTTGCTCAACCTTTCATATTTATCATTTGTGTTATGAAAACTCATATGAGTAAGGGTTAGTAAATACACATTTTTCCTACTTGGATTATCCTCATCTTTATCATGCTTTTAATGTAGTCATTTCCATTTTAAATAATGGAATTGGATGTTTCAGAATTTTAACTAAAAAGAATTCGTGTTTCTCTTTTGTTGTTTGGTGTTATGTTTTGGTTTTGTTTGGCTTTTTTGTTTGTTTGGTTTTTTAGGGGATTTTTTTAATCTTCTGGTAGTTAAGGCAGTAATTTGACAGTGGTCTTGACAGTTTTACTGCTTTGCATTTACGGTGTTGAGAACCTGATAGCTTTAGGTAAAAAAAAGCAAAGTATGTCAGTTCAGTTCATGAGCTTGATCGTAACTTCTAAAGTTACATATTTACTAAGGTTTCTTAAAATGCTGATTGTATTAGAGTTCTATTCTCAAACGTGATTACCTGAGCAAATATGTCTTGCGTATTAGATAGTCTATGCATGAAGCAACTAATACAAAAATAGATTGCTCTAGAAAAAATTGTGCACAGTAATATTTCCAGATCTGCTGTCTGGTTAATACATACTTAACTACAAGTTATTAAAGGACAACTTATAATATAGTCTTTTAACATTACAGTATGTAGAAAGTGAATCTTGAAGTTCCTCTTTTCTCCCCTTTTTATAGCTGCTGCTCCTGTTGTTCCTGAGCTTAGCAGTGATATAGATAGCAGTAATTTTGACGATATTGAGGACGACAAGGGAGACGTGGAAACCTTTCCAATCCCCAAAGCCTTCGTGGGAAACCAGCTGCCTTTTATAGGATTTACCTACTATAGAGACAATTTGTATGTGATACTTTAATATGAATTTTTAGAAAAATACCTGCACATTTTTCTTGTATTCTCTTTTCACTTTAGATACGTAATTTATTCCTTACATTATATTCATTTATGTCCAGTTGGGAAGATACAAAATGCAAAGTTTGAGTAAAATAATTTGTTACTATTTTGGTTATTTTGATAACTGTGATTAAACACAGTATTTTTATATGCATAAAATTATACAATATCTTAAAAAATTGTTTAGGGTTAAAATACTGATAGATTTGAAATTTACTTCTAAAAAGGCTTTTTATTAGTTATTTTAGAAAACAGTTTACACAAAATAACTTTCTAGAATTAAACTTGAATAATTAAAAATAATTGTATTAATTAAAAAATCATAAGCTTCTGTGGATTTGGAAACATGCTATACTTCGGTTAAGGAAAGATTCAGATCACAAAGATGCACTAAGACTGAAATAAAACAAGGTTCATTCTGAGAGGACAAATTAAGACTTGAGAGAATTGATTAAAATGCCAAGATTGCCAGAGTTGTTGAAAACTTGAATAAGAGCTGGAGGGATTTGTTTTTGTTTTTGACAGGTTGCTAAGTGATTCCTCTCAGTCTTGCAGAGAAAATGAATCTGTGCAATCTAGTAAAAATGAGGTTAGTGCCTTTTTTCTTCAGTATTAACAGTATGCTTATCTAATTTTGTTAAGTCTGTTAAGAAAAGACAAGCCTAAAATAAGTTTTCAAGCAGTTTTGTGGGGGGCTTTTTATCTTTTAGTGATCCTCAATAAAAATGGTATTTTCTATTTACAGGACAGCAAGGTGGTAAGTATATCATTTGAATTATGAAAGGAATAAAATAATTCCTACATAATTTTATGTGGATGTGAAGTATCTTAAATGTTTATTCACCAAATTGTTAAACCAGTTTGTTTTTTGAAACAGTTGTACTCAAGTGTTAAGGTGCTGTAGTATACAGAGCAATGAATACAGATTTTTCTCAACTTCTTTTGGCATCTAGAATTTGTTTGGAAATCCACTGCATAAAGCTCTGTTTGCTACAGACAGCATCACTTTTGGGAGGATTCCACACTTGGTTGAGCGATTCATGACTGATTTATTCAGAGTTTGTAAAAATAAGTTGTCACCTGCAGTGATAAAGGAATGTTTAAATCATGCTCCAGTTGGAGTATATGGAGCATGTTTATCCAGCTTTTGAAGATTGACAATTGAATATTTGCATATGACAGGAAAATGTTATAGAATTTTCATGTACTTTTTTCATTATGTTACTTAAACATTTGTATTATTCAAGTGTAGATAGTATATTGTTAACATATCTTAAAACTTGCAGTTCCTTTTCAAAGTTTAAAAAATAAGGAAATGCGTTTTGTATTGATCAGCTAAATTTAAATGCAAATGTTTATTACACTCCACTTCCTTCCTGTCACTGCTGAATAGATGAATAGTTTTAGAGTTTCCCTTTTAAAAAGAAATGGTACTGCTGTTCAAAATACATATTGTCACATTCGTGATATTTGCTTTATGTTGTGATAGTAAATGCAGATGGTAACATTTTGCATTTGACTTCTGACAGCTTTTTTATTTGTATTTTCTCAAGCAATGAATTTCCAGTTTTGATGTCTTTTTCAGTGTCCCTTTTCTGGGAATCTTCTAATTCTAACAATTGTAAAGTGTTTTAGAAAACCACATTTTTACACTTCATGTTTGGAGGGTAGAGGAAGAGGGGGAAGGGAGGAAAATAAATGCATTTGAAAGCCTGAAGTCATGAGATGAATCAAAAAATTATTATTTATAATTTATTTCATTAATATTTAGGTACTGGACTCACATTTTTTTAAAAATATTTTAGTAAGCAAAACTAAAGGCTAATAAAAATGTTTTTATATATACATTAATAGCAAAAGGAGGGACAAAGAAAACCTACATTCTTTATTGGACACGGGGGGGAACATATTTACCAAGGATGAGGAAAAGGCTGAAGTACTTAACACCTTCTTTGCTTCAGTTTTCAACAATAAGACAGGTTGTCCTTAGGACAGCTGGCCTCCTGAGCAGGTAGACAGGGACAAGGAGCCAAATAGTCCCCCTATAATCCAAGAGGAAGCAGTTAGTGACCTGCTGAGCCACTTGGATCCTCACAAGTCTAGGGGACCAGATGGGATCCATCCTAGGGTGATGAGGGAGATGGTGGAAGAGCTCGCCAAACTGCTCTCCATAATTTACCAACAGTCCTGGCTCACTGGGGAAGTTCCAGATAACTGAAAGTTGCCCATCCATAAGAAAGGCCAGAAGGAGGATCTGGGAAACTGCAGGCCTGTCAGCCTGGGCTCGGTGCCCAGCAAGGTTATGCAACAATCATCTTGAGTGTGATCACACAGCACCTACAGGATGGTCAAGGGATCAGACCCAGCCAGCATGATTTAGTAGGGGCAGGTCCTGCCTGACCAACCTGATCTCCTTTTTATGACCAGGTGATCTACCTGGTGGATTAGGGGAAGGCTGTGCATGTAGTCTGTGCCTTTGACTGTCTCCCACAGCATACTTCTGGAAAAGCTGGCAGCCCACAGCTTGGATAGGAGCACTCTGTGCTGGGTTAAGAACTGGCTGGAGGGCTGGGCCCAGAGAGTGGTGGTGATCGGTGCTGCATCCAGTTCGCAGCCAATCACTAGTGGTGTCCCCCAGGGATCAGTGTTGGGCCTAGTCTTTTTTAATATCTTTAGTGATGGTCTGGATGAAGGGATTGAGTCTACCATTAGCCAGATTTGCAGATGACACCAAGTTGGAGAGGAGGGTCGATCTGCTGGAGAGTCGAAGAGCTCTGCAGAGGGACGTGGACAGGCTGGATAGAAGGGTTGAATCCAATGGTATGGGGTTCAACAAGTGCCAAGTGCCAGATCCTGCACTTTGGCCACAACAACTCCATGGAGCACTACAGGCTCGGGACAGAGCAGCTGAAGTTTGCCGGCAGAAAGGGACCTTGGGGTGCTGGTTGACAGTGGGTGAACATGAGCCAGCAGTGTGCCCAGGTGGCCAAGAACGCCAGTGGCATCCTGGACTGTATCAGGAACGGTGTGGTCAGCAGGACCAGGGAAGTGATTCTTCCCCTGTGCTCAGCGCTGGTGAGGCCACACCTGGAGTGCTGTGTCCAGTTCTGGGCCCCTCAGTTCAGGAAGGA
>JAWWLV010000121.1:100968691-100980560 GCA_035041135.1 Platyrinchus mystaceus | reverse complement strand
CACCTGGAGTGCTGTGTCCAGTTCTGGGCCCCTCAGTTCAGGAAGGATATTGAGGTGCTGGAGCAGGTTCAGAGAAGGCTGGTGAAGGGTCTGTAGTGCGAGTCCTGTGAGGAGAGGCTGAGGGAGCTGGGGTCATTCAGCCTGGAGAAAAGGAGGCTCAGGAAAGACCTTATCGATCTCTACCTGAAAGGAGGTTGTAGCCAGGTGGGGATTGGCCTCTTCTCTCAGGCAACCAGCAATAGGACAAGAGGACACAGTCTTAAGCTGCTCCATGGGAGGTTTAGGTTAGATGTTGGGCGGAGTTTTTTCACAGAAAGAGTGAGTGGGCATTGGAATGGGCTGCCCAGGAAGATGGTGGAGTCACATCCCTGGAGGTGTTTAGGAAAGACCAAATGTGGCACTTGGCGCTATGGTCTAGTTGACATGGTGATGTTAGGTCATAGGTTGGACTCGGTGATCTCAGAGGTCTTTTCCAACGCAGTTGATTCTGAGAAAACAAAGCATTTCCAAACCTGAAAAGTGTTCATTAGATTCCAAATGAGTAAGACTAAGAAATTCTTCTTCAGGTAAGGTCACTGAACATGTTTAGTCATCTGAATATTGTCCTTGTGCCCCCCCTTCTTATTTTTTCATTTCATTTAGAAAAGGCTATCCAAAAAAATCTGCTGCAGTGGACAGTCTCTGGCTACAGAGAACAGCAAAGGGCCGGTAACAATATTCTTTCCCCATATAAATTTTATGACTCACAATCTGTGACACATAATTCTGTGCTGATTTGATTAAATGCAGCATGCAGCAATTTTGTTGCTATGGATCTGTATCTTTAAAATCATCTGAATTAATGCCTTGTAAAGATGTAACCTTCTAGTGATGGTTTTAAAATAATATAGTGGAAGATTGAATTAATTTTCCTTGCTTTCCCTTATTTTATTATTTAATTGAATTACATTTTTTTATGTGATAACATTTTTATATGTGGGCCATGCTTTTTTGATATTTTACACAGTTTCAGAAAAAACTAAGCAAGCTAGAAGAACAGCTCAGTAATGAATTGCAAGCCAAAGATGAACTAGAACAGAAGTACAGGTGAGACTGTTTTGACATGTTTGGTATGTTTATAGAGTAGTTTTATTAGACCTTCTGTTTTTGGATACTTAAAAGCATTTTAATTCACTTCGGGGATTCCCAACCCTGTGAGCAGACCTCTCACTGTAATGTGCTGGCCTATTCTTGCTACTTCTGTGACTCCTGGTGTGGTTTTGTTGGGGTTTTTTGCCTTATCTGTCTAGAAGAATCTCTGTTATTTGAGTGATTTCGCTCATCCCTGAGATTTCATGTTATTGCTGAAAATAGAATATCTAATTAATGAGACACATCCAAACACTCTAATTTCTGTATTATCAGCAGGATTTAAAAGTATTTTTCACATTTGTTCAGGTCTACAAGTACTCGTTTAGAGAAGATACTGAAAGAGCTCGATGAAGAGGTAAGTCCGTAGATATTTCTTACTGGAATTAGAACTTTAACATTTGTGTGTGGCTATTTCCTTTGGTAACAGCAAATTGCCTTTGAGTAGCTGTGTATTTATAGCAAGTAACACCAACTAATTTCTTAGTATTCAAATGAAATTCACAAGCATGAAATTGTTGTCACTGCTAAAATATTTTCATTATGATTTCTGTACTGTAATGACACATTTCTTTGATAATTTGTTTTTTACTGTGTTTTTAAGCCGGAGAACAGTATGATATAAATATCCTGTATAGATTATAAAAATTGAAAGTGTGAAAGTAGTGTTTCTAGAGGAGGAAGGCCATGCTTTCCATTGTTCGATCTTAGTAAAAGGATCCTATTTCTTGCCCAACTTTGCACCTTAGTGCTTCTACAAACTTGCATGTAGATGTGTACAACTTAATATATTGCTCATCCAAGTGCATGTTAAGGCCTTACATTACACACGTGTTTCTCTGCTCCCAGAGTGACTGCTCAGGCAGGTCTACCAGGTTTGTCAAATCCAAATGATCAAACAGTATTTAAATAGCAGAGCTCCTGGCCATAGTCATCCGGGGCTGCATTTGACCACGTGTTCTGATACGCTGTGTTTGCAGCAGGCAAATAAACTGGCTTTCTCCATTACAGGCTAAACCGAGTGTGTGAGCTGTGTTTTTGTCATATAAGAATACCACTCTTGTGTATGTAATTAGTGGTGTATTTTTTTAAATATATCCAGATAACTTCAAGGAAGAATGTAGAGTCTGCAGTCAGGCAGTTAGAGAGAGAGAAGGCTCTTCTTCAGCATAAGAATACAGAATACCAGAGAAAAGCAGAACATGAAGCAGATAAGAAACGCAATTTGGAAAATGAGGGTATGTTGAACCATGCTTGAAGGGTTCCATTTTGGTATGGGTTTTTAAAAGTTAAAATAAATGAATTATAGTTTCAACTGAAGTGTTTTTATGACAGTGATTAACAATGTTAATTTTTTTTTTATAGTTAACAGTTTGAAAGACCAGCTTGAAGATTTAAAAAAGAGGAATCAGAACTCTCAAATATCCAATGAGAAAATCAATCAACTACAAAGACAGGTATGCCAACTTTATATATGTGTATTTTAAAATAATATCTGTTTGAAGTACAGATTTTGGGAGTAGTGGAGGGATTTGAAATCTATAGTTGAGTTTTTAAAGCTGGTTTTTTTAATCATGTTTTGGTGTTAAAAAGTAATCTTAAAGTATACTCCTTTTTACTTCTTTAATCCCTAAAACCTAGTGTGCTGTAGTAGAAATATTAATTTTTATATTTTAATTGTTTCTGAAGTATGTATTTATCAATTGTAGTTGGACGAAGCCAATTCTTTGCTGCGGTCAGAGTCTGATACTGCAGCCAGGTTAAGGAAGAACCAGACAGAAAGCACAAAGCAAATCCAGCAGCTGGAAACTAACAATAGAGAACTACAGGATAAGAACTGCCTGCTAGAGAATGCGAAACTCAAACTGGAGAAGGAGTATCTCAATCTTCAGTCAGCTCTAGAATCAGAAAGGAGAGATCGAAGTCATGGATCAGAGATTATCAGTGATTTACAAGGTATTCCTGCAAATGTTCTGATGTTAAGATTTCTTCTTGTTTCCAAAATAAAAATAGGTTTTGGGTGGTGTTATTTGAGCTTCAGACTGACTAGATAAGTGTGCTGTTCTATAAAATGTTACGCAATTTTGAACTCACATTTAAAAGAAAATGTGTGATAACATTTATAAAAAACTATTGATAACTTTTAAAATCACCCCAAAGGGAGATATTCTTAATAGTCAGAATTAGAAACTGTAACATTTAAAAAATGTTATCTCTAAATAGATGAAGCATAGTCTCGTTTTCACACACTGCCCAGTCTCATTGATGTTTTTGGTTATTTTTAGGTCGAATATCTAGCCTTGAAGAAGAAGTGAAAAATGGAAAGAGTGCATTAGCCAAACTGGAAATGGAGAAGAGACAATTGCAGGAAAAGCTCACCGATTTAGAAAAGGTAACAGCACTTCCAAGTGAACATTGGTGTTACATTCTTAGAGAATTTTTGAATTTGTACTTTTATGATTTGAGATGTTTAGTAAACCTTGTTTTCAGCATTTATTCTTTCTTTTTTTTAATTGTTTTTGCAATTTGAAAAGTGGGATGAAAAAAGACATCATTTCCCATATAATCGTAAGACATTATACTTCTAAAGTACATAATAATGTACTCCGGTGTGTAGCTTAACAGTGTAGTAGTAAGATTTCATTTCAAACATTGGGTTTTTTTAAATTCTCCTTATTGCCAAAAATAAAAGAGTTTCTGCTAATATTGAACAAATTTCTCATTGAAACAAAATTCTTGAAAAATTTCTTCGATAAACCGAATCTTTGAGCCACTCCTATTACAGGACATTTTTGTTAAGGCAGTAATTCTGTAATTGTTTGCACCTGGGGATGTTGTACGTATTAGAGCACTTTGCCATCCACAAGGAAACATTTTATAATTAAGTTCTCAGTTAGCTCCTTAATCTGAGCTCTCTCTTCTACTCTTTGCATCTTTCTAAGCAGTATGTTATTGTCATCCAAAATTTTGCCTCTAACCTGATGTATTTTATGTTTTATTTCAATATTATTTTTTCTTTAACAGGAAAAGAGCAACATGGAGATAGATATGACATATAAATTTAAAGTTATGCAGCAGCACCTTGAACAAGAAGAAGCTGAACATAAAGCCACAAAAGCACGATTAGCAGACAAAAACAAGATCTATGAATCTATAGAGGAAGCAAAATCTGAAGCCATGAAAGGTAGGTATTTGACACAGTTGGACTTAGGTGTGAATTATACAAAGTGTATTCACAAAGTATATACACAAAATATGTGCATATTCTGGTGCATCTCAAGACAACTGAAATATCTTGAAGAGAGGGATAGTTACCAAAAAATTCCAGAAGATGGCTTACTTTTCAATGGCCTATGTTTATTGTAGCTAATTAAAAAGCTACCTATAGAGCCTCTCCTTTCAATTGCAGAGCATTCTCAAAAATTTTGGGCATGCGGATCTTCAAAAGAAGCAAAAATGATTCAGTAATAATGGCTGAGTCACTTGGAATATCAGATTCCGCAGCTTCAGCTCTTTAATTGGTTTCATATTATCATAGTCACTGCAACAATTCAGTAGATTCAGATGGTTTATTTTTAAAATTCCACCCTTTTTGTTCATCTCAGAGGTGTTTCAGGTAAACTGGAAGCTAATCTAGAAACTCAGAAGTAGGAAATAGCTCTGTCAGGAATGCTTGCAAAAACATCCTCTAGGTGTGAGTTTACTGTGAAAATTTTAATTAATCACTTTTCAGCAGTCTTCCTCTTCAGTTTAGAAAGGAGAAACGCGGCTTTTTGTTAAACATCCTCCTCCCTTCGGCCTCCAAAATATGCTGGTTTACACTGACTGATATCTTAAATCTTTTACTTCACAGAAATGGAGAAGAAACTTTTGGAAGAGAGAGCTTTAAAGCAAAAAGTAGAAAATCGGTTGTTGGAAGCTGAAAAGCAGCGCTCCATGTTGGACTGTGATCTCAAACAATCACAACAGAAAATCAATGAGCTCCTCATGCAAAAGGATATACTAAATGAAGATGTAAGGAACACTGACAAAAGGCGTCTTGAGTCAAACCTAATTTTCAACGTTCTAATACTTTTCCTGTTAAAGCTATATTTAGTAATGTTTGTGAGTTAAAATGGCAGCAAAGTTTTCCTTGTCTGTCTTTGGAGCTTTAAAAAGTCTACTTCATGGAGTGTAGTGTCATTTTTCAGAAATATTTCAGCGTTACTCATCTTAAAAAGTTTTTCATTCTGGCATGTAAAATGCTGTGAGATTGACATGTCAAAACTAGCTAATTTAATGTGTGCTAATGCCTTTATTCAGGAAGCAGCTTTGATTTACTAAGAGATGTGAGCATGTTATACAGAAATGTAGAGGAAGCCAATAAGAGACTGTTTAAATGTTGCTTTCCTGTGTAGGTCTGTAAAATTAACAGGGGTTTGTGTCTTTTTCAGGTAAAAAACTTGACATTAAAAATAGAGCAAGAAACACAAAAGCGCTGTCTCACTCAAAATGACCTCAAGATGCAAACGCAGCAGGTCAACACCTTGAAAATGTCAGAGAAGCAGTTAAAACAGGAGAATAACCATCTTCAGGAAATCAAATTAAGTCTGGAAAAACAAAACAATGAACTCCGCAAGTATGCAAGTTGCTCTATATTTTTAGTCATGTTACTGATTTGTAATATTTTTGTGACAAAAGTTGAGGGCAATATTAATTGAAAAAATTTGCTGCAAAGACTGTGCTATTCTACAGTGCAAAACTTTCAGGTTCTTTAAAATAATTTGCAGTGATTAGTTGAGACTTGCCCTAGTGATTTAGCACTGTAAGGATTTGTATTAAAAGATGTTTGTTATCCTGAAAACCTTAAAAAAACCAGCTTAGATATGAGTCTGAGGACTTAAGAGAAACACTTATGTAACTGAAAGTCTAGATACTTTCTTTTTAATGATGTAGGACTTCAGTGAAGAGGAAAGTTACTGGAATTATTAGTCTAGGATAGCTTATTAGAGTTGGAAATGAATACTGCTACAGAGCTGGAAAGCATAACCCTTGGAAATATTTAATACTACAGATGTTTAAACGCATCTGTTGGACCTTCATTTAGGAGGATCTCAAGAACAGTTCTTTGAAGTCTTACAAGTAGTATTTGCACCTGATAGTAAGTAAATAATATTTTTTTTACATAAAGAACTTTCTTGTGAATGAAAAGACAAGTTTAGCACACATATCAGATGAATCTCAGCTCCTTTATGACTTCTGATGGTTTATCTCCTTGTGCTTTGTCTTTTCTGTCAGCAAGATGCAGTTAGTCACATAGAAGGTGACCACAGTGTGAAACACTGGCAGAAGTCTTTTTTGCTACATTTCTTTTGTTATGGGACTGACTATTGTTTTAATAGCAGATGAATTCAAGAAAGTATGCATGTTGTGGAATACAGACATGTTTTCACAGACTCTCCTCTTGCAAACGAGACCCAAACCAACCGGTCAGATCAGAGATGTAAATAAGATTCTGTTGGTGGCTGTTTACTTTATCAGTGTCTCTTACTGGTTAAACTGTGTGAGACTGTTAGCGTGTTAACAATATTAAACTGAAATGTTATTAGTGCAGTGGGCTCAGCTGTACAAGTGAAAAAGAGAGCTGGAACCCAGAGGAAGCTTCAGGTTTAATTGCTGACCATACTTTGGTCAGGAAATCACTGAAGATCTCAAGAGTGTGAATGCTGTCTTTTTTAATTTACTGGTTTGGAATGTCTTCATGTCTATCAAATATGTTATTCCTTTCTAGGGAACGTCAAGAGGCAGATGGACAAATGAAAGAGCTTCAAGACCAACTAGAAGCTGAACAGTATTTCTCTGTATGTTTTGTGCTGCTTTATTTTTATACTGATCTGTTTACTGAGTAAATGTTAACTTTTCTTCTTCCTCCTTAGCCATCAGATGTTTCACATCTCTAACCCAAAGCTACTTGTTTTTCTTGTGCCTGTCTTCAGTGTTGTCTGCAGCCTTGATCTTGATCACTGAGCGTATGAAAGAGCTCATGTTAAAAAATGTCCCAGCTTTGTAAGGGAGTTCAGAGGGAGGGAGGAGTCAAGCAGCTCACTTTTCCACAGTGTGAATAATTTTCTGCATGCTTCCAGCCTTTTGCATTCAGCATCTCTTCCATGCTGCATGGTAGAGAAGCGTTGTATTCTCACGTGGTCTGACAAAATGTGCCATTGAGGCTTGGAAGGAAATTTTTGCATTACAGCCAAACTTGGTAGAGGTCTGTTAGGAGTTTTTGATTGATTGTGGTAACATACAACGGAATAGATACTGTACTTAAAAATCATCACTAGCTTGTGGAGGTTAATTTTTATTAACAGTGCTCAGCCAGTTGCACTGCAGGAGATGCCGAAAGGCTTTCTTCAGAATTAAAGGAAACTAAAAATTTCATTGTGGTATTCAGGTCAGTGAGGACAAGGACTATCTGAAGTTTTAGTAGATGAAAACATTGCACACATTAAGAGAGAGAAAGGGAGAATTGGGGTCAGTTGACTCTTGTAGATGGACCAGAGAGAGACGATCCCTGCAGCAAGTCCACTTACAGCTGTCCGTCACTTGACCTGTATTCAGTCATTTGAGCAGACAGAGCAATATAATGTTTCTTTCATTTTTTAGAGCTCTAGATTTGTATTGATTTCATGAAAGTTTGAATTTCATATTGTTTTCTAATCTATTTTCCCCTTCCTTCTATATTTCTTTTTGTTCTTTAACTGTCACATGGGTTTCATGGATTTATATGATTAGAATCTAAACAGCATGTACCTAATTACATCAGACAAAGATTTAAAATAGTAGAGAAAAATAAATTATTTTCCTTGCCTCTGATACTTCCAATTTTCTATCAAATAGTGATTTTCACATTTAGAGTATCTTTAACAGTATGTTTACAAACACAGAAAATGTATATCATACATCTACCCATTCACAAATATACAAGTTAAAAAAAGAACAACAAAAAGTAAAATAACCAAAACACATTTGTGAATGGTGACATTTAGATAAGTTTAGAGAAGGCATTGCGCAGTTACGCTCTTATGAGAGTGTGTGATTAAAGAATTGCATACAATGTCATCTTGTATAATTTTTGTGGACTTACAAGAAAATAGAAAATCACATCATTTTCTTGCTAACTTTAAATTCTAGACTTTGTATAAGACGCAAGTTCGAGAACTTAAAGAAGAATGTGAAGAGAAGACCAAAATTTGTAAAGAAATGCAGCAAAAGATACAAGAGTTACAGGATGAGAGGTAGGTTTTGCTAGTTGTACTACTAATACATAAAAGATTAGGATGGCTATTTGTTGTTTGCTTCCCTGCCCCTTGCCCCCACCCCTACATTACTCAATTTAAACTAAAAAAAAAATATCAATAATTTGCAGAGATTCCTTGGCTGCTCAGCTAGAGATTACTTTGACAAAAGCAGATTCAGAACAACTTGCCCGTTCCATTGCTGAAGAACAGTACTCTGATTTGGAAAAAGAGAAGATTATGAAAGAGCTGGAGATAAAAGAGATGATGGCAAGGCACAAACAGGAACTTACTGAGAAAGATGCCACCATAGCCTCGGTGAGTTGCATGACTTGTAATTTTGGTAGAGGTTGTAGAGCTTGAGTTTTATTTGCAGTTTGAGTTATCCATTGTTATTTAGCATACTCAGAGATATACAAGTATATGTAACATTTCAAAAATATTTATTTTTTATGATTGAAATTCAAAAATCTTGTTGTGTTTCTTCATGCGTCTTTCTGACCATTCTTTCTTCTGTGCCCCTACCCCTCTTTTTTTTGATAGTTGGAGGAAGCAAATAGGACACTAACCAGTGATGTGGCTAATCTTGCTAATGAGAAAGAAGAACTAAACAATAAACTGAAGGAAGTACAAGAACGTATGTATTTTGTGAACCAAATGTAATTTAATTTGAAACCAGTTTTGTTCTTTAATAGTACTGTTTTCTTTTCTAATGAATTTTCATAGAATTTTTTCAATTACCTTGCTACAGAAATTACAAAACTAAAAGAAGAAGAAGCAAATATAGGAAATATTAAAGCACAATTTGAGAAACAGTTGTTGACTGAAAGAACATTAAAAACCCAGGTAAGCAAATGTGTTTAAATGAATGTAGAGATAGTGTTCATGAATCAAATAATTTATAATAGAAAATTTTCCATGGTAAACCAATTATATGTGCCATTAATGCTTTATTCGTTTTTGCCCTGAAAAAAAAACAAACTGATTTTTTTCTTTCTTCTACTAAGTAGACTTTCATTGCAATGAAACTGGATCCTTGTGATTTATCATAGAGGAACTTCTAATCCAGATGCATTCCACCAGCAAAAATCTTCATTTCTGTCAACTTATTTGATATTTTACTAGTTTCAGACTTCATTCTTCTCTAAGTTCTATAAAGAAGTATATTTCTGATTTTAATCCAGATTGTTTTTTAGAACATGTGGCATTTTAATGCAAATGTATATTTTGGGTCTAACTAGTGAAAATGGAAGGGATTATTTAAATGAGATAAGTGGAAATGTTCAGAGCTAGTGCTTGCTTAAAGTAAAAATGACATCATCACCTTCTTTTCAGTTACAAGTAATACATGGAATTAAAGCAAGTTTGTATTACTGGATTACAGAGGTGTTAGTTTACAGTTAAAAGTACCTGGTTGTAGACAGAAGACTTTATTTCTTCACAGCATAACTCTGTGTATTTATTAGTGTGGTTCTCCTCTCTTTTTTTCTTTCCCATGGAAAGGCTGTGAATAAATTGGCTGAGATCATGAATCGGAAGGGTCCAGTCAAACGTGGATCTGACACTGATGTACGGAGGAAGGAAAAGGAAAATAGGAAGCTGCATATGGAGCTGAAGTCCGAACGAGAAAAGTTAACCCAAATGATGATCAAATATCAGAAGGAAATAAATGAAATGCAGGCAGTAAGATCCTTTTGCAAATATAAACATTGCAGCATTTTCTGTAAAATTGTAGTATTGTTGCAGACTTTAAGGTAGGGTATCCCATCTCTATGCCTCAATTTCCCACAAACAACAGAAATATGCGGAATATATATTCTACATGATTTTTCTGCTTACATTTTATCTGAGTAACCAAATATTGTTATAATAGGAAATCTTGTAATTTATCCCTACAGCAAATAGCAGAAGAGAGTCAGATCCGAATTGAACTGCAGATGACTCTGGACAGCAAGGACAGTGACATTGAACAGCTTCGTTCCCAGCTGCAGTCCCTGCACATCGGGCTGGACAACAGCAGCATTGGCAGCGGGCCTGGAGATGCTGAGGCAGATGATGGATTCCCTGGTATGTTAATCTTATTAATATTTCTGCATTAAATGGGTTTATATCAGTGTTTTACCATGGAAGCTGATGATCTGATGATTCTGTGACTTTTCATCTTCATCTATTTTATACCATTTTATCAATCCTTTGATAGGGATCACTATCCCCCCCCCCCAACTAAATCTGTCTGTAATCTTACTTCATCTTGTATTTATTTAGAAAAATTTATTTTTAAAAATTCTATTGCACTCCACTAGAACTAAATATTTTTTTCACTTGTGGTGGTTCCTTTGCAGTTACTATGTTTATGTGATGAAATGTAAAACTAATACTTTCTTCACAGAGATTCTGTTTTGACTTCTTTTCTACTTTTCCTCCTTTATGCTTTATGTTTAGTCCGTATCACTCAATCCCACACTATGGAATCCATGTCCTTTACCTATCAGCACTCTTCCACCTCTGTCAGTATTGCCACTAAGCCTTCCAGTTCTCGCATGCTTCTTGATTCTGATTCTGACTCAGAGGAAGAACCTTTGTCTTGTTCCCACAGCCCTACAGAAGTTGATAGCACAGGTGACATCCCTGAGAAGTGTTTGGCTTTGTTCTTACTGTTCTTTTTTCTGTTTCAAAACTAACACTCTTAATGCATTATTAAAACAAAGAAAAACGTAAATCTGGCAGTTAACACACTAAAGTGACAGTAAACATTGCCATCAAAGACATGAGAAAGTTTGCATGAACAAATAAATGGCCTGTTTTCTATAAACGTTTGCAAATACTTCCTGCCATGTCTTAAAACACTGTTTTTATTAAAGCATATTAAAGCATAAATGAGCCTTATGGCCTTGTTTTCAAGGTAGCCTCTCTCCAGTATCTGCAGCTATCTGTATGACCCTAAGCTCCTGGATACCAAAAAGTCGAATCTTTGTGTTAAAGTGAAGTGTGGAAGCATCTGATTCCTCACATCTATACATTTATCATTTTGTAGAAACTCAGTCTTCTGAGTATTACATTGTTTTGCCTTAATTTGAATCTTATATTTGATTCTTTTGTGGTAAGGCAAGGAAGATTTGTTAATTTTCCCAGATACATAAAGTATATAATGAATTATAAGACTCCAGTAAAACAGAGCTCTGTTCTACTAATTCTGTGTTCATTTTATATGACTACACCTACACTCTTCCAAACAAAGTTTCTCTTTAGTGTTAATGTCATAGGTGGGTTTTTTAGTTGCATTCAACTTCCTGTATGTCACTTGAGGTTCCTTTAAAGTGTGAATACCTTTCCACTGAAGGCAAAACTTCTTTTAGGATATTGACAGTACTTCATCAAACTAGAGTAAAAACTAATGTATTTTCTCTATTTTCCTCATTCTCTGTTTTTTGCTATGAGGCTTCTAGTAAAAGAAAAGTTATGTACAT
>JAWWLV010000121.1:100907069-100968591 GCA_035041135.1 Platyrinchus mystaceus | reverse complement strand
ACTAATGTATTTTCTCTATTTTCCTCATTCTCTGTTTTTTGCTATGAGGCTTCTAGTAAAAGAAAAGTTATGTACATACATAATTTTTTTCTTGTTAGCTGCTGTTGTGGTTTGTGCATGGATTTGTTTTGTTCTAAAGTAATAATTGTATCTAAGCTAGGACTTTTCACTGACATAATTACAACAGGTTTGAGGTATGATGGTTGTGTTTTGTTGTTTCTTTCCCTCCTATTGCTTTATAAGCATGTACTGCAAAAATTTTGGAATATTCTGCCCTTTCTCTGATCTGTAATCATTGAAGAATTATAATCAGAAACTCATTTTGTCCAATTTCATGCCATAGGATTAGAGATTACAGAGAAAAATAGGAAAAACATTATATTTTAGGAAATAGGAAAAACATGCATACTTTTTGCCCTACACATGCTTCCTGGATGTGGGGTAGGATGTTTTTTTTTCATCAGCATTATGCTTGCTACACTTTGTATCAGGTGTAGTTGAAAGGAACAGTGTAAGTGGCAGGTATGAGGCAAAATACATTTTATAGAACTGCTTCACGTACTTGGTATGAACATTAAAATGGGTTATCAACAGCAATGCTGGTAGAGCAATAAATGTTGAAGACTGAGTATCTGAATAAATAACCTTGCTTTAAGTCTCTCTAGGCACAATAAGAATTCTATGAATATCTAATAACTATTTGTTATGCTACGTTAAATATGGGCAGGAACCTGCAAATGCCCTCTGGTGAGAAAGAAAATAACATTTGCAATTTTGGAGCATGTTTCTGCTCGTTCCATGGTTTTGTGTTTGTTAATGCTTAAGGCTTAATTATTTTTGACTTGGAGATTCCTCAGCAGCAGTACAAGTTATCTGCTAGGGTAGAAAACTCTTTAGAAAAATATTATTGCAATTGAGTAGTTGCTCCTAATAAAACAGAGGGGAAATAAGTGCTTGTGTTAAGTGCAGCTATAAAAATAGGGTCAAAGGCTATGGAATCCTGTGTATCACCCAGCACTGGGAAAATGTGATCCTAGTGAGCTTTTGGTTGTGTCAGTAATACAGTTACTGCTGTAAATGTGTGTCAAGCAACAGCTGAGCACTTAATACTGTTGATAAATCAAATCTGACTAATGTGCCAGTGTAATGTAAAATATTTCATGTGTGTGAAAGGGCAGTTGAATTCAGGCAAGGCCTAAGGATTAATCAAAGATTACTTACTTAGATTTAGAAAGCCTAGGAGATACAGGCAGAATCAGAGAAAAGAAAAATTTTCAGACAAAAAGTATGAATTAGAATACTAAACTGACATGGTCCCACAAATATGAGTTATTTATTTGTGGTGGTAATTTGCCCTTTTTTTGTCTTGGAATGGATATTGTGTGGTCTGTACTAATACCTTTAGATGCTGTTGTAAAAGGTAAAGGTTGATAGACATAAGGCTTTTTTAAGACTAGAAAAAATTACTAAAGAGAATGTGTGTGCTACAATTGCAAGTTTGCTCTTCCCCTTCCTCCTCGTGCTTACTCCTTTTTTGTGATTGCATTGCTGGTTATTGACTGTATTCATTAAAGATTATTTAATGTATTCCTGAACATTTACTGTGATAAACTTTGCAAGACCTTGTACTCTTAAATAGGTCTCATGTTTGCTCTGTTGCTTTATTATTGATCTTTGATAACTATTTTAAAATGCACAGCAGTCTCAAAAATGGTGTTTTGTGAATATTTCTGTTCTTTAATATATATATCTTTTTCAGAATCAAGATTGGAAGGCTGGCTATCACTGCCTGTTAGAAATAATACTAAAAAATTTGGATGGGTTAAAAAGGTAAGAAAACCAGATTTAGAGTCTTGTTTCATGCATAGTCTGGATTTTAGTCTGGCTACACGTTTTCAACACTTCAATTTTTATTTATGTTCTCTGATTTCTTAAATGTATAAAATATGTTAGCTGGGAGAGCTACCTCTGAGAGGAGCAGCTTAAGACAATTTTAGTAGGTTAAGACACTTCTTCGTTCAGCCAGAGGTGAGAACAATCATTCATGGTCTACAAACATTTATACATGCAGCTATAGGCATTCCCAACAGTATTGCATAGCTGAAATTCAGCAGAGTCTGGAAACAGATGCCTTTGTCAATTTCTTTATTTAAGAGATAAAACTAGCAACTACTTATCTGCCTTGTGCAGCCTTCACTTGTTTACTGCTTCTCAGTAACCTCTTCGATGGGTCTTTGTCCAAAACATAACATACCGGTTTGCTTACTGCTCATTCATACTGTTAATTCTAGGCAAAATCCTGGAAATAGGGCATCTTTTAGGTAATTAGGTTTTTAATGAATACTGCTGACTGTTCTGGTAACTATAATAGTGATCTTTTCAAGTGTGATCCCTATTAGTTGTGACCTGCACACAGTCATCATAAGATGACAATGACTCTACCAGTTCAAGTAAAAATTAAATCAGTAAAATAGAAAGGAAAAGCTTTTATGTTACTTTCTTCCAGACTTTAGTTTTTTTTCTTCATAGATACTTAAATCTGTTTAGCTATCAGTTAGTCTGATAACATATATTGATGGTAATCAGGATTTTGTCTGTTGTGCACTGAACTTCTTGGCAAATCATGGACTTAGCGTATGGTACTGTTATTGTTTATTTAGGTACCATTTAATAAAATCATAGAAAAATATCAATGCAACATCTGTGGTAGTCGCTGTAACATCTTTGACCTCTGTGATGAGCTGGATTAAAATGTATATTTTATCCTTTTCTGTCTCCTAACAGTACGTAATTGTAAGCAGTAAGAAGATTCTGTTCTATGACAGCGAACAAGATAAAGAACAATCTAATCCCTATATGGTATTGGATATAGAGTAAGTACTGCCATGCGTGATTCGTTCTTCTGATTTGCAGGTGAACTTTGTCAAAAAGATTGTGACCAAAGGCCTTTTGAGGTCCAGTCTGGGATCACAACGTCATATGGGGCATTATTTTTTTTTAATTTGAACTACAGAGCTGGGCCCTTAGGGTACCCACTGTGGGAAAGAGTTGGGTTTGCTGTAGGCACTGGTGCAGCAGCAGCAGCAGCAGCAGCAGCAGCAGCATGGTGTTCAGACTGATCCAGGGAACTCCACTCAGCCTAATGTAATTGAACTGCTCCCACGAGCTCAGCTAGACTATCCTCACGTACACATGGGAGCAAAACATGATTAGAGAACTGTAGCAGAGAGGCTATAATTTTCAGTGTTTTCTCTTGTAACATGTCCTCAGAGGTGGGTTGTATAGTTAATTAATTTTCTTAATAAATGCAGAATGTATCTATTCAGAGGTTGGAGCGTGAGGAGAGGATTGTGTTAGAAAGCTGCCAACAATCATTAAAGTCACATTATGGTGGTTTTATTTATCAGTGCTGCTTTTTTTTTTTTTTTGCAAATATAGCTGGATGGTTGTGAGTTCTTTTTATTTAGAGTTTTTGGGACTTCATGTGCAGAGTTGAAAGATAGGGCTGGATCAAGTGATTAGAAATTTGTACTGACAAATCTTTAATGGCTCTAAGTCTTAATGTGTATCCTAACTTAATCTGTCAACTTAAATTTATCATTTTGGTAACATTCATTTTTATCTTTATTGAAATAATTTCCTATAGCAAACTCTTCCATGTCCGGCCAGTCACTCAGACTGATGTGTACAGAGCAGATTCCAAGGAAATTCCTAGGATATTCCAGGTATTCATTAATAAATTAATGTTTCTAGTGCAATAGACATGGTATTTCACACATTGTCAAAAATATTGTCTAATGAAATATTTCCTAAAAAGTTATTGAAAAATCGCTTCTGGTGTAATTCTTCAATCTTTCTACTTAGGTAATTACTCTGAATTTACATTTGCCATCTAGGAGTACTGAGATTATTTTGCTTTGATTCTAGATTCTATATGCTAATGAAGGAGAGAGCAAAAAGGAACAGGAATTTCCTGTGGAGCCCATGGGAGAGAAGTCGAATTACATTTGTCACAAAGGACATGAGTTTATACCTACTCTTTACCACTTTCCAACCAATTGTGAAGCTTGTATGAAGCCACTGTGGCATATGTTTAAACCTCCTGCTGCTCTGGAATGTCGCCGCTGCCACATCAAATGTCACAAAGATCACATGGATAAAAAAGAAGAGATTATAGCGCCTTGCAAAGGTAAATAACAAGTATTTGAATATGCATATGGTGCTGGAGTCACAAGGCATTCTGATAGGTCAGAGGATTCTAGTAATGGTCTGACACCAACTAAACGTAAACAGGTCAGTTTTTCTTTTAATTAACACGTAGCCATCAGCACCCTTCTAAGGGTGTCTCCGTGAGGGTCACTCACTGCTGTGAGTTAATGGCATGTGGCCATGATACCTCTGTACCTGTTGTGTTGGCAGCCTCATGCAGTAAAGCAGGGTGCTTGTAAGGCTGCTCACACTGTGTGTTAGTGGGTGTTACAGAAGGGATGACATTTGGTGAAGGTTACTCGTTGTGACTCAATGTTATATAATTTTTTGGACTCAGGCACACACTCTTCCACAGTACTAAGTTGTTACCTCTAAATATAAGGAGGAGGCACTGCCAGCAGCCAGGAAACTTAATTTGGCAAGATCTGATTCGTTTTCTTTTTATTTCTCTGCTGATTTCTCTGTGTTGACTCTGAGAGTACCGTAATCTGACAACTAATTTTTGATGTAGGGACATGTTTAGAATAATAATAGTATTCATTTTTAATTTAAAATTTTTTATTACAGTGTACTATGATATTTCTACGGCAAAGAATCTACTACTGTTAGCTAATTCCACGGAAGAACAGCAAAAATGGGTGAGCCGACTGGTGAAAAAAATACCCAAGAAGCCTCCAGCACCAGACCCCTTTGCTCGATCTTCTCCCAGAACTTCCATGAAGGTACAGCCAAACCAGTCCATCAGACGACCAAGTCGACAGCTTCCTCCAAACAAACCAAGGTGACACAAGGGCTGCTATTTAAGTTACTGCTTTAAACGTTTTACTGCAATTAACGTCATATAAGTTGATAAGAATAATTGACCACAAATGTTGTTGACTAATGACATGTGATTTAGCATGTAATTTTCTATAAACCTCAGTTAAGTTACAAGAAGGTCCACAAGAAGAGCCACCATGTTTGTTCCCTTGTTTGAAGGACCTTGCACTACCTGTTAGTAAACTCTACCATATCAATAATATATCCTATGGCTCTTACCTGTAACAGGCAGAACTTGAACCATCATCTGTGACCTAATAGTTCCTGTGAGCTGGAAGGGAAAATGGGGTTTAACTGGGCAAAGAGTCAGTGAGAAGTGGTATGAAGATTTAAAAAAAAAAAAAAAGTTTAAAAATTTTCAATGTGGCCACTACGGTCCCTGATTTGATGTTGAGCAATGATGTTAGGTGCCTGTGGTTCTGATGAACCTTGGAGAGAATTAGGTGCCTTCAAAAAGCAGACTAGAAGGCTTACACGTCACAAAAAAACCTACCTGTGTTTCATTTCTTATTGCTCGGTTTTGAGGCACGTGTTTAAATTTCTGCCCTGCTCTGAAGGTAGACAGTTGACTGGGGATTTTTTTGTTAATGTTTTTTTCATCTGACCAAATGTATGTATCTCTGTGTCTGACTCCATTTAGGAAGAGTTTTGTCAGGGTTCTTGTCCTAGTGTACAAAAGGAGCACACAGCTGGTATGGATGAATCTCGCTTCTGTGTCTCTGCCCACACGGGTTCCACAGTGTGGAGCCTGGTGCTGTAGTGGCAGGCACCTGTCTGAGCATCACTTATGCTTTTTGAAAGAGAGCAGGAAGATGGGAGGCAGAGGGTCATTATTTGGTCAAGTAATTTACCCAAAGGGTGAGAGAATTTGGTTTCTGTTCCTTATTCAGCCTAGAAGGACTCATGCTCATGTCTCATGATTCCTAAAAGAATAGTCTTATCAGGTTCTTCTGATTTGGGGAAAAAAATCTAATCTATCACAGGATCAGTTTTAAGGAGCAAAATCCTGTACTGTACTGTGGAAATGATAGCATTCTGCAGGTAGCATTTATGTGATTGCACAGTACAGAGTTTCTGGTTTTCTTCCAGTGTACTTTTTTCATGACCTGCAGCACTAGCTAATATTGTGCTTCTATCAGTCCCCAGTGCTGGCAGCCTGTGAAAAGGTTGGCCTGACTTGTTTTGTTTGTTACAGTATTCCAGTTCAGCAAAGGCTTAACATTTTTCTCCAGAGAGATAATTTGGCAGTGGTTAGACAGGATTGCTGTCCTTGTGTCTGTGATCAGACTGGCACCAGTGTCTCGGATGGCTGGGTGAGAACAGGATTGGTTGAGTTGCCAGAGTTACAGGGGGAATGCAGAGAAGTGCTTGCTGTGATGCTACTGTTACTCCAAAACATCCTTATGCTGCAAAGAGTTACATCTTAAGCAAATATTTGTATTTTAATGGGTGGAAATGCATAGTGAAAGGACTTGAAGAAACAATTTCAATTCCCTCCTAACTTTCATGCAGTCTAATTTTTGGTGATTTAATTTACATATTTAAAAGAGAGTCAGACCTCATGATTTGGATTTTAAATTAATACTTTTTTTATTATAATCATGAAGGAAAAAGGTTTCTAATCACTTTTTAAGGACCCATTATTGAAGAGTTTCTTTGTGCAAAACTAACCAAAATATCAATGATAGGACTGAAGCACGAATCAAGGAAACATTCATGACAGCTTGGGGGACAAGCAGAATGCTTTTCTTCTGCACATTGTTTACAGTCTAATTTAGTAGTGTTATTTTGTTGCTTACTGTTAACATGTAAAGGTCTATTATAAATTCTCATTCTCTTTCAATAGCTATTCTTAGATGTTCTGAAAATAATTTTTCTCCTTTCAACATCCTTTTTTCAATCTTCGTGACCTTTTGTACAAAATGCTTTAATAACACATTATTTATCATTCTATATTGGTGGAAAAAGGGGGAGGATGAATATTTTTGTATGTAAACCATTTTATTTTTTCAGTTAAGTTTCCAAGTTAGCTTTGCAAATTTGCCTAACAGATGAAAAGTGTAGCTCTCTGAGGTCATGTCACCTGTCACCTTACTAATAAAGGTCTGTCAAGCTGGTGGAAATTTGTATGGATTTGAACACCTTTAATTAGAAACCACATACTCATAAATTACTGTAATTGCTATGGCCAATTTATATCTGACTGGTGCTTCTATGAGGCTTTTGTGGAAGGGCATACCATATGGAATAATTAATTTTCCTTTATGAACTTTATTAAGAATGAAGATGGGGATTGAGTGGCTGGGGACAAGCAGTGGGTCCTGGCAGCAGGGCAGGCTCTGGGACTGAACCAAAAGGAGCACAGCCAGATGATTAAAGGAAGAGGTTATCTCCCTCTGTTCACTCCATAGTCTGCAGCAAGACAGTGCCTCCGGGTCTGAGCTCCCAAATTTCAGCCAGACATTGACACACCAGCAAAGGACCGAGCAGAGGCCACCAGGATGGTCAGAGCAGATGCCTGAGGGAGCTGGGCTTGTTCAACCTCGATGAAGGATCTCTCCAGGGACTCTCACAGCAGCCTGCCCCGGCCTGTGGGGAGGGGATCCAAGAGACAGAGCCAGGCTCTGCAGTGCTGCGTGGTGGGAGGGTGAGAAACAAGGGGGTCACTTGAACCAAGAGATGTTCCAGCTGGATAGAAGGAAAAGCTGGTGCAGGGAGGCAGGCTGGTAAGCTTGGACAGGCTCCATCCCTGGAGGCTTTCAAAACCCGACAGGACAAGGCCTTGAGCATCCTGGGCTGGCCTTGTAGCTGCTTTGAGTAGGAGGTTGGGCTAGAAACTCCCTGAGGTCCCTTCCAAACGGCATGGTCCTAAAAATGCTGTCCCTCCTAGGAATTTCACACAGTGATTGTTTCTCCAAGGTTTTCATGGCTGTTTTTCTTTGTGATGATTAAGAAAGGGCAAACCAGATTTTCCTACAGACCATATAATTTCTGTTTAGCTGTCTGTTGGATCATGCCAAAAGAATAATTGCAAATTGAAAAAAATAAACTTTAATATATTTTAATTCTTAATTCTTTAAGTTTTATAGGTGTAGTTCATACAACAAATGAATATTGAGCCTTTTCAGGGCTATATCACATTTAAAGGTTTAAATAGTTTAAAACTTTAAAACCTGAAAATCCAAATTCTCCTGAAACCCATTTTGTTTAGAGCATGTGATTAACTATATTAAACAGTGTAGTCTGTTTACACTGATGCTCTGTTAGAGTAAGGTTTCTATGTCTGCCTCAGCATATAATGTGCTCAGCATATAATCCTGATTAAAAGTCTTTTGAGCTCACTGAAGAGACAACTAGACTGGGTTTCATTTTCTTGTAGCTATAGCAGTTGAGAAGTTACTACGTAAGTTATTTGTCTAAGATCCTTCAATAACTACAGAAAGAGATTAATGCTTCTAGACAATGATTCAGTCCATCCCAAAACAAATGTCTCAAATAAGTAAAATGACTCATTTGCTGACAGAGTTTGCCTTGCTTGCTTTCTTTGTTCTATAGTGACCATAGAAGGAGCACAAACAGCAAGGCCCAGAAAACAAGTTGGTATATCCTCTTTTTTGGCATTGCTTAGATTTAAGCCATGAGCTACAGAATAGCTGCATAGTGTAATTACCCTGTATTTGGGATATAGTAAAATCATGCTGTATTTTATATGTTCAGAGGAAGGTTTTTTATTCATTGTTCTGTTCAGCAATCAAAATTAACTTGATTTTCTTAGAAAAATTGTTAGCTTGGCCATGTTGTCTGGAAAGGTACAGAAGGAGAGCATAAAACTACCTAAAGTCAGCAAGAACAGCAGCAAAACAGAAAGCAGCTAATTTTAAAAAATGTACTTGTTGGTCTTTCCTACTGAATTTTTTTGGGAAAAAGAATCAATATGGTAAGTGTTCTGTATTGAGTTGAATGATTTTTGACATGAATTTTCAATGAGTGCAATATTCCTAGCTTACATGAACACTAACTGAATCTTGATATTCCATGATAGGCAAAGGAACAAACCCAGCTACCTAAAACAGTCTTTTAGTTAAAAAGGTTTAATGATAACAAAAGGAATTTGGAAGTCTTTCACAGAAGTGTGACACTCATTAAACATCAAACCCTCCTGTTGCAGATTACTTGATCTGGCATTTAAGGACTGGGATTGGTCATTTGATGATGTTGATGATATTGATGGTGATGATGATGACGATGTTTTTGATTTCTGAAGAAGTATAAGGGGTAAATCTAAATAGAGAGGAATGGATTTGTTTGCCTTTGAATACAGCATGCTATGTTGGATTTTGTTTCTTAAAGCAGAGAAAATACAAGATCTCATTTTAATATTTTAAACAGTAAAAATGATTCCATTTATGATGTTGAACTTTTAGAGGAGTCATTTTCATTAGAACAAGTTGTTGACTTTGTCAGTGTTTTCATTTTTCTAATTTTAGATCTTTTTTTCCAAATTCATGTCTGCCTGCCTGGAAGAAAAACCTGCTGTTGTCAGTCGTTGCTCATCTATAGTGCTAATACTTCTAACCTCAGCAGAGAGTATTTGAAGGATAAAAGGGAGGTGGTAGCAGTTGGATGTTTAGCTGAAATAGACTTAGCATTTACAAATACTTTTCATTTTTAAACTTTTAATATATACTGACAGATCTATGGCTAGCAGACATGAAATCACTGGAGTTCTGCATTTTGCTTTTCTACCTGTGTTCTGAAGTGAATTTGACTTGGCTTCCCTTTGCAGTGCTGTGCTTTCTGGGTACCTAACCATGCATTTGAAAACTATGTAAACAAACAAGCTTTGCAGCTTCTGTGATGTGGTTTCCTTGACTGCTTTAGAAAAGATCCGGCCGTTGCAGTGATTTAATTTGTCCCACAGCTTAATTGTGAATGTACTGAAAATATTACCTATTTTATAGATCTCAGTTTAATCATTTTATATGTTGATGCAATCTTACATTTACACAGAAAAAATCCTCTAAATGTTAAATGCCTAAGAATTCTTTCAAATAGTACGTGAGGTTTGTCTCAGCCACATAAAATGGTGATGGCAGCAGCACTGGGGGCAGCACTGGGGCTGCACCTCAGCTGTGCTCAGGAGACAGAGACACCAACTCCTGTGGAATTAACCAGCTTAGTGTTCACAGTAACAAGCATTACGTTAATTAAATATACTGCATCTTTATGTATTAAAAGCTTACAAATCACTAATCTTGTAAAGTCAGAAGTGACTATTACACTGTGCATATTGTGCCCTCATATATTATAAGGGGTTTAACCGATTTGGGATTATAATGCCTAAGGATATGCTGTCCTTAAGTAACAATGCTGTTGGATGCATTTCTCCCAAGTATGATGCTGAACCCATCTTAAATTAAGACTTTGAAGAAGTATGTTTTTGTCAGATTTACATTTGTTGCATTTACTGACCAAACTTCCTGCTTCTTTTTCAGCTAACTGCTTTCCATGAATGCAGACACAGTTCAAGGTGATAATTTTCTTCCCATTACAGCAAGACTGAAACATATCCCAAAATATATTAAAAATATATATTTTCCTGAGAGATTGTGCTATATATATCAGAGGTTTACATTTTTGCTGCAATATAAATTACTAATCTCTGAGGGTTTTCCTGTATTCTCCCGAGTGACTGATCAATTGAGGAATGGTTGGCAAATAGTAAAAGGATATGTTAGGTAACCTTTTAAACTCTGTTCCACAAAAGCTTTCTTGGCAAGACACATACACTACATTTCATAAAAGGATCGAGAGGAATGAATATTAAAAGGAAGAAACTGACTTCTCAGCTTTTGTAAAGATGCCACCAGCACGTCTGCAAGTAGAGCCGGAGGAAGATCCACCATAGTGATATAGACTGCATCTGTAAGAAGTGACCATTATACTGTGTATATATATTGTACTGTAATACTGCAAGAGGGTTTTAAAAATCTTTCCACTTTATTTTTTTATGCTTATTAATCAGATACCGTTACTTATTGCAGTTGCAACTATGCACTTGTATAAAGCCATACTGTTGAAGTTTATATCATTCATACACGTCTATCAGAAGCTGCATGTCAGTGTTCAGCAGCTAGTATAGGTTTGAAGTATATACTAGTTTCAGCTATACATCATCATGGGCAGTCCTGTTTTACCTGTCTAATTGCCTTAATTTAAATTTTTTTCAAGTTTTTTTTGCCCATTCTTTCTATTTAAGGAAAAAGAAAGTTTACCAGCTCTTAGAATGCAATTTTGCTTTGTGGCAGAAAAAATAGTGCACTATTTTTACACCTAGTAAGTATATCAATGTCAGCCTATTTTGAATGTATATCGACTGGTTTTAAGGGTGGAGAAGTGTTGGTTACAGAAACAATGTCTGAGAGCATTGGAATTACCAGACCATTTGCTTGTACATGTAACTGCTCATCCAGCCCTTTTTACAAACCTCAATACTAGTTATTGACTTATATTAACCCTCATTAAGTGCTATGAAACTTCATTTTGCCTTGTTTTTGCATACTCTCCTAGATGTGGGGTTTTTTTATTTCTGGAAACAAAAAAAATCTGTGACTATTTTTACATTTCACAACACAATATCCAAGGACTGTCACAAATTTTAAGAAAAGTAAAACATACTGTAGATGTATTTTAAAGTTTTAATCTGGTTCTCTAGCACATAGCTGTAGGCATAGATAAATATTTCAGTAGTGTGTTTTGAGAACTGATAGCTGGGAAGAAAGGGCCTCAGAGGCACTTAATCTGACTTTTTTTTTTTAACTTGGAGTTGTACAAAAATATAATTTATGTGGGCTCATTCATGATGTGTTCATAATTATCCCAGAAAATGCATGTTTTATACAACTACAGTATGCGATGTTAAACATATTGACAGTAAAAAATGTAGTCTCCTATTTGGTCTCTTTATATATATATAAATATATATATATATTTAAAATATATATATATATAAAATATTGTGTGGGAGTGCAGTAATTTAAAATATGATCTAACACTTCAATGAAGGAGGACATTTCACTTTAAAATTTTGTTTGTTTTTGTTTTTTAAAGAGTGTTGAAATGTTTGGAAGGATAGGACCATGATTTATTTAACACTATCATGAAAAGTGGACTTGGAAACACTGAAATACTGAAAATTATTAAATATATTTACATTTTGTAACCTCTACTTCAGTTCAGCTTAACAGACCAGAATGTATTCAGTTTTCTATTTATGCACTCACAAAGTAAAATGTTGTTTGTGAGTTCTTAAAATCAAAGCTAAAACTTTCATATCATTTTTTATTCGGTATTCTAACCCAGCGCACAGCTACAGTGTTTTTTCCCTGCTTGTTTTGATTTACAGAAGTACGGTATATTTTTAGGTAATGCAGATATGCATAGAGAACAACATTAAAAATGTATACAGTAAAACTGTTTCCATTCACTGAATGCATAAATATTTTATATATATATAAAAAAAAAATGTTACGTTGTGGGAAGTTCTATCCTTTTCTGAATTGGAGAATATTATATATATATATTTTTAAATAAACTATTTGAGTAAGGTAAAATAGTTCCTGAACTTTTGAGAAGCTGGTAATTAATTGAATTTAAATATAGAGGCAACTACTGCAGCAGGCATGGGAAAGGCAAGGGCAAAGCCTGCGTGAGGAGGGAGAGCAGACTTCAGGGGAGCTGTTTGGCAGCTCCTCCGCTGCTGGGGCTGGATCCATTGCACTTTTCTCTCCCTGGCCTGCCCTCGATTACTGTGAATCCTTGGGGCCCCAACATTTCAGGAAATGTACTATATTATAGTATTTACTGGCCACAGTTTATACGTTCTGTGCAATTATACATTACAGCAGGCTGTACTGAGATGGTGTCTTAGAGCAGTACGGGCAGAGGGAGCACTGGAGGTGCTGTGCTCTGACCTCTGCCTCTGAGCAGGGCTAACTTAGCACAGGCTCCTCAAGGCCAGTGGTGTGACATGTACCAACCTTGATTTGTACACAGGACACAAAAGGCAAAGGTGCTCTTCTGTTCTTCTCACTTGTCCTGCTGTGAAACGCAAAGAACTCTTAAATGCCAGTTCCTGGAGATTGTGTTGTTTCCTTATTGTCCATTGGTGACCTTTTAACATTTTTGAGAGAAGGATATATTCATGAACTAAGGACTATTTGTCTTGAAAGCCCCTGATGTTTAAACACTTTCATTTTGTAGCAGGGTTGTGCCAGCAAACAGGACATTTTTATGGCCTGAATGATTTATCTATAGAAAATTCCCTCACTGCAAGTCCTTTTGTTTCACAAGAGTAAACAAGTAGCATAGCCAAGCTGCAGATTAACCTTCTGGAAAAATCAGGGGTCACACTTGGATCCAGAAGCTCCAGACACTTGTAGGGAAGTAGCTCTTTAGTTCCCAATCCAGGAGCTCACCAGCAGAGAAGCTGAACAGGAAGACCCCACTGGAGTTACCGTGTCAGTTGTCAGAAAGACCTTTCTGCAAGATTTTACTTCTGTCCTAGTTGCGTGCTGCAATTCCCAACTCCTAGTGGTTCCTGCCAAAGCACAGCCCCTCCCAGTGCTGCCAGCAATCCAGCACCACGTCTGCTTTTACTTGAGGAAAACTGTGGTGGTTGTTCTTCTGGGCATGGTTGATGCTGTAACCAAAATGTGACACAGAATCACATACCACGTAGGACTCGGAAACATGAAAGAGGCTCACAGATCTCGGCAGTCAGTGACAGGGGCCAGATAAAAACATCACTGAAATTCTACTGCAAGTGTCCAGATCTCTTACTACCTCTTGAAGGCACTGAACCTCCTACATTTTGACAGGCATTCAGTGGCTCTCTGAAGGCACCAAGGCCAGGAAAGCTGCCAGTGAAACTGTATGCTTTTTCTCTTCAGTTTCTCAGGCAATATGTCAAGTGATCATGAGAATTTTGAGCATTTGTGTTTGTAATCTTATAATCTTATTAGTTTCCCATCTAGCTTTGAGAAAATCATCCTTGGAAGAGGATTTATATATTTTGGTCTCAAGTGCCTTTACCAATCCTGTGCTTGTGAGGTGATGTTTGGGATGCTGCTGTGAAAAGGGGGAATGTATATGAAAGCAAACTTCTTACCTGCATTGCTCTTACAAACTCTTACTGCCTCCTAATTCTGTTTCTGAGGCAGGAGAACATAACAGTACGTGGTCCACTTCAGTGAATTTTTCACTCTCTTCCACATTCCTGGATAGTTTGCCTCAGCATTGATGTTAGAATAAGGATTAATTTATTTTATCATAGAATCAGAGACTATCTCAAGTTGGAAGGGACCCATAGGGATCATCCAGACACTCCTTGAACTCTGACAGGCTTGCTGCCTTTTCAGTGCATTACAGTTTTTTATGGACTGTCATCTCTGCACATAGTACACTTTAAATTGAAAACTTTATTTGTTATTTTTAAGATTATCTTCTAAACCAGTTAGGGTTTTATCAGCATCCCAAGGATCATGCGGTTTTGCCTATGGCTTTGAAGTGTCCTCCATAAGAGTGGGAAGGCATCTTCTTTTGGATCTCTATAAAAGATGTTGATGGAATGGTTCTGAAACTAATTCATGTTCTTTGTTGAAGTTGCCTTTAAAGTGGACAGGAATATACTCAGACATTCTCATCTGAGAAATAAGTCTATTGAGATGTATGTGGCTGAAAAGGGCACCGTGGCTTAACACACTGAGCATAGTTGTCCCCAGAAACTACTGCAGTGAATGGAAAATCTTACTGTAAAACCACAGCTCCAAGAAGTGGGGATGCAGAGGAACTGTAATTTATTGGCACAGGGATGCTGATTACCAGACCTTATAAATGAAGATTGGCATTTGGAGTCTTTGTCCCTTTGTAGGAAGGAAGCATTGTGTTATAAAGGTAAGAAAGACAAGTTATGGCTTGCTAATGCAAGCCTTGGATTTGACCGCAGCTGCTTTTGCTCCAATAATCTTACAGAAGCTCCAGGAGAAAAGTGATCTTTCAAAAGGAAAGTCACAGTGAAAGGTAGCGAAATTTCAAAGTTATAAATGTATGTAGTCCTGCATACCTTAAAGAAATCTGGAAAGACACAACATCGCCCTGAAAAGAAAGGGCAGACAGAGCAGTAATTTCATTTGTTGGAGGAGCTACATAGAAATGCTTTCACAGCCAAGACAACCACATGTGATGCTTTGGTCCCATTGCCCCATTTTGAGATTGAGGCCTTCAGTGTTCAGAGATTTGAGCCTGTTTGTATGTATAGTCTTACACTGTGGACCAGTGGGCCTCGTAGGTCATCTCATTCTTGTCACTTGTAATTGCTCTTTGGGGTGTTTTTTGCCCAGGATGCTGTTGCAGCACTTGGTAAGCATGGCCACCCAGTAAGTACATCAGGCTTGTGAGATCGTGAGATCCTCTTCTTTTCCTTTGGATCACCAACTGCTTAGACTTCAGGCACTGAATTGCCTTGGATATGTGCTATGTACTAACAAGTGAACTGGTGGAAATGTTTTTTGGAGGTATCTGAGATATTAAATAACATTTTTGAGGCTGAAGGAGCCAGGAGCCCCACTGTCAGAGCCCTTTTTCATATCTGCTTGCCCTGGTGGTGTGTCTTGCCTCGGCTGTGTTCCACTTTCCAGTAGGCTCTCAAAGCTGGTCTTGCAGCTGGGTGCAGGTCTGGCTGCAGCTTCGGGACTTGCATTTATTTGCTGGATCCCATGGCCTCATGTGTCTGCATGATGTTGTCCAGCATATTACAGTCCTTGTGTCCTGGAAGCCAACAGATTCAGTAGGATCTGTGTAGCCATTACTCCCCTCTGGAGTGATGGAAGGACTAGATAAATACAGTAAGGAGGATCCCCTGCATGCTTCGTATGCTGTTCAGAGCTACAGCAATGGGAGTTGTATTACTGGAAGGTGGGCAAACATGCAAGCTTAAAAAAACCAACAAAGCTGAGAGAGGAAAATATCCTTGAGCTCAGAGAGTCCATGAGGACTGAAAGTTGTGCCAACAGTGCATATCATGGAAAAAACCTTAAAATCTCACTCTTGAAAGTCAGACCAGTGGAATCTGTATTTAGTCAGTTGCTCAAAGGTGAAAGAATTTGTTTACAATAATTGGGTACTTAAAATATACTTTACACAAGCTCAATTTATGCTTCATTAGAGTCATGATTTACATGACAGGACACTGAGGCATAGGATGTGTGTTCTTCCATTTATGATTTTCATATAATATGAGTCAGGTCAGCATCTTGGTACTGCTGGCAAGAGCCTCCAAATTCCAAAGCAGAATAATTGTACATCCCAGAGCAGGCATATGCACCGATGACTTGCAATTACAATAAGGTGGTAAGTAGAATTGATTTTCAGCATGGAGCCATTTTACTATTCAGTTTGAATCAGAATTATCATTAGCTAACTTCTCTTGTCACATTTTAGGCTGGTGCAGGTTCTGTTCTCTACATCAGTTTCCAGAATACTTGACAGATAAAACAAGATGTTTGTCCTCTTAAAGTTCCCTCCCTGTGAGTCAGTGATACCACATAATGCACAGAAGTACTTGTTTAGGCTATTGACAATTTAAGACAGTTACAAGTTGAAATAATGACACAAAACAGGGTGTTAACAAAATTGTGACAAGTATTTAAATTGTCTCTTGGGTATCCTCAATTAAATTTCATCACAAGTATAATTTAAAAATCCTCTTATTTTACTCTTGGTCCAAAGACTGGGTTATTTTTCAAGACAAAGATGATGTTTGCCCCAAACCACGTCCAGTGTAGAATGGAATAGTTTACATCTTTAACTTGAAAATAAATGTCTGTATGTCTATCTTGCCACCAGGCAGGAAACACCTGAGGTCCATCAGGACTCAGGTCTGTGAGACTGCCAAGGTCTTGCAATTGGATCCATCTCAAGTGATGAGCTGTCAGGTTCTTAGGTGATGTTTATTGTGGTTCCTGGACACCTGACAGCCATCATCTTCGAGAACTCTGAAGCATCCTGGAGAACTCTGGCTCAAAATTCAGTACAAATTAAAATTCAGTACAAATCAAGAACTTAATAACATCTTATTTTAAGAATTTTTTTTTAGCTTCCTCACCTTCCAAACTGAGACATTATCAGAGCATTGTTAGTGAGGAAGGCAACATTTTACATTCTGCTTCATACATAAATATGAATTCCAAGTATCGAAGAATTTGGAAGAGAGCTGAACAAACCAGCCTGAAGAGAATTTGGAGGGGAGTAATTATTATTTATGATCACAGAAAATACATCGTTGGGAAACTACCTCATTTGAGTTGATCTCCACATCTGTGTAGCTTTTCATTTATAATAGTTCCTCCTGTGGGCTCTCAGGGTTTAATTCCTCCCCACCTCCCCCCACCTTACATATGTCCCTGAATAGATAATGATTGTTTGGTGTAGGATACCTCATTTAAAGATCTCATTTAAAGATGTGAATGAAGCCATTCTGCAAGTTTTAAGCTGATTGGGACTGTTCAGCTAATTGTGAATTACTTCCTCCAAAGAGTCAAACTGCACTAAAATCGACCTGCAGAGCTGCAGCAGTTGGGGGTGTTGCTGCCTCCCCACCCCACCCTTTCTCTCCTCTTTAATAGATTAGATTAGCAGAGCCAGGATAGGGAGCAACTACGTGCACAGCATAAGCCAGTGAGAGAGGCTTGGGGGTCAGGCAGGGACAGGGACTCCTGAGCAGTCCAAGCAACGGCATCCTTTGCTGGATTAGAGTAGCACAAAGAAACACATCTTTGTCCACACAGTTTTACTCTGCACAAAATGCCTTGTGTTAGGGAGGTCCAGAGGATGGGTTTGCACGTGTGTTTGATGTTCCTGTTCGCTGAGGACAGTTCAGAAAAAGTAAATATGTGCATCTTACACTGTCCACATCCTCACTTTCAGACGTGCAGCTGTCTCTGGAGTCACATCCTCATGCCTTCCTCTGGATAGTAAATCTGGTAAATGTTTTCTCTCTCATTCACTTCAAGTGAGCTTGTAGCTTACCTGTTGACTAATGCCCAGTCACAGTTCACCATATCCACAGCTGGAGATATTTGGAGTTGTTCAGTGGACTGTACTGGAATTCAGCTTGTCTTTTCACAGGCAAGGAAACAAACTTTTTGAAAGCCCTGACAGGGCCCAGGTTTTGTCAGCCAGGACAGGACAGGCTGTGTTACCTTGTGAGGTTGTTGTGAACTGGTGCAATTAGACACCAAGTGTGTAATTCCACACTCGTACAGCATCTGTGAATGGAGCTCTATTACTTCCAGCCCCGTCAATAAAAGTTGCTTACTGGTTTACACCCACTGCAATAAATCCAAACAGCTTTCCCTGCCTGCCTTTGGCCTGCTGCTGAATTATGCAGCAAACAATTTGTGTCCACCCCGATACTGATGAATGATAGTTTTAACAAGATTTATCTTCCCTGTGTATCTTGTCTAAAGCTGCTGCCTTTAATCCAGCCACTGAGAAGATTATGCTTTACGTACTGGAAAACACAGGGTCTGTGCTTTCCTGGGGCTTGCCCGGAACTGGAATGTATTCACTTATGGAAGTGAAGGAAAATACTCTCTGGGAGGAAAAAAAAAGTGTGTAAAACTATTAACTGCTACTGTCTGATTTGTTCCATATCTCTTGCAGCTTGAATGAGAACTCATGGTCCAGCTTTCCAAGTCCACAAAACTACTTTACCATAGCTCATTAATTACCCAGCTTTCTTTTCCTCAGTCTTTTTTTTTTTTTTTTCACACAGGCTTCTAAGGAAATTTACTCAAAATATGTTAAGTATCCTATTAGGAACTTTCTTAAATGCATTTTCAGCATTTTATGATGAAAAAAACCAAATTGAGGTGCTTATTCTCAAACCAAAAATGGAGCAGCTTCACTTCACTCAGGAGTATGAAACATGTCAATAACAGAGAGGATTTGAACTCCATACAAATCTTTCTCTATCAAGAGGCTTTAATTAAAAAAAAAAAATTAAGTGTGTTTCTTTTTTTTATTTTAAGATGCTAGAGCTCTTTACAATTTGACAGATTAATATTCAGTCTGATGCTTCAAATAATTAGGGTGAAAGCTGCCCATTTATGACCTGTAATGAATATTTCATTTTCTCTCCATATATGAAAACAGAATAAAAAATCAAATGCAATGAAAATTAACTGTAAGAATGACACTATCAGTCTTGAAGAATAGCATTTATTAATATCACTGAAAAATGTACCACTTGCCACCTGCCACCATTTAGACCACTTCAGATACTTTACACAGCTTTAGTAAAATCAGTAACAGAATGTTTACAGTTAATCTCTCAAACAACATAGAAAGATTTATATTTTTTATTGTAGCAGTAAAAATGCTCATCTTTGACTTGCCCTCAGTAATGTGAGATACATGAAATCTAGGTCCACAGACACACCTCTGCCCACCCCTTCCCATTCTAAAAATAAAGCAGCTGTTTTCTGATGGTGAAAGCCCCAGTCTGATTGCTGAGTGTTCACTGGTGGAAACATCTGCTTTTGCACATTCTGCTCCTCCACAGAGTCCCACAGTTTAGCACATTGCAAAGAAAACCTGCCTCAAATGCAGTCAATGCAGTCTTCCCATAGTTTTCAGGAGTGTCGGGATCAAGGGTGCCTTGGTTTTTACATGCCAATGAACAGAATACTGTAAGAAGTCTTTTGAAATGGCGTATCTTCATTTTTGAGAATGTAATGAGAAATGAAGGCAAGATATGTGATTACTAATGTAACTTTTGGTTCAGAAGGCATTACTCCCAAAGGCAAAATCCCATTAATAGTTCTCGAGAATACCCTTTTGCCCTGTTTTACTGTAAGTACTGCAAATTGATTAGAATCTCTGAAGTAGGAATTTAAGTGAACTTTAGCAGACAGGCCAAAAACTAATGAACCACAGAGCAGTATCACCAAAAACTGACCAGCCATGGGAGATGAGTCTGCTGAGATGCATCAAGGTGGACATGTAGCCGGGTCACTGTCACTGTGTTTGGGGATTCTGGATATGGGTTCAGGAACTTCTGCTAGAACACCATTTTTAACTGTTGGTCGGTTTCATTAATTCCCATACATTCTAGTCTCTGATGTTCCCGAAACAGTATGTTCAGTGAATGAGAGCTCAGGTTGAAAAAGAAGTTCATAGTTGAGTTTCTACTCTTATCCAATAAAAACTGGGTATACTGAAGAAAGTGACCAAGGATATCCTGTATCAGCTGTATAAATTGTACTATTTAAGTGTTGCATGTAAGTGTTACAATCCCAACTGGATTTGTGACTTAGTAAAAGACATTTAGAACCTTATTTTAGATTGGGCCTTGACTCAGATTTTCTTCATCCTAAAATACAGATAGTTAATGTCGAACTGAGTTGCTTGCAAGAAGATGAACATCTGTGGTGGTTTTTCAGTCTTGCAGCAGAAGGACAAGCCGGTATGTTGGTACAAAATTGATCATGTATAACTGAAGAAAACTGCTTATATGTAACCAGAAAGTACTGAAGTGATACAAGAATATATAAACATCTAATTACAAAATACCTTGTAGTAAAAAAATCCAGAGAAAATGTGATATTAGTGAAACTTGTCTGACATGACCAATAAAAATATGCTGCTTAAATTAAGTATCTTATCAGAATTATTTCTTATATAAAGTAAGCATGAATGTACTACACTGTAAGAACTGTACATACTATAGTATGCAAAGGGGTAAATATTAGGCTAGAGAGAGAGAGGGAGCTTCCTCAAACTTAGTTCTGTTCTTCAAGCTTAATTGTATGGGGGGTTTTTTCATGGTAACAATATGTGTGTTAACCAGTATCTTCTAATCAGTCTTTTTAGTCTTCCTGTAGTGGAGGATTGCGGCTGTGACCCAAATATTGAGAATGAGCATGGTTATGAAACGGATGAGAACTAAAAGGGAAAAAAAATATTGTAAGCATTAATCAAAAAAAACCCCAACTGCTGTTATTTTCACAGGACAAGCTGTTTAGTAAACCTTTGCTGGTGTACAGACAGGCTGGTTCCTATTCTGCAACTCTTTTCAGCCAATTAGTTTCCATTACTATGTGCAGGAACCCAGAAATTCTGAGTGTAAATACAACAGAAAAGAGCATTTAACACTTAATCACTTCCAGTGATATCTGAAAATGATACACTGCAGTACATTTAATTATTTTCTAACAAAGCCAGGAGAGTACTACAAATGTGAGTAGCCTCATATAAATTTTTGTTTACACCAAAACCTAAACTCAAAGTCACTGATCACGTCCTTTAGAGTTGCATGTGTTGTTTGTAATAAAGGGATTATTCTCTACTGCCATCTGTTAAATGTAGACTTTGGGGAGACAGGAAATACTTGTGTTTGTCAGATTTTAATGAAAGAAAATCTGACAACTGACCAAAAAAATCAGTTTTTCAGTACCTTGACTAACTCAGCTTTTAAAAAAAAATAATAGGCGTAGTACTTCTACCTGTGAGACCACAGTTTGAAGGACAGGTATGTCCAGTATCCATTTGGTAACTGGAATATTCACAGAAATGTACACAAAACTTTGTTCCAGAAGTATGAGATATTTGACAGTTCTGTACATGTGGATGTTACAAGTGTTACAAGTTAACCAGAAACATCTTCCATTAGAGCAGCACAGCATCAGTGTTTGCTGCTCTCTTCCCTGTTCTGAAGTGGATGGTGCTCGGTTTTATACAGCAGCTTTACCCAGAGCCAGCTTTACTTTCCTGGTGTTTCCTCCCTCCCTGCAGTGAACTTCTCTCACTTCTCTCTGTGTGTGTAGCTGCAGGCAAGGTGGGCTCTGTACCTGACCCTGACTAAATTGCTGCACATGCATTCTGCCAAATTTTTGGTGACCCAGTTAACATCATGGCCCCACAAACTCCTTACTCTGGCAAAAAGAAAGCAGCAAGCATGGGAGTGGAAATGGAGGATTGAAATGAGACTTCCTTTTCCAGTGAAAGAGCCACTTGAAATGCTTTAAAGCTGTGGCCTTCCTGTGCTGTGTAAGAAGGGTAAAATCCATTCAAATGATGCTTCTGATGAAACAGCAGTTTTGAACAAGAACAAGGAACCACCAGATGAAGCACAAAGGGATTTTGTTACTGTTCTTCCATCCACCAAGTCTTGATTTTGAACCATTTATTGAAAAATCTGGTGCACTCCCTAGCTCTTGCTGTTTTCTCAGGATGGTAAGAAGCTGTTAAATTAATTTACTTCATAATTAAATCAGCTGCAAATTATATATTTTAAGTCAATTTTTGTGAGTTTCTTACCACCTACCATTTCATTTTCAGCCTGCCATAAACTTTCTGAATGTTGTGCCTAAAACTATCCATATACAAAGCTGAACTTCAGTTTTCTAGAAGAATTTTTTTAGTTCAGAAAGCCCTCAATATGAAAAGGAAGCACTTATTATTTGAAAAGCTCATTCAACTACTACAGAGTTTTTAAGTTATATTTTACTACATTTATTTTTTTATTAAAATAGTGAAGATTTTTAATGGTTTACTCTGCTATTTTCAGAATTGATTTTATAGTGCTTTTGCCTTTAGAAAAAATACCTTTTGGATCAGTTGTACCATGTGGTAAGTGTAAGCAGTTTTTTGTGGGTTTTTTTTTTTTCTTCTTGATGTATTTTCATTTGTAATCTTCTGCTACTTTTTTTGGCAACTCCTTCCCTTACCATGCTAACCCACCATATTCATGGTTTGTTCTTCTGAGACCTTGTAGTTGTTTTACAAAAGACCTAAAAACTACTGTGGCAGCTGTTCCCTTGGAAAGGCAGGCAGTTCCAAATTTACTCACCTGCGAGATCATTTGTAGTTACTACAGTTGTAAATATTCTTGCTGAAAATTGAATGAATTCTGATTAGTGGAACATATATGACACATTTATCATTTTAAAAAAATTATGAAATATCTATTTTTCAACAGGGTAATCTTGCATGAAAATACACACTGTACAGACATTCCCAATTCTAGTACATCCAACTCTTCACTATTTTAGCCTCAGAGATCATGCTCTCAGAGGTGAGTGACAATGTACTAAGGGTCTTTTTTAATGAGAAAATCACAGATATAATTGGAATTTTTACATCTGTATCTATCACATAGATACAGATTGGATGTGGCCAGAGGATATTGCTTTTCTTTCTGTTCAGCCCCTTCTTCAATAGTCGACAGTGACTTACACCCACAATCAAGTCAGCATAACTAATCCATTGTGAATGTCCATGTGTTTGCTTTCAGCCTTCTGCAAATACAAGGAAATCAGTTTTCCTTCCCACAATGGACCTAAACGGTAATTAGTTCACATTTGCATCAGACTAAAAGCATTTACATTGTTCAGCAAACATACCAAAGCTTCTAATTATCCACTTTCATGTGGAAATAGATCCAGGATCGCTGTTTTTTATAGAGAGAATATTTTAAAAAAGTTTTGTGAAGATGAGAAAGGCACTGGCACTTCTGACAAATAGCTATAGAACTGTTCATACAGACCACTGGGGAATTAGCACAGGAACTCCACAAATCACTGTTCTTAAATTCTCTGTTGAGAAATGCAATTACGTGTAGCCACAGAGTTAACGGAATTTATCAGTAAGTGTGTACTTATTTGTAGATAACTTCAAAATTAGCATTACCTGATTGTCTAACTCAAATGTTAGCACCTTTTCATGCTGGATCACTGGTAATTTTATTAAATCCTAGAACATGGAAATTTTTTCTTCATAAAGACAGTCTTTCAGTTATTTCAACTCGGGCTCCCTTGGCCATATTCACGTGGGTTTTAAGTCAGTGGTTTTTATCATTGGTGTCAAAGATAAAACTTGATTTCAAGAGATTTCAAGAGTCTCAGGAGTCAGCACTAAGGGAAATTCAGGCAAGGTCTTTACCTATCATGGCTGAGTAAATACCTATGGAAAGAGGCATTAGGAGAACTCAGTACTTCACACCAAGTTGCCCATGGCTTACTTGCACAGGTGTATGCAGACATACTCCAGGTCAAGGCGCTCACTTCTCCGGAATCTCTGGTCTGCCAGAGAGACCACAGCTGAACCAGCTTACTGGCTGCACTGATGAACGTGCACAGGTTCTGAAAAGCAGGTAAAAAGAAGAGAAGGAGCCTCTGCTATTGTATTATCGGATTTTTCACTTAGAATAAATGCCAGTATTTGGCAACTCTAGTGCTTTGGTTCTTTCTAAGAACAATGAAGCAAAAACTGGAAGTTGCCAGAAAAAGGGACTGATTTCTGAGCTATAGCCCAGCAAGAGGCTCAAAGAGCATGACAATTGCTAGTGTTGCTGGCAAATGCTTGATAGAAGCAAATACAATAAAAAGCAAAGAAACAAAAAAAAGTTTCTCAACCTGCTCCATAAAACTGTTTATGAAAGTTAGCTAAAATGGGACTGATCTAGTCTAAACAGCAAGGTTGATTCAGACCATCTGTTACCACTATGTCTGGCAAACCAAACCATAAAGGAATGAGAAAACTGACAAGAATGTGTGGAAAATTAGTCCAATTGGAGGGAAAAAATAATAACAGGAATGCACTATTCACTCTGTCACTCTTTTAAAGGGGATTTTGCAAAGGCAGCAGGTACAGAGCACCTCCACACAGGCCTTTCTGCCATGCCCAGATTTCCCTCGCAAGTAAGGACTGGAGTTGGGCTTACAAGTTTTTATCCCCCTTTGTATCATCTTTTGCATTAGCAACTTCAGTTCATCTCAATTACATTTTTACCTTCTCTCTTCTGGTAAAAGGAGAAAAGACCATCTTTAACCTATGTAGGCATTATCTGATGGTATTTTTCTTGCAAAACTGTAGGACTAAAGGGGAAAAAATTATTTCACATGCCCTGTTCCAAACGCTTTGACTGACGGTCCATTCTCTTCCTCTTGTGTTAAAGGTTTGTTTATTGGTTGGGATTATGAATAGAATTTCAAGATCTTAAACATCTGCTAGTTTTAATTAAGGCACCACCAATTAGCAACTCTATCTCAGAACATACCTTTTTTTTCCCCATAGAGTCTCTATTGCCACTGCTATTTTCCAGCTACTCACAGAAGAGAACCAGTTGTATTTGAAAACTGGTTGGTTGTTTTGAAAGCTAAAGTTGTCCTTATTCCCATGACAAATATAAGGAGAGATTCCACTGATAAAGACTTCCAGAAAAAAGTAATTTCATATGAAGACCTACTTTCAAATAATCATGCAGCACTTACCATGGCCAGGTCTATTATCCACTTCCGCAGTGTTAGCATGTACCAGCCCCCCCCAAATCTTAAATTAAGTTAAGTTTCATAGCACTGAAAATTTTAGGATACAAAGTTCTCAAAACTGCCTGAGGAATTAGATTTTTTTACAACATCTGGAAACAATCTTATTGAAACTTTGTAACAGACTATGCAATCCAGATAAAACATATTAAGCATTGGTTGAAACATTAAGTGTTCCTATTTTTCACACCGTCTGCAGTCGAGCAGTGCCTGTAGTTTCTCAAAACCTGCTCCAAAGCACAAGATTTGAGACTTAAACCAAAGTCCTATTTAAGAAAAACAAACAAACACTGCCTTCTTCATCATAGCAAGTATAACGTGCATGGGCAGGAATCAAAGAAAAAAGATTTGTCATTTCTACTCTGCATCCCTAGCAAAGATGTATATTAAGAACTGGGTTTACTCTCTATCAGTTGGGAGTCTTCTAAAGCAAAGCTACATATGAAGCTTACTTCCTGTGGAGATTTACTGTGATCCCAGAAACCAGCATGGGAATGTGGAATGCACATTGAGGAGTGGCTGAAAATGATTTACAATAGTAGCACAAAACAAATGATGCCATAGCTGCTATGCAAAGAACTACCAAACAACTCACATAAACCAAAACTCCCAGATGTCAAAGGATACACAACTGCAAAGAACAAAGCTCGTTTCGTTTTTCCATAGAAATGCAGAATGCACAGAAGGAGAATGACATCTGAAATAAACGAAAGATGGCTCATCACAGAAGGGACCGGCGGGACCCAAATGCAATCCTAGGCAGTTCCACTGGGCACCATGTCCATGGAAACTCCTTTCTTACAGGCTCTGTCAAATGTGCTTGATGTCCAAAACACCGCAAGCTCCAAAACGAAGGTTTTCTTCAAGTCTGGAGTGTTTAAATGTTTTTCTCCCACATGGAGGTACTGGATAAAGGATGCACTTACACTGCAACTCTGTGTAATAATTAGGTCTTTTTCCTCTACCTGACCATCTATTTTAATGAAATTTATAAGAATTCAATTTTATTTGAGATGTTCACTCCCTCCTCCCCCCAACTCCAGCATCACTGCAGTGGACTACTGTACCTACATGCAGAGCCTGGGACTGCTGAATGAGCCCTGTCTCATTTCCAAAATATGGCTTAAAAAAATTACCTTGTGCAATGATGATGGGATATTCCAGGTATGTCTGCAGGGGGTAACCATAGTAGATCTGGTACCTCAGAAACACAATGAAGCTGAACAGAGATATACAAAACATGGTGACTGCACGAAGGGACATGACAGCGCCTTCACAACTTTTTTACTGTTTTGTTGCCAAAAGGCACCAGATAACCCCCGCTGTCAAACTGATCAAACAAATACAGGCACAAAGTGCAAGCCTGATCATTCTGTAGTCTATTTCTGTAACCCTTAAATAGAATAAGATGTAGAGAACTGCACACACTTCTCATAATTTTATTAATTACAACAGGTGAGAAAGAAAAAAAGGCTTCCGGACCTAGGAAATACCTTCTCTTTGCAAGAACCTTGGCACTTCTGGGATAATTCAGATTTACTTATGACTGTAGTTCAATCTATACATTAAGCAAGTTTTACAGCAGTAGAAAACATCTTCCAAGCTGTCTAGATTATACTGTGAAGAGATTGCCCAGAGTAGCTCTACTAGTCAGACTGAGAATCTGTTCCTAAGTGCACCAGACAAAGGCAATTCTCCTTCCTGCCAATCCACAACAGAGTATCTGAAAAAAACCTGAATTTTTATAATGTTTTCTCTACTTTCCACTCTCCTGGAAGTCCATGGGGTTAGACAGAAAATTCACAGCTGCACAGAGGAAACAGAAAGGACTCTGAGGGCAAGTTTATGTAAGGAAAAATTCATGGTTTCCAGGGTAGAAAAATGGCACCAGGAACAGCCTGCCTTGTAAGAAACTGTTTTTTACAGTATTCAGAATTTAAAGATCTGAACTTCTTTGTTAAAAAGTCAAATTAGACTCCTTGCCATCAGCACCATGCTTATCTATCACTCCTCTGCCCTGTCATTGCACACTGACTCTGCAGAACCATCCCAGCTTGTACCAGCAGTCCCAAAGCTCCCTGCAACTGGACTCAAAGTGTTTAAAAACTGCAGGATAAATAGTCTACTAAATAAATAAACAGCCCCAATAAATGTTTCAAAGAAGACCAGAACCTGCAGCGGTGTGGGTACTGTGGTTATCACACAGGTGCTCAGGAGACATTTATGCCTTCTCCATGTTCATCTGAAACATTACTTTTTAACGCACAGGAATGATTTTAAAATGCTGCAACTGCTTTTTGGCTGGAGCTCTGGGGTCACTAATCTCTGCTGGAACTAGAATTTACTTAATTAACTCAGAGGTATCTGTACACCTGAATGCCAGACCGGGATCAGCAGCTGTGCCCCTACCTGAAGACATGTCATGGGCAAGTTCAGAAACATCATGCTTGTTTTGTGAGGGGATTTTTCTGAATAAAAAGCCATGTTTTAGCTTGGTGCAGGGAGCTGGCAGCCATCCGGCTGGATATTCTGCCCACCTGCATCGATAGGTTCGGCCAACAAGAGGCTCCTCAAGGTATTGTCTCTCACTTGTGCCCACATCTGAATGTGCATGCACGGAGTTTATTTATTTTTCATTCCATACAATCCTCTTTAGGCAAGATTTAATAAGCCTAGCCCGTGTAAGCTTATTACAGGCTGACAAGTCTTTGGAGTTTGATACAGCTTATAATTTTCTTAAAGAATGATTATGTTTTACTGATTTGGGTGAGGGGAGCCTGTCTGACGAGTACAACCTGCACGACAGGGCCCACGGGCCACTGAATAACACAAACACACGGCTTGCACCCTCCGCAGGTCTCATCTCCAGCGACACGCGTGGTTTAGAGCAAGTTAAAAAAGCCCTTTCCCTTTAAACGGCAGCGCGGAATCCCTTTAAAAACAGGAAGTTCCTTCTCCAAAGTCTTCGTGGGCCCTCCTAGAGAGGGCTGGCCCTGAGCTCCGAACGGGGCGATGTAACACCGAGAGAGCGGGGTGTGCTCGCTGCCCCTCGAGCCGCCCTCAGCGCGCCCTCACGCCTGGCCGAGCCGCGAAGGAAGGAATCGATCTCTGGCTGCTGCAGCAGCGCCCCGGACCCCCGGCCGAGGGGAGCCGCGGCCACAGCGCCTCCTCCCGCCGCGCTCCCCTCACCCGCTGCCCACACAGGGGGAACTCGCCGCGTTATCCCCGTGTGCCCCCGCCGCCTTACCCGGCCAGCTCCAGGAGGAGGCTGCCCACGCTGAGCCCCCGCGCCGAGCCGGCCTGCAGCACTGCCACCAGCTGCGGCAGCTTGATCACGGCACACACCGCCCATGTGCTCCAGTGCGCCACGTCCAGCAGCGTCAGCGCCATCCCGGCACGGGGAATCCGCCGTGCGGCGTGACGGGCGCGATGTGGCGGGGAGCCCGGGACGGGGAGCCCGGGACGGGGAGCCTGTGACGGGGTGTGGCGGGGAGTCCGCCCGGGACGGGGAGCCGGTGGAAGGGTGTGGCGGGGAGTCCACCCGGGACTGGGAGCCCGTGGAAGGGTGTGGCGGGGAGTCCGCTCGGGCCGGGCAGCCCGTGACGAGGTGTGGCGGGGACCCCGCCCGGGACGGTCACGCCGGCGCCAGGGCGGCCATCACGGAGCGCTAATGGCGCCCGGGCGCGGGGAGGGCAGAGCCGGCGGCGGCATCCCCGGTGCCCTCGGGAGGGGCAGGGCTCCGGTCAGCCCCGTCCCAGTGGTGCCAAACGCTGCCCGGGAGGAGCTCTCGGGCCGCTGGTTGAGGTCTCCTCGCGTCGAACTCTGTCGGTGTCCAGGCCGAGACACGTTCCGCTCCAAATTCAGATTGTTGGTCCTGGAATGACTCTTTGTTACCTTAAACAAAATCCCCAGAACAGTGATCCTGTGATGCTGTGTTGGCCATGGGCCGTGTTCGCCCGGGAGCAGGTTCAGCCCCGCGGTTGGAGCTGCAGGCTGGACCTCAGTGTTCTCCCCCAAACTGGAGTCTCAAGCACTCCAGCGCCCGTGGTTTTCAGGTCACGCTGTCTGGATCTAATTCCCGCAGCAGGGATGGCGTAGTTCTGACAGCAGCACTTTCATTTTTACAGGGAAAAAAGTTAATGAAATTTAAAAGTGCCTGAACGCAGAACTTGTCAGAGTATCAGAGATGGAGCAGCTTCCCCGGAACATACACCCACCCACCCACCATACACAGTTATACACAAAAATAGTAAAGCACGGGTTTTAGAGCTTTCATACTTACCAGCTTGTCAGAACTAAGTAAGAGTGGTTATCCAAGGCATTACATTTGTACTGATCATACACGTACAGAATCTTGGCTCTTTCATGCCTCTATATTGCCAGGACTACTACGATGTCAAATCCACACCATTAATCCCAAGTTTTACCTAGAGCATAATTGCTTTGACGTAATGGTTTATTCGCAGGCATAACCTTCCTTGTTTTTCATTTTAATGAAAGTTGTGCTTCAGTGTGACTAACAGTTCTTAAAATGGCTTAAAATAGGTGTATTGCATTCATTTCACATTCCCTTAGTAGTATTTTAAAACACTATTACTAATTCTTAATTTGTAAACCATGTCTGTGTAATTCAGTCATAAAAGGAAAAAGTATGAGTGCATAAAATCTCTGGATTGAAATAAATACCACGCCCCCAATACAGAGCTTTAGTTTAAAAGTGTGTTTCTGTTAATATAATTCAAATTAATCAAGCTTTTCAAAGTCAGTAAACTCTAAAAGAAGAAAATTTGAATTTACCTTAAAATAATAACTTTTCCAAGATTTTCTTGATAAACTGAGTCTTCAGCCTTGAGGGAGTATTATGTACTTGAAACAAAGTTGAGAAATGCATCATACAAGATGAAGTTATCTCATTTAAAATTGGGTCTGAGGTGCAGATGTGTCTGTCATTTCAGATAATCTGAGAATAATAGACAAATATTTAAGGTATACGTGTGTTTGCACTCCTCTGTGGATGCTGATCCAAAAAGTGCTGTAAAATTATCAATAATGTGCACTGTCTTGTGTCTTACTTGAGTAATCAAGAAGCTGAACTGACTTCAAACTCTTAAGCAGGTCCATGAGCCTATTTTACTTAACTGTTTTTAAATTTAATAGAACATTAAGAATGTAGCTTTAGTCAGCATTTCACCTTTCTAAAAAATACATCTTGCTTTGCATTGCAAGCAGTTAGTTAAGCAGAATGATTTACCATCCTTCCCCTGCCCTGTCTGTGTAATGATCCTGCTCTGCATCTGTTCACTGGCCACATAAGTAGCAGCTTAAGGAAGGAACAGACGTCGCAGTGCTGGGCAGCCCTGTTCAAGGTTACAGCAAAAAAATTTAATCTATGAAGAATATACAAAATTCTATGTGTTTAAATTATTTAGTTCTGCATCAAATTTCAGCAGTTGCAGCAGAATGCAGAACCACTTGAAAATGCAGGTCAGTGAATAAAATTATAACATTTGAGTCTCCAGTGCAGATTGCCTATTCTGCAGCAGATGGGCCGTGGTTTAATACTGCTGCACCTCAAATGGGAATGCATATGTTGAGTCCGATTGAAAATAGAAGAGGAAGATAATCTTCCTGTAGTAACCAAAGATAAAAAGCCAAACCAGAATTTTTTTTCCAATAATGATGTTGAGTCTTTGAACAAAATAATGCCTTAAAAATTGTGGGTTTGCAAGGAATGCAGAGAGCTCTCTCTTGCTGGTTATTTCCACAGCCTACCATGCTAACAGGAAATAGTTAATTTTATAGGTAATTGGTGTTTTAAGCTCTAGGTTAAAATGAAGAGGATTCCACAACTGAGGAACCTGTGGGGCTGAAGACAACCCCCAGGAGATGTGTGGAGGAAGGCTGGGATGAACAGAGTTGGCTAGGTACAACAGGAGACTCACTCGTTTGCCCTGAGAACAGAGTGTGAACACGGTGGGTCAACACACACAGCCTGGGAAAGAAACCAGAGGAGTTGGACATACCAGCACAGTTGTAGGGCTGTGACCTCTGGGATCATGGGGACACCATGACACAGCACATGATGAGTGTTGTGATGGAAGGAGATGGAAGGATTTAAGCTTTTTTGGAAAAGTAGACAGGGAAATGAGTGGAAATTGTGTTCCACACAAAAAAGAGTTTCTCTTTGCCTGGAGCTTTCCTTCTCTTGGATTAAGCACTGAGCCAGCTGAAAGCTGAGGGGTCAGAATTGGTGGGGAGACCAGATGGGGAACATTGCAGAAGCACCTGCTATAAATTGCCTGATCAGGGAGAAGAAGTAGATGAAACCTTAAATAACTAGAAGGAAGTTGACAAACGTAGGCACAGGCTGCTTTGGAACATGAAATTGCTCTGATATCTGGAGAAGCACCTGGTGGGGTAAAAGCAGTCCAACCAATTTTTGTGGGGCATCAAGAAGATTTTGTTTTGATCCAGATACTGAATTTGTTACTCAGAAACAAAGAAGAACTAGCAGGTAATGTACAGGTCAAGGGCAGCCTTGGCCTTCGTGAACCCAGAACTTGGAATTAAGACCCCAAGAGAAGAAATGAAGAAGAAAGGATCTGATCTTCAGAAGAACAGAATTTGTCTTGTTCAGGAAATCGGTCTGTTAGGAACTCTCAGGAAAATGACTTGGGGACAGCGGAGACTAGGAGGGTGTGTTGATACTCAAAGAGAACATGCTCATAGCACAAAAAGTGTCTTGTCCAGTCAGTTGGAAATCAAGCAGACATTGGCAGAGGAACAGTTTGGCTGATCCAGCAGTGCTTATCTGAACTCAAACATTAGAATGGAGGATTGCGAAGATGGAAGCAGGTATGAACTACCCAGGCATGAGGAGGTGGAGTTGAACATTGAACAGTGTAACCCAGAGAGGCTCAGGAATCTCCATCTCTGGAGATTTTCACAACTGAGCAGCACAAGGTCCTGAGCAACCTGGTGTAACATCACCATTGGCCTTGCTTTGAGCAGGGAATTGGCCTCCAGGCCTTCAGTCGTCACTTCCAGCCAACATGGCTATGATTTCATGTACTTCAGTAGTTAGGCAAGCTGCATGTTTGAGGCCCCATTCTGCCACGAGAGGCATCAAGATAAAAACAAGCTAAAAATGATCAAGACTTAAAAAAAAAAAAAAAAAAAAAAAAAAAAAAAGATGTGTGGTTCTAGCTAGTCTTCATATTTGGTTGTATTTGGTGCACCTTTGTAGTGCCTGAGGACTGGGAGCTTTACTGTTCAGTAGTATACTGATGCAGGGTTGTCACAAAAGCTCACCATGAGGAAAGAAAAGCTCACCATGAGGAAAGAGGTTATCTCTGTGCTGAGACTCCTCGGTGGCAGAATAACACTGCTTCAACTCTGATTTGAAGATCCTCTTCTTACTAAAGAAGCCCAATGGGTCCCTGTTTGCTTCATGTTTGAGGTTGCATAATACAAGTGTGTATGATATATAAAAGAAACATTAGAGATTGCATGTAGTTTGTTGGGTTTGCATGCAGTATATTCTATATATTTGTGGCAAACTGAAAACGTGACCTTATTTATATAAGATTTCCATGGTGTTAGCTTAACAGAAACATAACAAATTGAATGAAAGTACTGTAAGCAAAAAAACAGCAAACCCTGTTGACTCGGTTCTTGCTCTCTGAAATGTATTTTTTCAGTTAACGAAAGGCCTGAAGGCCATTCTGTGTAATGGCATATTATCTAAAATAATATGGCTAGCTAAAAAGTAGTACTTAAAGAACCTAGAACACCAAACACAGATTTAGAAACCTAACCCAAAAACCTAACAAAGCCAAGGATCTGGGAGGAGCAAAAGAGAAGGAAAATATATCACCTGGTGTCCCTTCCAGAAAAACTACAATGAGCTTGTAGCCCAGAGAGGAGGTTGAGCTGTAGCTTTTGGATCTGATACTGGTGTTGTTCTAGATCTGTGCTTACATTCGACTTACTTGAAGAAGAGGCTCCAGTAAGAGTTGAAAGTGTGAGTACCTGATGGCAGCCCTTGGTAAGGTCCTGGTTTGTGATGGCTCCTGCATTCTTGCTAAAGGTCTTAAGATGCTGCCAGAGTGTGCAAATGGATATGCCAGCACTGAAGAGCAGCTGCAGTATAATCATGCTTATTCCAGCCATGAAGATCATCATCTCACAAGGTCTGAAACACTGACAAGTGCTGATTTCACTCTGGCTTTTATAGGGTTTTAATGTATCCCTATGTTAACACAGTACTAGTTTCAATAGATAGTAGTACTAGTTTCAGTCCATTTGGCTTTAAAGAGACATAATGGTGTAACTGCTAATAAGTCTTGTGATAATTGCAGATGGTTCTACAGTACACAGTTGGTTTGGTTTGTTTCTCTTTCTCAGCTGTACCTGCAGTTGTCAGAAGAGTTACTGTATGAATAAATTTGTTAATTCACAGATCATATAAAATATATCCAGTGGTGATAATTGGTCATTAGTAAATGGATTAAGTGAACACACAGTTTGAAGTGATCCGGTCATGGAGTGAAACCAAATCTCATCATTTATATAGTTATTGTACCAGTATATTCTCAGATTTCTTCTTAATGCAATTTTTCAATCAGTATATGCCAGCTGAGACTTTCCTCTGCCCATCCCCTGGGTTAATAGGCAGTTAAGAGAAATTTGGTGTGGTTTTGCTCCGTCGGCCTGGTATAAAGGTCTTGTGCTGAAGTGAGGCTGCAACCCCAGATACTTGGAAATTCCATTTCTAAGTCCTGATGCTCTTGTGGATACATAGATACATAAGCCTCTCAGAGGGGCTTAGAGAAGGTCACAGGCTGATGTCAGTCTGTGGCATCGATGCCCTGTGACAGAAGAGGGCTGTGGGCATGGCTATACAAGCCCCTCTTCAACCTTTGGAAGAACTCCTGAGTTATTTGGAGACCCATCTGTGTTTCAAGGAATTTATCAAAGCAAACACGAAGTTTTCTGAAGAGGGAAAACATAACTGACATGAATTCAGAGTAGCAAGTAGAGTTTTTAAGAGAGACATCCTGCATTAGGAAAGGTTTACTGATTTCTCCCTGGGCAGGATCTAGGAAATGCAGCTTAAGGCCCTAACAGATTATTGTTGATTTCTAAAACCAACAAACCAAAAAATACTCCACTTCAGAAAACTGTTGTCTGCTTTAACATGAACTTCAGGTGAGAAATTGTGTTCTATAGTGTGTTCTTTATAGAAAACAAACAATGTGAATGTGTATGTACATAATACATACAAATATATGATGCCTGGACTGGCATTATCCATCTAATGTTCATACATAATCATCCTCATCCTTCCCAGTTCTAGGAATCGTACTGTTTATGCAATAATTTTCACAGCATGATTAGACCTTTTTTGTAGGAAAATCCATTTAGTTATGTTGTTTACTTTAGAGAAATCTAAGGATCAAGAAACATTTTTAAATACAGTTCCTAAGAAACACAACTGGATTTACAGTTATCACTAATCTTATAAAGCAAAACTTTATAGTTAAGATGACACCTGGGAACTATATACAAAGACTGTCCTAAAAGCATGAAAAATACAGATTTATATAAACTTATCTATGTTTTGTTAAAATATGTTACACACTTTTTTATTTTAAATGAAACTAAAAAATAGAACACACAAAATCTGGAGGCACTGGAAACACCTGTGCACCAAGGTACAATTAACATTAACAATCCTCAAAAATATAACAGAGAAAGCAGTGTATATCTAAGGAAAGAATTAAATCAATATAGCTACCCACTTGTGCTGTTTAACTGAAAGAAGTACAGAAAATGAATTGTCTAAACATAGATAATCCCTTGTTTGAGATCTGGCAACAAAAGGGAAAAATGCTTATAAAACTGAGGCACAAGTGCTACATCATAAGAATGTTTTACAAGTAACTTACCACACAGTTAAATATCTACACAATCTCTTTAATAAATGGAATTTCCACTGGTTACTTACAGATTTCACTACTGTTATAATCTCATCCAATCTTTCTAAGACTCTCTGCTTATGTAAATAAGGATTAGTTGGCAAAGTTAATGATCATAAAAGAAAAATTACTGTTAAACTTGGGATGAAATTGGTGTCTAGAGAATATCTGCTGCCTTCTACTTGCAGGTGCTGAGGCAGTTTTGATAAGGACCATGGATATTCTCAAAAGGTCTTTCCTGGAGGTTGCTGCACATGGTAGAGAGACCCAAACTAACTTTGGAAATGTAATGCTGGGTATCAGAGGAGAGCTAACTGCAGTAGCATAAAATAATTTACATTTCCATAATTGAACAAAATAAGGTGTCCAGTTCAACACAATTTTCCCATATCACACAGGTTATCTGATATATGTGGGCAACTTTGGTTCTCTAGACATTTTCCCCTTAATCATTAAGATGTCAAAGTCCTTAAGAGTTGCTATTGATTTCAACAGGGAACTTGAGAAATGTCCCTATGTGGTTTTCAGGAGGGCACTAAACAAGCCTCTCAGATGTATGTGATTAAAAGAGACACAACTAGACGTTGTGAAAAGCATCTTCTATGAGTCGTTAGAAGGATTAAAAATATATTTCAATCAAAAAATATGTGATTAAACTGTATTTTAGATGTGAAATCTATTTAAACCTGGTATAATTAAAATAGATTTTTAAAAAAATTCTTTATGAATGTGTTTAAAAAATCATGTTTGCAAACTATATTCTGATCCCAGCAGCTCTGGGATAGACAGAGAATTGGTGGAAAGCTCTTTAGACAGTGATTCAATTTAAAAGATAAACCCTATTAAATACATCCCTCTTGATGGGTGTGTGTGTTTAACCTTCAAAGATGAAGATTCCTCAGGGAATCCATTCCAGTGCTGTATTATCCTTGCTACTAGCTTTCCAAAAAGGTAACATGATTCTTCCTTGCTATAATTTAAGCTTGTTATTTTTCCTGGTGCCTTCCATTCACATAAAGTGCAAAATGATTCCTTTTCTCATTCCAGAGTTATACGTGTATCAAAAGACTGCTACCCTCTTCCCAAGACAGCTTTTTCTTCTTCAAGTTATACTTTTAACAGTTGTTTTAATCTTTCCTTATATGACGTGTGTTCCCGTACTCCAGTTTCCATCACTGCTTCTCTAGACTCTGCTTAGTGGCCACATCTTTAGGGTAATATGTGGAAAGTCTTGTCCAAAACTAGAAGTGCTTCAGTTGAAACAATGCAAGTTCTAAGTGAAGGGGGAGGATTAAATTGGGCACTGCTTAGACCATCCTCTTACCCTCCAGTGCGGGAACTCTTTGGGAGAAGGATTCTCTGGATTCACACAAAGTAAACAGAGTCAAGAATGTGGAATTATTTAATGTCTCTTGAAATGAAAAAGGAATTGTGTCATACTGCCTTAGTGTCCTTTTTGGTGAATTACTGGATGTGGAGTGCCATCTGGAGGTTAGGAAACATGGAGCTCTGTATGCATTCAAGCTGAAAAACAAAATCCCTCTGCTTTATAAATGAGATATTCTTATATGAGTAAGAGCTTGAGCCTGACAGATACTGGACATCCACTACTCAGTGTAGAGTTTTTGACCCACAGAAAGACTTGCAACTGCTCAGTATGTCTCAGAGTAAGGCATGCAATTGTAATGACTCTCTGTATTATGCAATGTCCAATAAATATGTAACCTCTGAGTGGACGGGACAGTTTTCCAAGAAGCTCCTGGACAGCACAGGGACAAGGAAAGTCTCGATCTGCTGTGTCCTCTCCCACTTTCAGATGTGTGAAAACAAGTGACTTCTTGGTGCAGTTTTCTGCTTACAGGAGAGAGAAGAAAGCATTTTAGCTGAATGAGAAGATGTCTGTTTAAAAAAAAGTAGGTTCCCATTTTGTGTGTCTGAACTCAGTTGTCTAATACAATTCATGTCTGCACAGAGTGAAATCAGTCCTCCTCACTTGGGCTGATTGCATGATGTGGTGTTCCTTCTTTAGGTAACTTACTTGTCATCTCAAAAGCCTTAATCTTCCAGTTCTCACCATGTTGAGGAAACTAGGAGAAGAACCATTTGGTATCGTGACTTCAGTGAGTGAGATTTGGCTCTTCTTTCTACAATGTCTTTTTTTTTTTTTCCAGAAACCACTTGGATCTGTGATCACAGTGCTCACAGTGATCAGTCACCTTGTTTGCTTCTGAGGTGCCTTCTGCCGCTGAAGTCTAATCACAAAAACAAAATAGCTTTAATTGCAAGACATAAGTGCACCCATCTCCACTTGAGTCTGGTGAGAGATTGCAGCCTTTTGTGTTGAGGCCATGCTAATGGCTTCTGTGTTCAGCTCCACCTAGAACTGAGCATGATCCTATGGAAGCTATGCACAGTTCAAAAGGCAGGTATTGTGTGTACACTCTCCATGTTCTGCTGCTTGCTGATATTTCCTTACAGAACGACAGGTTATAAGGTTTGAACATATGTAATAAAGAGGCACTAGTGAACAGGCTTTTGGTATGGTGTCACTTTACTTTGATGATGGTTTTCCTTGGCAACCACAGATTTTAGGGACTATGAAGCTGTTAAATTCAAGGTTTTTAGTCCTGAGGGTGTAAGACAGGTTGGTGAGCCAACACGCCTTCAAGAGCAAAATGTGAAAGCCTGCTTCCTTGTCAATGAGTTTTTATCAGCTAACCAGAGAAAAGAGTAAGAGAAGGGAATTTGAGAGCAGCAAATCTAAGGAAACAAAAGTTAAAACTAGTGTGAAAAAAATTTGGTCTCCCTCCCTTGGCAGGGAGAGGTGAAAAGCACAGAACATATCTCATGTGCCCTAAATATTATTCTTTAGAGCAGGCTTGAACATGCAGATGACAGAAGCTGATGAATCTTTGGCTAATTACATGAAATGCAACAAGCTGCTGCATTTTTATTGTACTAGCTTTCAGAACCAAAAGTATGTTGTTTATGTTGGGACTCATTTGAGCAGGTCTCCATTAATTGGAGATAAAAACTTAGGAAGAAATTGCCTCTTGTCTGTAATCTTGTTCTTTCTGATAATAGTGTCATCCTTACTATAGATTTGCATGGGAAGATGGGTGAGATTTTTAGTGCTGTCTGTATATGGCCCAGTCACCCCACATATAAAGAGGATCATCTCCTACAGCATTACTGGACAACATCCATTTTTGCCCTTGAAAGAAAATCCATGCTAGCCAGTAGCATTGGTCTCTGTAGGAAAGATGGAGGAATTTTTTCATGCTGTGGCTGGAACCATTCAACTTGGCTAGAACCATTCAACTTGCTTTGTTACTGTTTTATAGTTACTGAAACACTAGGAAAGTTGGAGCTCACCCTCAAGTTTCCTCTTTTGTGCTCCACTGCTGAAGAAATAATCCATAAACCAGAGCTCTGCTAAGCTCAGTGTTCATTTGACTGGCGACAGTTTGGTTGGTCAGGTTGGGAACTTTGCTTGAGAACACAGGCATGTAGTTTGGCAGTGGCTTCAGCTCCTTTCTTTTACCCTGGATAAAACATAGGCCATTAATAAGTTTTCAAAATTACATCCATTGCTTCTTACAAAAAGACAAGTTATTGAAATTATTTATAATATGAGCATTTTTACTTACAATACCAGCTGCTTTTGCTTTTGGAATTACAATTTAAATTTACTTAAAATATCATATTGAGTGTACATGAAACTTGTAGAAATAAAGTAAAGCAATTGTTTGTTTGTTTCTGCTGTCTTAGGATAACAGAGAGAAAAAAGTAATTTTAAATTATGTTGCATAAAATGTCATCTGGGACAAAAGTTAGCCTGCTCTAGAATGGTTGTGATGTGGGAGGTTTTTTCTTTCATTTTAGTGATGACATTATCTTACAAATTTTCTCCTAGAAAGTTGGCTTTTCTAGCACTTGTCTTTCTGCCGAGTTGTTCACATTGAAACAGACTGAACACACATAGGTAGGAGATGAAAGGCACTTCAGTTCTCTTTTATTTTTCCTAAAGAGTTTAGTCATAAAGCATTTTCCAAGTATGCCTAAGTAAGCTTCAGTTTGAAATATTTGCCTAGGCCCAAATTGATGAAAACTAAAAAGAGCATGGATACAGCTGAATGTCCACTTCCAAACTCACCGTTTGGTCATAGTACTTAAGGAAACTCCAGTTCTGGTACCTTGGAATAGAAGTGAAAAATGCAGAGTCAAATTTTCTGTCTTTAAATAAAATAGTTAATAGTTGTCATAATTGAATGTCTGTTTAACTGTTCAGTGAGGTACTTACAGCCCAGCTCTTACACCTGAAAACTCCTTGTACTAAAACCTGTATTTTCTGTGGTGGAGCCCAGGGTTTTATTTAAACCCATGCTACATGAGGAGTGGGTGTTTTTTTTTTGCTAAGGGAAAATGAGGATACCATGTCCACAATGCAAATGTCCACCCTTGTGCAAATGCAAATAAATTACCCACATCCTTAGTCACTCTGGAAAACGTTTGTCCAATGTCTTGAGCAAGACACAGCTTCTTATTTTTTAAATGACCGATACTTTGCTGCCAGAAGTCCCTGGTGGGAATTCCCAGAGCCATGTTGCTGCAGGCAAACACCCATGGGAGTACTTTGTGCAGATAGGCAGCTGTGCTAGGAGAAAATGAAGTCAGAAGTTGTGACTTTTGCTCTTCAGCTCTGTTCTATACCTGGTGTGGGACTACAGGGCAAGTCCTTTGATTTTCTGTCCTTTGTTTTCCCCAGCCTGAAATGGAGAAAGCGTCCATTCACCCACTATTGTAAGAATACTTTGAGGTCAAGAGTGGAAACAGTTCTGTACAGCTGTATTTGCAGCAGGGCTCGAGGGACACTTGTGCTGTCTCTGAGCTGGTTACCCATGCTGCACTGAGCTAGTGCTTGAAGGTGTACATCCTTTCTGGTTGAACTCATCTATACAGCACAGCCACATGGAGCGCTGGATTTCTGTGCTGCACTCCCTCACCCAGTGCAGATATGCCCCAAGTGCAAGTAAGAACTAATTTGTGATTGTTCTGTTTATCACTATATGTCTTGGTGTACCACCACAGAATTGAGGTCCTAGAATTTTTTATCTTGCTATGCAGCCATGATTTGAATGTATGAGATTTGGGTGTTACTGAATGGTGTTAATTAGTGAGAAATGCCACAGTCTTAGACATTTACCTATATCTACTTCGAGTCAGACCACTTAATGTGTAGCAGCCTTCCCCCATCGTTTTTGGGATGGGAATGTGGAACGAAAGGACAGCTGCCTGCAGGCTGTAGGGTCTGTAGTTTGATGAATCCAGCTTTAGGCACCTTGTTCTTCACAAGCTTGTCCTACCCTTTGCAAGAGTTTCTGTCTTCATAGCTAAAACTGGAAAGCAGAACATGCATCAGCTGTATGATGTGTTACCTTACTTATTCAGGAAAGTGAGTTTGTACCAATATCCATGACCATGAACCCCAGGGACAGGCACAAAGTCCCTCCTGCTGCCTTAGCTAAGGAATGCGTATGGAACATGCTGGCCTTGTTGAGCAGGAGTCTGAGTCTCCCAGCACAATTGGGAGAGAAAAACATTGGCACCATGGCCCTGGTTTTGCATGAGTCAGAGTCCTGGCATCAGCTTGTCCCTCAGGTAAACGGAGGGACAGTGCAAATGTGTCTGGCGAAATCAGAGCCGTGATCTGTATCTCGTTCAAAAGGCTGAGGAGGGCAAAGGTTTTCAGATGGTTTATTTTCCTATTTTAAAAAATACTAGGAGTGATGTTCTTTTTCATCCCTTTAGCTTGAGTAGTGCACAGTTGGAAATGGAGCTGATTTCAATTTTACTAAGGATATTCTTCTATTAGGAGTACTCATGCTGTGCAATGAAGCATGAACTTAAACACTTAAGATACAGAGACAGAGAGGATCTTAATTTCATGTTCCTTCATGTCACTGGTGTATGTACAGTCAAAGCTTGGGTTGTATGTGTGCAGCTCAGTCTGCTGAAAGACTACAACAATGGGGCAAGTTCAGTAGATTCACACATTGGGAATACAAATCATATTTTGGCAGAACACTCTGTTCAGCTTCCATTTCAGCCATTTCCAAGAGTATGAGAAGAGGTGATAATACCAGTATGTCTGCAATAAATTATAAAGCTTGGCACTTTTATATTTGTGGGAATCTCTATAAAGCTAAAAGAGACTTACCATGCAGTACTTTACATCTCTTTTCAGCTTAAGCTCAGCATGCCAGGAGATATTAGCACAGATTTTGTCCAGTGAAAGAAAACAGAGATAATGTAGCCCTAGAAAGGAAGGTTTAGGATCTGATCCAAAGTCCCTGCAGAAGAAAATTTCATTTGATAGTGTTGGCTTTGGATCAAGCCCTAATGCTGTCAGGGAGCATCTGTACCATTGTCGAGTAGAGGAGGCATGAACTGGAACAAGTGATTTACCAGATTTGCCTTCCTTTCTGTTCAGCCTTAACACACTCTCTCCAGATCTTATCCTGTTGGACCTGGTCTGGCTGCAGTGCTGCCTGCTCATCTGCCCAGGCCTGAGTAGCCGGTTGTGTGGTGGCAGGTCTGGTTGGTTGGGTGCTGCTGAGACACGGATGGAGCTGGGGCTGGTTGTCCCAGGGGTGTGGTTGCTGGTTGCCAAGACCTAACTAAGGTATTTCTCCTGAATCCAGAACCCTTTCCCAACTTGTTCATATTGAGACTTACCACATACCCCCAGTACTGTTTGGTATATTGTGACTGTTCAGAAAGTTAAACCTACTCTTATTTGCATTTTCAAAGCTCCTTCTCTCCTAAAGTCTTCTTTCAGCTGCTGCTTTGGAGTGCTTTCAGAAAACAACTGTGCACAGCAGCACTGACAGGCAGTGCTCAGAACTAGTTTACTTTCCTCTTATTTAATGCTTCTTTCCTACTGCTTTATGTTGCATCATTGCTTGAACACTGAGGGGGTTTTCATGGTAATAGCAATTTTGTAAGAAACTACTGTTATTGGAAGCTGTGGGATCTCCAGCTGTAACCAGCAAACTCTCAGCTTACAAGGTGATTACTGCTACTGTAGCTGAGATCAGCCTCTATTCAAAATCCTCAGAATAATAAAGTCTGGTTTAGCAGCAAAGAGTGCAGAGGAGATTGCTGCTGAGTATATTAGGAAGACTTTTGTTGTGGTTATGTAGCACAGGCAAAAGCTTCTGAAAGCTGCTGGTTTCCCTGACGTGTTTACTGTCTCTATTGGTAACAAGTCTGACTTGTGAATATACATCAGAAAAGGAGCAGGAACCCAGTGGGACAGCTGCTGGGGCCTTGAACTCTATTTGGGGCAGAGCTATTTGTTTAAAATAAAGTGTTTCAACGAACCTACACTGAAAGCTCCTTATTTTCAAATTAAAAAAAAGAGCAGTCAGAGATCATCCCTTTTTAAGCACTTGTGTATTTCAGCTGAAAGTATTAAGCAACTAGGAGAAGCAATTTTTAAGCAACTTTAAAGGGCCATTAGTATACAAAGTGAGAATTTTCAAAACAGCATCCAAAATGTCAGTATTCCTCTTTACAGTCAGCCTGTTGGGCTTTTGTGGCATGAACTCACTTCCTCAAGCATTTGTGACCTTGTGGGAAAATAGAGTGTTTTAAGTATAAATTTCCTCTGAAATTCTTGACTGACTTGTTTTTGAGTAGCGTGGCTTAGCTCTAGATGAATTCTAGTCTCTTGCTTCATCTTCCTGGTAAATGCTAATGAACTTTGAATCTACTTCTTAAGGGGTTTTTTGGCAAACTTACTTGCTTGCAGTATTGGGAAACACATACTGAATTTGGCAAATAATTTTTTTAAAAATAGTTACAACTGTACAACAATCCAAGCACTTCATGTAGACATGTTTGAACAAGAAATACTTCTATATTTGGAAAAATTATTCGCAATTTGAAGACTACGATAACATAACATAAGAAGAGGTAAACTCCACCACAAACCCCAATGTTTACTTTGGGTTTGAATTAAATTTTAGCAGACTTTTTTTGTTTGCTTTTTTTTTCCAAGATAATTAAAACCTCAATAGTGTTTTTAATCTCTTTCAGCCAAAAAGCAAAAAGTCATGTACCCACATATCATTATCATGAACTGAAGAAATTGTTTGCCAGCCTGGCCTAATAGTTGTCTCTGTTCTTCTTGTGGAATCTGCTTATCCTGCTGCATTTGTTCCAGGGTCCTCTCCAAGTTGGAGTGTATGCAGCTGGTTGGAGAATAGTGTTTTAGCAGCATGTGATTGCTTTAAAAGGAAGCTGAGGTACATTTGGAAGACCTGATGTGTTAATCAGTGTGCATGGGGTTTTATCTCCTGATCAGGTCAGGAAAAGTTCCCGATGGAAAGTCTGGAATGCTCTTTAATTCTTCTGTACAAAGTTCCTGTGTTATTTTAATTCTGATTCTTCCTTCAAGTCAATTTCTGCAAATTAATCAGCAATAAGCTAAAAATGGTTGTTCAGCTGAGTACAGCCTCCAAATGTAGCCACTGAATGAACTGGATGGAAAGATTGCAAGCTGGTGTTTAAGGTCTGTGCCACTGACTGGTGTCTGAAAAGCTGCAGGAGTTGTAACTACCCTTATTTTGATGCAGATATGGGGCTGCAAAGTTCTTCTTAGAACATCTTACTGAATGTGAACCAATAAGTTAAAGCCAGATTATTGACACAAGACCCCACAACCTCAGAAAAGAAGGAACTCCTAACTCTTTAGGAATTCTTTAGGCTTTAAACCAAAGTAAGCTGTAATGATTCTACATGCAGATATTGAACACATCAAGCCATATCTCTGGAAATAATAGATGAGATGGGATCATGGCTGTTTAAATAAATTGGACTTTCAAAAATATTGTAATAATATGCCTTTAAAATGTAGCTGCTGTTACAAAAGCAGATCACTAATAGCTGATATTTTGAAAATGATCCTATCTTCTGTTGGGACCAGAAGTCGTTAAGGGAGTAGTTGTGCACCATCAAAGTACATCAAGGTGAGTGCAAGGATGGCAATTCTGGGTGTTACTCTAGATTCCTTACTGTACATACTAGTATCCCATTTAGGCCATTTACTAGATTAACAGTTCAGCAGACATTGAACTGTTATATATATGCTGCAGATGTTGAACTGTTTCCCCTCTTTTTACCATCTGCCAGTTTAGCATTTTATTTATTCATTTGAATTGGTTCAACTGATTTACTGTGAACTTCTTTTTATCCCATAGTACCATAGGATGATATTTATTGTGGTCTCATGCCATATGTATCTATGTAAGTTGACTATAGCATCTTGATTTCTTTCTGGCTGGGGACATGAAACTTGAAAAGAGTTATGAGTGTCACTGTTGAAGATGGTGTCTTTGCTTAGAAGTTTGTTTTGTATTAATTAATTTGACACGCAGTGTCAGTGCCCATCATTCTGAGGAAGAACTTGACCGAGGTTAGTCTTTTGGTTTTGCCAGACAAGTGATGATATGCACTACAAATTCATCTGTGAAAAATATGAGTTATTTCCTTTGAGTCAAAGGAAAAGATGTCTAGAGGGGCTTTTTGTGAAGGAAAAAGTTCAGGTGTTTAGACAAAACATTTTTATTTGACCACAAGAGGGTATTGCAGTATCAGTTATGCAAGACTTGAGCTAACGTTTGCCTCTATGTGCACTTCCTTATTTTTAAAATATATATATTTCTAAAAATTGATCATTTACATTAGCCAGTAGTTAAGCAAATCAGGTTTTGTATGTCAGTATTTGATGTCCTTGTCCAAGGGAAACCTCTGAGTTGGTTTTTTCTAAAATGTGTAGTAACGAGTTTCTTGAAGCTCAAGAAATTCTCACAGATTTTGTGTGAGATCTTGTTAGAAGACAGAAACTTAGGCGATTATTCTGAAACACTGAAAAACTTCATGGAAATAGCTTGGTTAAATCCAAGAACATACCATAAGTAGTTGGTGCTTGTTGGTCCAGGATGGAAGCTGTCAAAGTCAGTGAGACTCTGATCTGTTTTTTATATGTGGTCTTATGTGCAGGAATAAGTCTGAAATCTTATTTTATTAAAAATTATTTCTCAGTTTTTTCACGTACATCTGATTTTTCCCAATATTTCTTTGCACTTTTTTTATAAGCCAATAGTGTGTTGGGATACTTTCCTGCAAAAGTTGTGTATTCTAAACTCTAAGGACTGTGTTCCAAAATGCTGTGTTTTGTACAGTTCAGACCATGGAAGAGGGACCTAGAAGGATTTCTGGATTCACTCGCTTCCACATCTAATGCTGAATTTAGGAGAAGGTGCATGGTATGCCTGCCTGTCTCTCAACAAGCTGTAAAAGAAAAAGAACAGCCATATCATATTCTCTGCAAAGAACAAATTTTTGAGGGTTGCAATAGTGATTTGATAGACAACGAGGCAAATTTAAGTATAAGAAAGTTTGTGAGATTTTGCAGAGATTTAAGAAACACACATTTAAAATCTGTATGCAATGCATATATCATGTGTAAATAAGAGGCAGGAGCAAAAGCTGGAGGAGAGGGCAGCTGTCTGGAGATCAGCTTTTCAGAGCAGGTCACAATTTGGAAGATCTTTGTCACTTCACGAATGAGATGGAGACCCCCATGGGTCACTTCAATACAAGCAGTGTTTCCTGCCTGCCTCAAATAGTGACATTTGACTTGTCATCATAATCTTCCTCAAATGAATAAAGATCAGTCAAGTCAGTCAAGGTTTCAGGCTGAAAGACGTTCATGGGTAGCAGAGCAGGGTGTTCCGTGGTTGGTCAGAGGACAATGAGCACCCAGCAGAGAGGTGATGTAGGGCATCGGCCCTGGGCATTAACCACCGAGGGCCCAGGAAAGCCCAGAGGTGACAGGTCCTGCTGACAAGCCATGTTGTTGTCTGGCAGGAGCAGAGGAGCTGAGTGGATCACTGTATGCAGCCAAAATGAAAACAAATCCAGCCAACTACCAGTTTGGAATAAAAGTCCTTTTAAGCAGTTATGTAGCTGATTAATTAAAGGCATCATGTATCAAGTTTTGCTGTAGCTTTCTTAAAAAATATAAACTTACTTCTTGACTTAACAGAGTTCTGCTGAGAGACTCTGGTAAGTTAAGTATCTGTTGCATCACAGCATACAAATATCACAGAGGGAATGTCTGCTTCCAGTGACACAGTCTGACACTTCAAAAGTGTAAGAAATCTGCTGTGATTTTTTCATACTCCTATAAATGTTGCAAAATATGTTAGCTACTGATACACAGTTTGTTTTATTTGAAGCAAAAATTATTTATTTGAAAAAGAATTATTTACCTGAAAAAATATTAAACATCAGCTATTCCATAGAGTAGGTAGGCCTGTTACATTAGAGTCTTCTTCTTAAACCTGCCAGCTGAGCAAGGTGATGGGATTTCAGGGAGGGAGCTGGTGTGTGAGTAGGGATGTTTGGAAGTATCTGGTTTGAGGAGAACTACAAATATGTGAAGTGTTCTGAGCTGGCTGGGGAATGTTTTCAGTTGGTATTTCACATAATTTCAGTCTTAAGAGGCTAGATCTGTCAAGAAGTCCAATATTGCATGGACGACCAAAGCTGTCTTTGTTAGTCAGAGTTGCACTCAAGTCACATCCTCACCACAGCAGGGAGCTCTGGTAACTGCGTGGTGGAGCTTGGCTCTATTCTCTTCAGCCTCACTGTTTGCTCACACAGTTCATTAACAGGTCTAAGAGAATTCCAGTGTATAAAGTGGTTAAGTACTTCTGCAAAAAGGCCCTGCTTTATACTGCCTAAGTACCTAAGGCAGCGGTTTGGCCTCTGGAATCTGGCCGTGGCCCTGCTTCCTGCACTCCAGGGTGTGCAGCTGTTCACAGTGTCAGCTCACAGCTCGGGGGAAGCTGCTTCACAAGTACGACAGAGTTTCAGTTTTCTCTCTCTGCTGCCTGGGACACTTTAGTACTTACAGAAGTATTTTGTCTTGTGAATTACAATATTCCAGCTTTGTATCACTGCATATTTCAATGTTCAATATGCTGTTCAAGTTGTTTTGGGTTTTTTTTGCATCATTCTGTGGTGTTTACCTATCTCCTCTGGTAGCTAAGAGTCTGTTTGTTGATCTGCTCTTTAGAACACTAAATATTTAATTTACCATCTACTCCACCATATTCAGAAAGGGCATTAACTCTCATAAGAAACCAAAAATTCTCTGCTCCAAGTTAGGCAAAGTTTTCAAATCAGGATATCTAAAATTTATTTTAAATTGTGTCCCTAGCTATTAAATGAAAGGGACCTGTTTTTTAAAATGTCTTCACCTTTGCAAGTTCTGTTGGCTGAGAATTGAGCTCCTAAGTTTTTTATAAAGTAACTGTCAGAGTCTAAAATTGGGAAGCCTTGTCTGAACATGTCAATCACAAGCTTTACCTGTTTTTCAGCAAAGCTTTTAGCATCTTCATTGCAGCTATTAGTGTGGGTTTCCTTCTTAACTATAGAAGCTAGTGTTAAATCACACTTCAGGCTGATGTTTGGCTAGGTCTGATTGTTGAGGAATAGAAGGATGTTCTTCTAAAGACAAGATGTTCCCATAACTGGATGTAGGGAGTTTCATGTATAGCCTTTTCTATAATCTGATGGCAAGTTTCCTGAGATCATAGGAGAATTTAGGTCTGAAGAGACCTCAGGAGGTCTCTAGCCCAACCTGCTCCTCAGAGCAGAATCAGATATGAGATCAGACCAGCTGGTCAGAGCTTTATGCTGTTGATCTTGAAAACCTCCAAGAATGGAGGCTGCACAGCCATTTTGGGTAATGTGTCTCACCACTGGGCACTCTCTAAGATGAAGATGTTTTGCCTTATATACAGTCAGAACCTCTCCTGTACCCTTTTTATTTCATCCTTCCACTGGGGCTCCACTGTAAGCAGCCTGGCTGTGTCTTTCCAATAACCTCCTTGCAGGTACTGGGAGACTTCAGTCTCCCCACAGATTCTCTGCTCCAGTCTGGGCAGGATTTGATTGCCAGTCACATTGTCTTTGTTACACAGATGTGTCAGACCTTTACCTCACTCTCTCTGTTCTCTGTCCCTGCCTGATTTGACCTTGTATGATGCTCAGGCCCACCAGGGCAGATGCTCCATGAGACCTAGAAAGGAAAGTAACAGAGTGTACCATGAGTGCAAAGTCCATTTTGCCATTCTTCTCTTGGATCACCTGCACTGTTCCGTAGCTCAGTTCAGCCTTATTCCTTCTATGGTTGTACAGAGCTTGATTGTTTTGCTATGGCACTGGAAACTGTTACTCCCTGAAGAAATAGACAGCTAGAACAATGTGAAATCTTCCTGGATGTGTTTGGAGCTCTGTATTTTTAGCTCAATTGTGCAACAGTTCACATGCGAATACTTGAACAGGCAAAACCGAAAGAAAACCAGCTGTGTCCCCAGACCTTGGGGCCAGAGCAGCCAAACAAACTTAGAACAAATTTCAGACTGGACTTTCACTGTACCAGGTGCTTCCTTAAAGATCCTGGTACAGTGTGATGAAGAGAATGGGAGTCTGCCTCTTAGGATGGGCTATATTCCAGTTTTCAAGACAGGTCCCAGTTTTTAGAAAACCTTTTGCTTAGGTCACTGCTTAAGTTTAGAAAGCTTACAAAGCAGTAGACAGCCACGCAATTAAAAGTGCAGTTGCAGAATTAGGATAAAATCCTGCTTTCTTACATTTGGACACTTAAGGAGAAAAAGGGCAAGAACTTACTCTACTTTTTGTGTGAATTACCCACATAATCTACACATGTGCAGTATGTGTATCATATATCTCTCTTTAAAAATCCAGCTTTGATCACAGTGCTGATTTAAGTGCACATACCAGCCTCTTCCTTATAGACATCATAAAAAACAAGCTGAGATTGTGAAAAATTGTTGACCTGTTCAACTTGAAGCATTTCATCTTGAAATATGATGAGATCAGTGAATCTTTGATGAGAAAACAGGATTTACAAAATGCTTTCAGGTTCTTGAGTTCCAGGACAGAGAGCAGAGTAAAGCCTGACAGCCATGAAGGTCAGATGAGGTCTCCTGCAGCTTCCAGCATTCCTGCTGCTGAATAGGAGGAATGTCAGAGCTCTGAGATATTGTGCTACCTTCATCCTTGGTTTCTGGGCAGACTACTCAAGGCTTCCATATGTTTTTAAAAGAGAGGAAAAAAACAGCAATCAAAACAGGGCTTTTTCATTCTTGATATGCTGCAGTGTTCCAAGTCCTTAGTATTTCAAACCATGAAAAGGCCATTCTGTGAATCTTGGTTCTTGTCTGCTGTGCATGCTGAGGATCCTTTAAATGTATTCTGAATTGCTTAAGATTGACTAACCTCTGTGAAAGTAGTTGGGTCAGTGAGTTAGTCACACATAGAGGCATTTACAGCCATTTAGAAAGTCCTAGGACAGCTGAGAAGTCCGTGATGGGCCAGCAGATCCATAGCAAACCTGCAAGAAACCTGTATCTTTCTACAACAGCAGGAGGGAAAGGCAGGAACAGGGAAAGGATGTCAGTTTTCACTAGATGACTATGAGTGTGTCAATATTTCACATCTTGACATCCAGTTGATAGTGTTTTTCAAGCAAATCTCCCAGTCACCTCCACTTACTGTAGTATGGATTGCCACGGGGTGGTCTTGGACCATGCTGGCTGTGGAGAGTCCCATGCAGCTTCTGGGGAAGGTGAGTTGCACCTCCAGATGCTTAACACAGTGTACCAGGAAAGGCCAGGCAGCCCCTGGCATTTAGGGTGGGTTAGAGGTCATTGCGGGTCCTTAAACACAGTCGGTTTCACTCCCACTCCACCTGCTACTGCAGATGTATTCCCTACACCTCCATTACCTGTGGGGTGGCAGAGATACCTTTAAAGGAATCCTACACACAGATGTTGAAAATTGCATTTCTTATTGTGAAGGAAAGGTATAACTACACCACACTAGGAAGATAGTGCCAGAGCCCATTCTGTGAATGGGTATCAGAAACATTCTCCAGCTTAGTGAAGCAGTTCATTACTAGGTGACTGCATTATATTGCATGGTATGTTCTATTACTTAATTGATGTTTAAAAAGGGACTTAGCCAGGACCAAAGGGAAAAGCTGAGTGAGAGACTTTGTAGAAATACAGCTTAAATTTCCAGTCTTATGTTAGAGGAAAGTGTGATCTTTTCTCTATGGTTTATATTTCTAATTCCAGCCATTTTTCTTTCATAATAGTTTTGTTATATACTTGAACCTGACAATTGGAGGATTGAGGATGTATTTGCATTGCCTTTTTCGCAAGTTTGATGATGAAAACCATCCATGTCATTAGAGTAAAATAAAAAGCAGAAACTTTCTTATACTTGTAGTTCCAGTGGGAGAACAGTTCACAGAAGCTGAAAGTTTTGCTGGTGAATGAGAATATTCATTTTGGAAATAGCTTGCACTGGCTTTGTAGTTAAAATTGTACCATACTCTTGCAAAAGCATAATATAGGGATTTTGAAAAAAGCATCTCTATCCTGTATCTATTTGGTCTTTGCCCTTTGCCTGTTTCAGTTTCTTCAGGCTCTCATTAACTTGCTGGAATATGAATATACACCCAGGCTGTATACTAAACAGACTTTTCAAACTACTTCTTCTTTTTAAAACTTTTATCCCAAAATACAGATTAAAATATAATTTTTAACCTAAAAAAGTTTACCCTACTTTATATCTTTATTTATAGTGAGTGTTCAGATTCATCAGCACCATGGTGTGTGATGGCTGCTTTACTTTATATGTTCTGTTTTACAGACTCCGCTATTGGGACTGTTGGTAGCTGGGAGAAGTAAATAGACTTTGAGAAAGAAATCATACCATAGCAACCCTTCAGTTCTGTTTACAGTTCAAATAAACGTCAGTGCCATGGAAATTTATGTCCTGAGGAATTTTCTAAACTACTACACTAATTGGTTTAATAACAAAAGGATTAATGCAGATAGGTTGAAGACAAATCTACACTCAATATTTAAATGGTGAATAATTTTATTTTTTAAAAGCTGCCAGTAAATAATACATCACAGCCACTCAGAAGGGAGAAGGTATTTTTCACTCATTTACAGTACTAGAAAGTACATGACAGTTTTGAGGAAGAGGTTCATGTAAGCACTCAGCAGAATATTAGTTTTTCCATTAAAATCAATATTAAAACTCCGTTTGTTTAATGGGAGCAACTCCGTGTGTGTTTTGAAAGTTTAAACCTGTCAGTTTGTAATTTTCTTGCCTTTTGGTTAAAGAAGTAGCTTTTACTCAAGCAAAATGTCTATTGACTGAACTGGATTTTATTCCAAACTGTAAGCATTCCTTATTCCTTAGAGATTTCACCCATACATGTTGGTCCTTCAGCTGGCTTGCCTTTATACTTGGCCAGTGGTTCAGAAAGCATGGTCAGGGGAAGGGTCTCAGGCTGGCATGGAGTCACCATTTGGGAGGATTTTGTATCTCGTGAGACCTTCATGGATTTTGTCATTGAGAGTGGCTGGAGAAGCTGATTAGGTGTCAGGGCAGGGTTAGGTATGGTTTTAATATGGAGCATCTGGGAAATTGAGAAATCCTCTGGACACCTCCTCCTTGATAAAAAGTGTCATAAAACCCAGTAACTACAGAACACCAGTGGAACATGAGTCTCAAGATCCCGGGGTGCGTGATCCCCACAGAGCCTCCAGCGCAATGCTTGCTCAGAGCCCATCTGCGACACACAAAGATGCAGGTTTGTGCCTCTTCTCTCCCAACTCCCTTACATCATTTGAAGATTAGCTGGGTGAGAGGAAAGTCAAGCTTTTTATATAGTTCTTGCTGCTATAGAAACCACTAGCTCTGTGATAGTGTGCTCAGCTATGTGGGCATAGCCAGCAGCAGCTCTCAACTAGGGGATGCTGTAACCTGCACTGTCAGTTTTCAGTCTTTTCAACCAAACCCAGCTGCCTTCTGAACTGCTGTGTGTCTGCAACATGCAGGTCTTTAACATTGGAAATAAAGATGCCAAGTGTCTAAAGTTGTTTATGCTGAAAAAGAAAGCCACAGCCTCCTACTATAAAGGTGTATCTGCCATTTCAAGTCTGTCACAATGTGTGGATGACATCAGGCATCTGGTGATTTGAATTATGACTGTGATTTTCCCCAGAAAGTCACTTTCAGCCATCTCTGTGTCTCTCCAGCTGTAAAGAAGAGCCAGCATTAAAGGAGGTGATATATGAAAAGTGTTGTATCTATTAAGCCTTTCGTGATAGTGTTAAGATAAAAAAGGCTATAAAATGACTGTAACTCTGATAAATATTTCTGAAGTCAGAGGAGGATGAAGCTCTTGGCTGTGAGGGGAGAAAAGCAATCTAGTATCAATCCTCAGTCAGTGGGGCAATCCTGCTAATTTTGGTAAGTCTGGCTTTAGAAAAAAAAACAACAAAACAAGAAGAGAAAAAACAAATTAAGAACATCTCAAAGACATCTGAAGTGCTCTCTTCTGAAAGTAAAAAGGAGATTGTATTCATGAAGTATATTAAAACAATAAATGTGCTTGCTTCTTTTGGGGTTACAAGATCTCTAGAGGAAGAAAAAGGGACCCGCTTTTTTATAATATAAATTTTGGGTGTAATAGCTGAGGCAGTATCTCAGAAACATTTACCTGAGAAACAGATAAATATTTATTTAGATTGCAGATAAATCTGCAGACAAATACCGTGAGGAGCACAAAAAATCAGTCTGGAAAATACAGCACAAAGTAAAGCTCTCTTTTCAATGGCCAGGGTTATCTTGTCCTCAGCATGGTCATGTGGTTTGTGTCCTCACTGAAAATTGATGTCTAGGAAAGCTGAACAGGAGCTTTATGCAAAGGAGAAGATGAGGATAGGCAACAAGGACATGGTTTAAAAATGGTTGGTTGCTTCCATCACCATCACTGCCTCCTAGTCATGCTTTAGCCTCCTATCCCTCAGGGTGGGCAAAGGCAGAGGCCAACCTTTTTTTTTTTTTTCTCCTTTAGGTGACTTTTCCAATGGCTGCACTTTATTTAACACAAGTGAAACAACATCCCAGAGTATGAGGAAGGAAGCTGTAGGCAGCTGGTCAGCAAAATACTTTACAGACAGAGACAGACAGAGCAGGTCCCACCTATGTTTGGCTTAATAAAGCCTCCTTCTGTGATCACAGCAAAATGCTGTACCCTTGAGTACCTTCTGCAAGCCCAGGATATCCTTGGATTGTGAGACCAGTACAACTCAAAACACAGAGAGCAGGCACGTGGGTTTGACAAACTGCATATACCAGCTATTGGAAAATGCATGCTGAAAGAAAGGTACTGGCCCACCACCTCTGCTTTGAAATCAATAGCCAGTCAGGTTTTGTCAGAAGTAAAGATGCTGTACAAGTATTGAAGCTGATCCTCTAGCAGAATAAGGATTCTGACAAACTGCAAACCCAAGTCTCTCCAGAAAGACTGCATGATTTACACACCCACTTCTTGGTTTTGAATAATCTAGGATTATTGCTGCCAGACAAACTAAATTGGTGCTGTCATAAGCTCTCAAAGCCAGGCAATAGCAAAACTAACTCAAGGGGTTTTGTTTCCTTCTTTGATTTTTTTTAGGGCTTTGAAAGCTGTGAAAATGATGAAATACCTAAAACAGTGAGAGAGAAAAGATTGTATGGGATTATACTAAGTAAGCTTTCTGGTGGGAAGCATGCAATTATGTATTATGTACTGTCAGCACATGGAGCATGATGGGACTATAATTTTACCTATGTTATTTCCCCTGGTTGCCAGAGAAACCATAATAAGAAAAGTCAAAGTGCTTCTGTTCTTATTGATCTCCTTAACAAACTCTCACAAACAGCATTGATTGTTATAATTATTTTCTCTCTACTAGTAGCCAATATCTGATGTCACAGATCAGCTGGTTTGCCAGTGCAGAAATCTAGACATAAAACTCTGTAAAAAAGGCTACACTGAAGGAAAGGGAACAAGCACATGAAATAAAAGTAGTCATGCATATGAATGCTTTCCTTTTGCTTTATTGATGCAGACAGAAATGAGAAAAAGGACTGCCAAGTTCAAGAAAATGAATCCTCATCAATTTTCAGGTGGGTGAGATGTTGTTGAAGGTCTCCTTGATGCTGGTGGTGTGATGCTGTGAGGAGATCTGTTCGGGAAAGAGCAGGAGCTCTTTGGAGACACTTATTTCTAAGCATAGACCAGAGCAGGTTTTCTTGGCAGCTTTGGAAAGTAATAGCAGTGTCTCTTGGATGGACTTTAGGAGTCATGGTACAGGGAGGATGGTGGCAGGAACCTGCTGGAGGACAAATGGCTCTGGGGCAGCACTAGCAATAGGGAAGAAGGAAGCCAGAAGGAGTCTTTGTCCCCTCTCTCTGTGGAACCAGTAGGTAAGCAGGTGGCTGAAGGCTTCCTCCTCATTCTCCTCCTTATCATCCTCTTCCTCATCCTACTTGTCCTTGTCCTCATCCTCCTCATTCTTGTCATCATTGTCCTCCTCCTCCTTCTTCTTCATGTCCTGCTCCTCCTTGTCCTCCTCATTCTCCATCTCCTACTCCTCATCCTCACCCTCCTCATCCTCCTCATCCTTCTTCTCCCTCGCAGAATCCCACAGGGAATGGGGTCTTTGGGGCTCTGTGGAGGAGTGAGGTAATAGGACCACACCAGGGAAATGGGGGAAAGCTGACCATCTGGCAGATCCTGGAGTTAATTTTTAATATGATTCCCCATCCCCTTTTCCTCTTCTGTCCTTTGAAAAGGGGTGCTCTGATCTTGAAGCAGCAGTATCTCCCTGACTGATGCAACTTTTTTTTTATTTTAATCCAGAAAACTGAGGGTACAGATAAAAAAGGAAAGATGGCTAAAATGAACATTAACAAGAGTGTCTGCAAACACATCCAATGCTATTTCTGTATCCTCTTGTAGCAGCAGCCTGTGACCCCACAGCTGAGAACCTGTAGACTTGTAGATACAGAGAAAAGAGACTTCTTTTTGCACATTATTATTACTGTATAAATAAAAGCACAAGAAGACCAGAGAGAAGTTTATTCTGTAGGAGAACTTGAACAAAAAATCAGATTTAGGCTTTAGCTGTGAGACTAGAGAGGTTTTTGTAGCATGCAACTCATAGGTGTTCCCTTCCTCAGGTTCTCGTGTTGACTCACAAAGTCTCTGTGTCCCCTGTTGCCCTCAGATGATAAGCAGTGACATATGGATGTCATGGGAGGCTGGGACCAGGAAGGCAGGTCTCTCAGGTCAGGAGAGGGCATGGCATTGACAAGTGCAACTTTGATTGGAAAGCTAAAAATGCCAGTTCACATTTATTTATTTATTTTTATTTATTTTGATGGTGAGTGCAAAGCAAGTCTGAGCACTTGGGAGCCTCTGGTGAAAGCTGAGAGGTGGACATTCAAGCAGAAATGTTGGGTTTGGGTTCATGTGATTGCCTACCTTTTCCTAATGCTAATGGAAAGCACAGGTTTTCCCCCAATTTTTGCAAGAATTTTCTCACGTAGGTTTAATAGTATGTGAAGAAGAAATGACAACACCTCCCTGCCTGATTGGCAGCCCACAGCTAACTTGTAATGAGCTTTTCTTAATAACATTTCAATTATTCTCTTTCCTACTGAGGGTGAGTGCAAGATGTAACTTCAGTAAAATTCTTACAGCCCTATTTTTAAATCTTCCTGTGCAGAGTAACAGTTGGGGTGTCGAGTGGCTCTGGTGTTTGGAAATTATGTCTGACAGCCCCAGGAAAGTGTGAAAGACAGCTGTCCTCTCAAAGCCTTTGAATAGTCATCCCAGTAACTATTGTGTCCAAGAGAGCTATTGGGTCCTTTGTCTGGATGGAGATTTGATGAAACTGTAAAGAACTCATTTTATGAGTAAAGAACAGAAAGTATTTTTCTTACTGTATCATATGATTGGTAGAAGAAATGAGGTGACCCCTCTGGCCAACCTTCCCATTGTAAATCCTTTTCATCAGAGCTTAAAAAAAATCTCGAGAAATCTTTCAATGCTGAAGGAAAGTCCCTGAAGATAGCCAAATGCTTTTCACATTACCACAGAGGCTCCTAATCCTGAGAGCCACTTAAGGAGTGGAAGCGGTTTTCAAGTTATTTCAGCCTGTCCTCCTCCCATGCTGGTTTAAGTCTCTTCACAAGGCGTATGTTTACTGCAAATGGACTTCTGTATCACATAACGCATCAAACAAATCATCAGACACAAGATTGTGGTCAGTGACTGCTGAAATTGGATCTGAAATTATTGCAGGATCTATCATCAGAGGCAGTTACTATGGAATATAGACTGTAGTCTATGTATACTGTTTTCCCATTTTTGTCTATCTGCTGTGCAAGGTGTTTCTTTGTTGAACCATGGCATCTTACCAATCAACAGTACCATTCATTATGTACTGTGCAGTTTGCCTGTAACTGGTAACAGGATCATAGTTCTGTGACTGACACAGCAAGCAACATGGCCAGCCATTTATCATTGAACTCCTATGGGCTTTTGTGTTGGTGCTTGATTTGTAGCTTAGTTATAAATTTGCATAAACCTGATCATTTTCATGAAAATTTGATTCAAACAACCACCCCAGCATTTTGCACTATTTTTGTTTTCTTTCTTTGTTTCCTTGTAGATAACATTGGTCCTAGTTGATGTTCAGTCAAGGGGTGAAATTGAAGTTCTCTACAATTTCAATATAAAAAATATCTCTCTGCTAGACAAAGCATTAGTGATTTTAAGAAGATGTCACTCAGTTTATGTAATGGAACACATACATGTTCTGTGCTGTGAGGACATCACGACACATGCACCATGCATAAATGCTCCCATATTACACAAAAAGTGTTGAAACAAACCAGAGTTTGACCAAAATCCAAGGACCAAGGATCAAGGCAGCCTTTATTCTTTTTTCCCTTTGGGTGTATGAGAAGCCCTGAGTTTTGTGCCTGTGTACTGTTTCTATTGTAGATCTGAGCTGCCATTGAGAAGCTGCTCACTGACTGTTGGGGGTACCTTGCCAACAGACCACACCAGATAGTTTAGGGGCAAGAAGAAGATGATCACAGATTTATTCCCAAGCTGAAAAGGTCTGACAAAGGGGCAACATCTGGTCCCCCAGTTAGAAAGTTGCTCTGAGAGATCCTGTTCTTGGTACGTGGGATAGTTCTTTGGCTATTCCTGTTCTCCAAGGTGATGTGTTATGATCGACAAACACACTTGTAGCTCAGGAACTGTATCTCTGTGCCTCCAGAAGACACCCTTATCCCCAGTGTTTAAAAGTTGTAAGAGTCTATTATTCAGGGCGTAATTAATTTAATACAAATAACAATAATATGAATAATGATAAGCAGCATCCTTTCTTGGCATTGAGCCATGTAAGTGAGACTTCTTTAATTTTGTGATATCAGGATTGATTCAAACCAGACCTCCTGTACTTAGAAAGAAATGCCCTTTGTACACAGTGAACTTTAAGTACTTCCCTAACTAAAAAGTCATGCCTTGTTCTCATGAAGTCAGTAGCAGAATTCCCATTATCAGGAAAAAAAACCCCAAACAAATCCCTAACCAGGGAATGTAAAAGAAGAGCACACTTCAGTTATAGGTGTTGCTTAATGATACAATCAAACTTTGAACATGCTGCCCTGTTTTCAGGATGCAACTGAAGAGCAACCCTGGGCTCCTTGTCCAAGGAGTGCCGTGCCAAAAGCGCTCGGAGCTTGGCTGGGTGGGAGTGCTGCTGCCACATGTTCTTCCCACAGGTCTGTGGACTCGCTGCTGTCAGTGGGAAGGGTGTTTCTATCTCTTTTTGGGCAGTGTTATGACAAAATGCTGGATGTGTAGTCCCACAGAAGGGCTAAAATCAGCAGTGTGCTCTCAGCATAGACAGGCTCTTCAGAGAGGTTTGTTGCCAAACTCCCAAGTCTCTTGCTGCTCATGGGCAGAGAGGCATTTTTTGATTCCAAGTTTTATGAGTTGGGTGTGACATTCTGGCTGCTGGTATAAAGCAGTTCCCAAAATGCCACATTTCAGGTTATTGCTAGAAAACATTGTGAGAAGAAAAAAAAAAGAAAGAAAGAAATTAGCAAATAAAATGAAGAAAAATGTTGTTCTTCCCTATATTTATAGAAATTGCTGAGCTGTTTTGGTAGAAAGTTACAAAGAATTAGTCTGAGGTAGAGATCTGACAGGAAAATTGTCAAGCATAATGATTAAAGTTTATAATCACAGAATTTATAGCCACAGAAATTTATAATCACAGAAAACCTGGTGTTTACAACAGGAAGGTCAAAACATCCTCACCCTAGGCAGTATCTCCAGTCTCCCTGCAGTAAGTTACTGGTCTTGGCATAAAGAATTTGTCAAAATTGCTGTCACATCTGCTTGCCCCTGCACAGAGTCATGCAAAGGCTGATCACCTGCCAGAAAAAAACTTCCTTTCATGATTATTTGAGCAGTTTGGGCCCTCATTGCTTTTCAGCTGGTGGATAAGGGCCCTGGGAAGGTCTGGCCGTGGCTCTGCTCCGTGCCCATGTACCAGCCAGCAGAGGGGACCCGACAGCTGTGCATCCATCTCTGCCTGGTGCAGGAAAGCACAGGCTGCTGGGGAATGAATGAATGAGTGAATTAATGCATGCATGAATTAATTACTTCCTTCGCATTTTCAGCAGCTCTGTTTTTTAGTTGCCCAGTGTGTTGTGGAGGTGCTGGAAGTGGACATTCTAGTGAATTAGGCTATTTAAAAGTGATGTGTTGATGACATAAACATCCATCAATTCCCAATACACTGAACAGTACTCATTCATGCCCTGAACATTTTATACCAGAAAACACATGACATGAAACTTTCTCAGAGGCTCCAAAGGAGTCTTTAATACATCAGCAGGCCAATGAACAAACATTGCAGACAAGATCTTCGGAGACAACTGCATGACTGATAATCACATCCCTGATAATTTTATTCTACTGGAATATTCCAAGTGTCTCTTTTCTTCACAAACCATAAAAGGCCAGAAATAAATGGACTGGAAAATGTAATTTAACAGTCTGTTTCTGTCCCTTGCTTATGCCTTCTCCTCAGTTCATTGAGGGAGATTCTGGTTTGTTTTGCTGACAGATTCAAGATGCACAGAACCACAAAGCACCCTCTAGATTTGAAGGGTAGCAGAAGGACCCTGCTGTGCTCACAAACCCTGCTCCTTTTCCCAGCAGGAGAAAAGGGCAGGAAGCCAGCAGCAGGGAAAGCTCCAGCAGTGCGGATGAGATCAATGGAGAGAAGAGCACTGATTAGGGATGAAGAGGGTGCAGGTCAGTTGTTACTGTGCAGCATTAAGGAAGCAAGGGAGGATGCACCTTTCTCAGTGGCACTTTCACAAAAGCACTTATTAAGGTGAGGGAGGTGATTTGGGAGAAGGGAGTGATACTTAGACATATTGGTGAGAATGGCTTTTGGAGTGGAGGACAGGTGAAGGTGGAGAATATGGATTAGAGATGTTAAGAGTGGAAGGCTGAAAGGAGGCAGATCAAAAATCAAGAGGGAGGGGGATGGACATCTGTGAAACAGGAGAAAGGTGAGCACCAACCAGTGTGGGATTCTGGTGCTACCCCAATGCCTGCAGGCAGTGAGCGTTCTCAGCTCTCAGTGTTCTTCAGTTTGGCTTTTATATGGTGTCTTGGCTTTGTGGCTCACAGGATTATTTAGGTTCATGGAAGGGCCTCATGAAGTTGTCTAATCTTTGGCCTAACCTCCCCCCCCTACCTTGTGTGATTAAAGCTTTTCTGTCTCTTACACATAGTGTTAGCACAATGTTTTTAAGTAGATGTTATATCAAATAATAAAAACCTCTCTTAGAGAGCTCAGGCTTGTGGATGCACAAGATTGCAGCACCTACACAATGGAAAAAGAAAGACAAACCCAAGTGAAGAGGGTGTACCATTTCCTCAGACTTTATTGTGGTTTCATCCATGTTTGTGATGCCTGAATGCCTGCTGGAGCAGCAAACTTCTGAGTTGCCTACTTGAAATGTGGTTCCCTGTCATTCTGTACAAACTTCATCACAGGTGTAATGCCAGTGAGAGGTGAAGTGCTATACACGTGTCTAATAGCATGGAAGAGCTTTGCATCACAGCCTCTGCTCAGACCCAGATAAATGTGATTCCTCAAATGTAGCACTCAATTTCCAAGAGCAAGCAGTCAGCTTCCCTAAATCAGCCACCAGCTCCAGGAAAGCTGTGTTCCCTTTGTGTTTTGTGTTATTATTCTATTATTTTTACTTTCTCTTTCTGAGATTTGATCGGCTACTCCTGTTACACAACACAATCATTGCTTTAGATTGCTTTAGAAACATGCTGCTCTGCCATAATTAGCAGGACAGATGGGCTTTGAAGAAATCAGCTGTGCCTAGAAGGTGGAAAAAAATGCTTTGCAGGAGGAAGGAGGAAAGAATTTCAGAAGGAATAGGGTGTTCTTTATCCTAAAATACCAGGGTCACTAATATGAAAAGTAAGGTGAAGTAGTGATTCTCTTCTCAGCTGGGGCAGGGCGGTGACTGCCCAGCCCTTTCCTTTTCCCTAGCCAGCCCCACAGGAAGTCTGTCAGGACTTCTCTCTCCAGGAACCTCTGTTTTAGACAGCTTTTCTGAAGGACTGAAGCAGTCCCTCACTGTGGAAATTAACCAGTGTGCCTTAAAATCACAAGCCCTTTCTATTGTGTAAATATAGGTTACAAGATGGATTCCTGCCCTATTTTTCCCTTACTCATTGTCTCCTTCCCATAAGACCCCTGAAAAACCTCCTTGTCTCAGCCTCCAGGAATGCCTGAGACTGTCCCTGAAAGTTTGTGTAAGTTTTCTAATTGGTCCTTGGTTTACCCTGTTTCCATAGGTTGTTATCTCTGGATGGGGACCCCTGGTGGTCTAGCGGTTAAGATGCTGTGCTCTCATCACCGTGGTTGCAGATTCGATTCCCGGTCCTGCTTCAGGGATAATCCCTCGGGTAGATGGAGCTCGTCAGCCCCTAAGGCCATCCATCTAAGAGAAGGTCACTCTAAACAAACCTACGTCCTGAGG
>JAWWLV010000121.1:100887688-100906969 GCA_035041135.1 Platyrinchus mystaceus | reverse complement strand
CCTAAAAAATCCATTGCGCAGGCTTGAAAGGTAAAAAGACCTTTCCCAGATCTTCGTTCGCGAAGACTGGCCATGAAAAAAAAAAAATCTCTGGATTCTCATTGGTGGTAGACAGAATCACACAGAAACCTAGAAATTCCTTTACCCATAGCAATAAAACCTCTTTATTGCCCCGCTCCTAGTGGACTCCGTGTGTCTCATTTGGACATCCCGGGGGCCTTGGGGGAGGAGCGAGGGGGAGCATTCCCTTCAATCGCCACACCTCTCAGGGCTGCTGGGCTTGTCTTGGCAGCCCCTGGCAGAGCTCCCGGCACCACAGCCGCTCAGATCAAGCACGGGGAACCAAAGCACCGAATAACCTGCTTCTGATTGCCTGGGTTGCTGCGTGTTTTAACCTCCTCAGTGGAGGGTTATAATGGCTGTTGGAGAGGCTTTCTTGCTGCAAAGAAGCTTTTCTAAATCTTCTATTTGGGGGAATTACGCTCTGGAAAGGCAAAGTGTATATACTATATGGGGAAGAAGAAAGACACAGATCTTTTGCTTTTTGCCATTCTTTATTAAATTCCCCTTTTCTCCTCAAAGTGAACTCTGTGTAAGGGTGCCCAGGAACGAGACAGATAAACACACACAGATACAAATATATAAATAGTACCAGTGGTCATACTCATCATTCCTTCTAAAAAGTAGTTTTAACTCCCCTCTCCATCCACTTCATATGATTTTTAAAAGGAAAATGTCATTTGCTCCAGGCAGGTTAAAAAGCCTTTCTCTGTGGGTTGACTAGGTCTTTCAAGTGCCTTTTGTGAGCCACAATTAATGAAGCACAAAAGAATAGTCATCTGGTTGTTTAGAGAAAATAAAATTATAGGCTGTTACAAGAAAAAGTGCTATGGTTTCCTCAATGTCTCCTTCCACTGATTCAAAAGAAAATTTTTAACAGAAGAAAAAGCTTGTGCTTGAATGTTAGCTGCCATGACTGCTTAAGCCTGGATGCAATATGCACATAATATTTCAGATTAGAAATAGACATTACTTTCCACCTCCTTTTCCTGTGTTTTTTGCAAAATGAAATGAGAATGAAGTTAGCATCAAGTTAAGTTTTGAGGATTATTAAAATTTGGAAGGATGAGTTCATCTACTCTGAGCATTTTTGGCTCAAATAAGCCAGGAAACACTGAAAATATTAGGGTGGGGGAAAAAAATAGCCCAGACAAACAAATAAAAACAACAAAAACCAACCAACCAGACAAAAATACCAAGCAAAATCTTAAGGCTTTCTGCCTGGTATTTCAACACTAACTGTGAATGAGCCTCTGGATATATTTCTAAGCCCTCTCTGGGCTGCTTTTCACTGCTCAAAGAGATTTCTTCAACATGCTTCATTATCCACGGGCAGGAGGGTGCCTGAGCAATGTCTGAGTGACTGTGCCATTGTAAAACAAGAAAAGACAATAAACTAGGTTTACTGTAAAACAAAAACCTTTCAAAAGTAGAAAGATACTGTTTCCACGAGCACTTCCACGAGCATTCACATTCTTCATGCAAGAGCCAGGGTCCGGCTGAGGGCCAGAGGATGCCATTGCATAGCTGTGTTCTCAGTTATAATTTATCATCCAGGTTACAATAACATGAGTGACTGAGGATTTTTGTACAGTGCAGATTCAAAGTAACACAAACAAAATATTTTATAAAACCCTCTGTCAGCATTCCTTAAGGTTCTAACTCCATCCTTTGAATTTCATGGACGTATTTTTTACAGGCAGCAGAAACGACGGCTGACCTTTGGTGAGAAGGAATAGTGGTACCTCTGGCCTTGACCTTGACTCTCCTGTGTGATGTACTCATTGTTTTACAGAGGTGTACTGAGATGTCTATCTGCTTCTCCTTCCTAGCTAGTCCAGTTCTGCATCAGTGCCACTGTAAAACTGCCTCTCCAGAATCAAACTTCCCTCAGCCAGAAAGATTTTTGTTGTCATGCTCCACACATCTTCACCCATGGCTATTTTTTTTTTTATTGTAGCTTTAGTAAACTCTGAGAGGAATATCCCTGGCAGTTTGGGCGTCTCTGCTGCCAGCTGTCTAACAATAATCTCAGATGTTAGTCTGGCATCTGGGATGACTCATTGGTGTAGGAATATATGAAATTCTTCAAGTCCCATCAGTGGGCCAACTGTATGGGAATGAGTTATATTTCCGAGAATATCAATATCAGGTTAAAAAGACAACTGTTTATAGATTCTAAGTCTCGACTTGATGCTAGGAATCCACATGTTTACAGACTTCCACTTTGTAAGACTCCTTCCATTATGGAAATGTAAATTTCCATAACTTCCATTCTGTGCAATTTAAAGTAAGTGCAAATTAATGAGATGAAGAGCTCAGAATGTTTCTCCAAATAAAGGAATCACTAAAATTTTATTATTCATGTAGGTGCAGGTAAATTTAGCAAAGCAACACGGTTTGGACCCAACTTGCTGTATCCTTATTATGCAGCCACAGTTGTAAAGCAGTCTGTTGTAAAATGGGACTAGTTCCATTTTACCTGAGTTACAATTCCTCTTGCATATCTTTTATGGCATCATCTCTCCAAAAGCTGCTGAAGATTATGCGAACGTAATTTTGCTTGATTGGAAACCCAGGGGTCACAGCACATGGTTGCATTTTGGAGCTAACAGATGATGTTGGAGCTAAGAGATAAAATTAATGAGAACTCTTTGGCTGCATAATTGATTTGATAATGTACAGAATTTTTTATTGCATCATGTTGAGTCTAATTTTCCACTTTGGACATAGTGTGTTTTGTGAGTCCACCAAGCCTTTATCCGACCTCTACTCCTCTACAGCCCTTGCTTTATATCCCACATAAGTTTCTAACTGTGATAGTCTCTCCAAATGGACTTGTAAGTATTTTACTATGAGTCATAGGTGGATTAAGCCAGTTTTTGGCAAAGTCCCTATATATCAAATGAGAAAATATCTTTACTAATATGTTCTACCCTTAGGAAGAGCATAGATGATTCATTTTGTAATGATTGGACATTAACAACCTCATGCCACTGGCCACCATCTTACACAGACATCTGAAACACTTTTCTAATTGTGGATTCTGCTATGTGGGAAACTCTCAAAACCTTCAGAAATAGAGGAAAGTTTTACTGAAAATACTCGTCTCCTAACCAAGCAACTCTTAAATCAAGGCACTGGAACCAGTTGCTCAGAGAAGCTGTAAATGTCTCATTCCTGGGAATGTTCGGGGCCATGTTGGAGCACCCTATTCTAGTGAAAAGTGTTCCTGATCATGGCAAGAGAGCTTGAGACTAGATGATCTTTAAGGTCCCTTCCAATACAAACCACTTTTTGATTCTGTGAAATACTCCCAGTGACAACAGCAGCTGTTGGGTGGAAGCCCCAAGTGCTATTTCCCTTGTTTGTTCTCATTCAACCTCGAGTGATTTGAGATCTTGCCAAACCACCTTAATTGTTTGAGTTTCCAAGGAGTGATATATCAAAATTCAGCCTTCAAAACCCCACTTTGTTGCCAGTTGTGGAATAGGCAGAAAAATAACCCAAAAGAAAATAATGAGAGCAAATCCTATCATCTCACAGCTGGATGAGCAGAGATCTTCTTTTCCAAAGTTTAACCTGTGGAGGGGTACAATGTAAATGTTATGGTTTATTTAGCTGTCTTGAGAGCATTTAGAAAGGATGATGGGTCAGACGTAAGGTTCCTTTCAGAAATGCAATTTCACCTGTCAGCTGCTAATTTGCTTTTCCATTTTCATGTGTTTTCTGGTTTCATTTTTCATGTGTGATTCAGTGCAATCCTGCACACACAAAGTGAGCACAGCATTTCTGGGCAGTTCTGGATTGGTACTCCTGCACTTCAGCTGCCCCGTCCAGCCCTTGCCCTCTCTCAGTTCTTTCCCTGTTGGAAAAAATAAAAATAAGAGCTTTATTGCCTGCAGCTTCTTCCCCAGGGAATTCCTCAGATATTGTAATCCAGATAGCAATTGGAGAAGAGGATCATTGTGTTTCTCCTGTTATTTTTCTCCTGTTAACCTTTATATTGCATTGCCCAGAAAAGGGAATTGAGGTATTAACAGTTCACAGCCTACCAGAAACATGCTGAAACAGGTTTGGCCTCTCAGAAACAAACACAAAATATTCCTGACTCCTGTTATTTTTTGTACTTTGTGATTCACAGAAGGCCAAACATAAATGTGAAATATTAAATTAATGTGGAAATATTTAAAAAAGGGTTCAGTGTGCCCTCAACAATATGCAAATAACAATAATAAATTATTCTGTAAGCATTTGAGTTTCTAACAAGTTTCTTTAGCACTACAGTCTTATATGAATATCAACACCCTTAGTGTCAAACCAATCTAATCTCACAAATAATCTAATATTTCTCATTTCCTTAATATAAAAACACTCTTCTGACCTTCCAGATTAATTCCAATATGAAAAAAACCCCCACATCTCAGTACTTATTCTTTAGCTGAGTTAACAAGTGCTTAGGTTTGTTTTTGTGACAAAGGCAAATCATTCCTCCTTCCACTGAGATAACTAATAGGGTACTGCACCAGTACAGGCTCACAGGAGTCCTGCCACTTTCTATGATTAGTATAATTATGCTCAACATTAGAGAGTACATTCCTGTTTAATTTTCTTAATTATGAGCACCAGCTCTTCCACTGTGACTGCTGAGGCTGAATGGATGCTATTAAAAACAATAATTGATGTGTATAGTACTATTCATTGTCATCTGTTAAATGCTTACTTTTAAACATTGGATAGTTGGTGATACTTTAAATTCTGCCTTGAACCTTTAGATGAAATGTTACTCTCTTTCTGAAATCCTGAAGAGGCACATTATCCAGAAGCTGCAGAAAGTCAAACTGTAGTTGAACTGTTTAATAGGTAGTTTGGGATTTCACTGGTGTAGCTTCACTGGGGCCCTGTGAAATCAGGTGTGCATTGCAATGTCCATCATAATTTACTGGACAGAGACAACAACTGCAATGTGAGTTATCATGTTTCAAGACTTCTGGAGGCTGTTAAAATCTGATGCTATTACTTTAAACCTGCAGCATACTCTGAAAGACCTCAGATCCTGGAGAACTTCCTACATGCACAGTATGGCCTGTAACTGCCTTCCCAGTGTGGTCTGTCTGTCTGGAAGAGCTCCACTGCCTGCCTCCTGCTTTAACAGCTTTGAAGTTATGGTTTTAGAGATACTATGCCTTTCTTCAGAGGGTCTCAGAGACCTTCCCATCTTTATTGGATGCAGTACAGTTTGCAGCCATGGCAGAGCAAGACATTTTTGTCTAGACGAAGTTACAGATTATAGGGCAGGGATTCCTTGTGCTACTAAACCACATAAATTTACATTTTCCTGTGTAAACATCTATAGACATACTAAGGCTTATAAGTTTCAAGTTCCCAGTAAGTTCCAAATAGAAGCTGGTAGCTGGAGGCTGTAGCCAGTTTCCATTTCTGAGGCTGAGAGAGCACCTCCCATTTCTCTTTGAATGTTTCCTGAGACAGCATCTGACTGCAGGGCAGGAGCAGCCTGTGCATGGCTCCTTCCCTGGGTCCCAGGGTCAGATTGGATGTGGGGTGAGGAATAGTCCTTCTCCAAGTATAACCTTAGCCTGTGGGGAAGAGGTACACCTGAGGTAGCAAAGAGTACAGAAGGAAAATGCTCAGCAAAGAGTCAGGGAAAAACAGCACAGACAGTCCTGATGGGTGTGTAGGACTGGCAAAGGATTTACAGGGTTTTATCATTTCTGTACAGAAGAGTATTAAAAAAGGCTTGTTTTCTGAAGCTGTGAATAGAGGGAGACTCCTCAGCATCGGGTTGATGGTCCTTTGGGTCTGGAATGATTCCCAGGGCTTGAAAGACCAAAAGAGGGATTACAAAGAGACAGCCCTGGTGGAGACCTTGACAAATTGTTCAGCATGTGGACCTTGACCCCATAGAAAGACTGAGGACATGGAACAAGCAGTGGCTGAGGAAATGATTGCAAGAGGAGACACCCCCCCCCTCTGCAGCTCATTGCAGTAAGAGCTGTCATAGAAACAGAGCCAAATTCCCTGGGGCAACACATCAATCAGTCCTGTGCTTTCAGGCAGCACAAAGCTCTTCCTATACCTTATCCCATGGCTCTGAGCTGCCTGAATAGTTGCAGCACTACAGCATTAAATCTGTCTGTAGCTAGCTGGAGGTTTAGAATTAGCATTTGAAACTTGGCCCCCTTCTTTTTGTTAGAGGAAATGGTTTTGTAGAGAAGAGGTTGCAGAGAGCTCACATTTTTTTCAGAAAATGTCTTGACAGCAGTCCCAAATACAGTTTTGGTTAGGTTTATTTCAAGTAGCAGATATGATCTAAGGTCTCATTCAAGACCAAAAACAGTGAGAACAAGTGGCCAAAGAGAGGAACTGATAAAACACATCTAAAGGCACGCACAGAATTTGCAAGGATGTGATCATCCTGAGAAGGCTCTTGAGAGGCTCTGTTTCTGTGGGTGGTGGTGATGAGATATATTACTGTCCTGCCATATTGCTCTTTCCATGTGGGTTATTTCTACTGGAAAAAATAACTTGATATGACACAACTGAATGCTTTCAGTCCATAAAGGCAACATGGCATGATCCACAAGGACAGCATGTGTGAGACTCAGACCCTCTATTTATCTCTGCTTCCACCTCATCACATGTCTGTGGCTGAATCCTTCATCCTGCTGTGCCTCTGCCTCTCTTTGTGTATTTGTTTGAGGCTTTTTTTCTAGGTTACCCATAAACTCCTTAGGATTCACAGCCTTGGACTTGTAAGCCTTGTGTCTGTATATCACCCAATGTACTCTGGTCCCTTCTGCAGTCTTCAGGGTAATGGTAAAGTTTTCCGAAACTGCTGTTTTCTGAAACTGAAATCTGTGTGTTTTGGTCTCCTGCATCTCCTTTATTTTGAACTGAGTGCTTTGCTGACTATGCTATGCTCAAAAATGCATCAAGTAAATGGGAAAGAGAAATATTTTAAAGCATCCCTAACTTGTCACACCTCATCCTCCCAAACTGGACCATCATGAGGGTACCAAACCCACAATTTATTTAGGTTCAAATCCTACAGAAAGTGAGATGTTCAAGTCTAGGAGTAGAAGAGATGCTGGGTGATTTAGGTGCCTACTCACTGAATTCACATATCCACTTCTTACCATGAGCAACTTCTCAGTCAGACACAAGGTGAAATATAATAATTTTGAAATGCTAAAACAACTGCAAAGAGCAAACTGCAAAAAATATAGCTAGATGATTCACTAATGGAAATAAGTAAATACACAATATAAATTATACATTGCAGTAATTTGTTCAGCTACAGTAATAATTTTTTTTGGGCAGGGATAGTTACTCTTATAACCCATACAAATGAAAAAAAGTTGCAGCCTAACAAAAACATCCCCAGGAAATTAATGTTTATTCAGATTTGACATTACAAACCATTTTATGGAAACCTGGAAAACTTTTTAAGATCTGTTCAGTAACGCATTTCTTTTAGGAACTAGTAATGCAATTTTATTGCCCTCAGAAGGTATGTGAGATTTCTTTTAAAGCAATCCCAACATTACACTCCCTCCCCCTGCCTCAAACAGGGTCTCATTTCTGGAGGCAGTCCATTAACAATGGAAAAATGTCTCGTGTAAAAGTCACATGTCTTTCTGCCCCTGACAGCTTTAGATAAAAGTGTGACTTGCCAGATTCTGTATTGCCTTATCACCACTGCTTCTGAAATGCTTCATTTTACTTATAATTGTGACTCCAGGTCTCTGACGCCGTCTCTGTCAGTGCCATGCTGCATGGAAAGGGTTTTAACACCAACAAGCCTAGGACAGGCTTCAAATAGGAAAAACATAGGAATTATTTTAAAAGAAGAGTCTCTGAAAACGAACTGTCCTTCCTAATGGGGCTTGGCAGAGCCGCAGTGTGTAGAAATGGTGGGTGCTTCACAAACTGCCTGGGATCATTAATCCTTCCAACACTGCAGTGCCTTACAGGAGGATTATCTGTGCTCTCCTACACTGGCTCACCTGTACTGCACAGGAAAGGATTCTACTTCAAAAACCAAGACTAAACCTCATGCAATTTGCTCACAGGGTTGTGCACATAGCTCTCCTGCATCCCAAATTGGCTCACAAAACCAAGGCCCTTTGCTACTGTAGCAGACAGAACATCCCTAGTAACAAGAGTTTGTTTTTTTTTTTTTTTTTTTTTTTTTTTTTTTTTTGTAGCTATGTGTTTTGTTTTGTTCAGTGAAAATCAGGATAAAACCAGCATTCATTAGAGAGAACACATAGGAGAAAATTTCAGAAAATTGCTTCTGGGCAATTTTTTTCTGGGTCTTGTTGTTTTGAAAGAAAAATTGAAAGATGTCAAAGTAAGTATTTGGCAATAATGGGAAAATATTTATTTCTGCCACCATTTTTTCTTTAGGCAAACCCCAGTAATTTCCCTTGTGTGCTGTCCATAATATGTGGTGTGCTGAAGCTGGGTCAGAGAATGGCTGCCCAAGTGCACTCCAGAGCTCCTGATGGGGCAGTGCCAGGCATTTCCATCAGTATGGCCATGGCCTGGTAGGACAGGGAGTGGAACCCATTGTGGCACAGTTCAGCCTTTGCCCTAATGGTGATGCTATCTTCTTCTCCAACAGCTCTCGTCACTCTCAGCATCACCTGTCCCAGCTGGTGGGCACACATTCAGGCTGATCCTCTGTTGTACCCACAGCATTTCCAGTTTCCAGTGTTGATAAGAAAACACTTCCCTTCAGTTGTAATGTGGTAGAGGGCTTTTGTCAGTGAGTCGAAGCAGAGAATAAGCACATTAGGAGAGTAGTTTGGCAATAACTGAGGCCCTAAAATTTTGCAGCAAGGAATTAAAATGCCATAACTAAAATTACACTGATATCACATTTGCTACATCTGCTTATTAGCTTGTATCTGAGATGTTAAGTGGTTCCAGGACCAGCTCGTTGGGCCACACTGGCAGTCTAACCATGTTTGAAGAGGAGGAGAGCCAGTTTTGGAGCTTGGAAGTGCAACAGAACAGCATGGTGTGGCCATGTCATGCTGTCTTCTGCTTCAAAATAGGCACTGCACTGAAACAGAAGCTGCACCGAAATCATCTGCTGGAAGTAACTTTGGAAAATCCCTCTGTGTCAACCTGTGAACACTTCTTAGGAATTGCTTGGGGTGATGGACAGAACTGCACCTGTGACCCTCCTACCCAGGTGACCTTTCTAACACCGTTCAGTTTACTGAAGTGAATTTGGCTGCTTTTGGCAGAAGAAGAGAAGAATCACTGAAAAAGGAGACAACCACTGGGGCTAAAAATGCATGAGTGGATGGGAGTAAAGAAGAGGCAGAGGCTGCAGAAACACTAGGTGAAAAGAACACAGTGACAGGGTTTGCAAAGGCTTTAGATGAGTACAGGCTGCTGGTGATAAACGTGACAGATATCGAGGAAAACAGGAGATTTTTCATGCAAATGTCCTTGGGATCCAGAGGCAAATTTTTTTGGAATAAGGGTCAGCCAGCAGTATTTCCCTTTCGCTTCCATCACTACCTCTTCTAGTCACACCAGTGATTTAGATCAATTGCAAACAGGGCATGATGGATTAACTCTGAACATTGGTGTGACAGTGAGAGCTCTTTGTTAACCTTCAGAATGAGCAGATGCTGGGAAAAATTAAGCTCCCTTTGAGCCACACAAGTCAAGTCCCTACCAGTAAACTAAAGCAGATGAGGATGTGGGGCAAGGCTGGCAGGTGGCTGTCCATCCTGTGGGATTGCTGGCCCATCCGTTCTGGCTGTGTGAGTGCTGGGGATAGCAGAGTCAGCTGTATGGGTACAATCCAAGCCATTCCAGTCACCCTCCAAACCAGTCAATATTCTGAGCATGGAATGTGTTATTTACTGCTGTCCATGGAGCATATTGGGAAAAAGAATTAATTCCCATTTGCATCTATTGCGACATCGGGACAGCAGTGGAGTTGCTAACTCTGTTTATAGAATGGTTCTCTATTCCTATGAAAGCCATGCTACAGAAAGCTAGTGGAACTGCAACATCAAAATGAGACTTGTTCTCTTTGGTCATTTCATATGGCTTTCCCCTAGGTAAAAAGATTCATTGAAAGCTTCCCCCCCGTCATCTTAGTTTCTTGTAATTAATAAAAATTCCCATAGAAATGCCATCCACTGGGGATGGCATCTCAGATGGCATTCCTACTCCTTTGGGAAACCCCAAAACCAACAACCCACAAACAGAAAAAAAATTAACAGTATTTATTTGCTAGCTGTTGTATACACACTAATTGTAATATCTTACATTATGTAGTTATTCTTCTCCAAGAGATGATACTGTATATGGTTAACTTTTAAAGGAGCTTTAAATTTTTAAAAGGAGTCATCCTTTCTGTGACATGAAAAACATATTAAAGTGCTTTTATTTTTCCCAGCAGCTCAGTGTTCACAATTTGCACAACCCTTACGATATTATTATGTTACAAGGGTTTTTTTATTAGTCCCAGCACTTTGATTAGAAAAGCTGCTTCTTCATACATAAAGTTGCAAGACCTTTTTGTGCTTCTGATGCTATGTCATCAGTGGAACACATTATAAGATTTTGTATTATGTGATTTTCCATTAAAAATGCAGTGCAGTTCACTGTACTTAAAGGAATATTAATATCAAATGAAAACTGATTGTTATAATCAAACTTGATATCCATTTCAAGAGGAGGAATTTCACGACCAGCTATTAATGAAAAGAAGGAGATGAGAACATGCAAATAAACACAGATGTGACTGGGATACAATGCTTGTGGCCCCTGTTTGCCTAGGCATGACATTTGAAATTTGTATCCCAGTCCTAATCTGTTGCACTTAAATCCACATGTAGAATAAACATTAGATAGGGCATTTTCCAACTGGGAATTAAAGATTTGCTCTGTACATGTGTAATGGTTACTGATTTCCAGACAATATTGATGGGCTTGTCATTATGATGGCATAATTTCAACACTCAGTGGAGATGAAATAGGGATACTGACCTGCTGCTCACTGGCATTCAGTGACTTGTGTAAAGTTCCACAGAGGAAGCACAAATATATTAGTGTCAATAGGTAATTTACAGATTACCAGCAATGCACCAAGATCTTTTCTAAATCAGAATGCAAACTGCCCCAGCTGACTTCAGTTAACACCTAAGGCAAGCACTGAAACCTCTTGCTGCACATGGAGAAGTGTTGGTCCACTTTGTCTGGTCACCTGTCAGTTGATTTGTGCTGATTCATGACTTAGAACTCAGGCACCTGTCCTTCATGTGAGCCAAATAACAGTGATCTGGGAACTGTTTATCATTATCTCTTTCTTCTGCTAATGGAATAAATACTTTACGAGGCGAGGGGTGGGGATAGAAAGAGATGAGAAAAGGAAGAGAAGAGAAAGAGGCAGAGCTGAGTTCAGCTCAGCTATAGCTTTTTGTTCAATAAGTTTTTCATTTATTCTTAGTTCTTCTTGTGTGAAGGAGGAAAATACTTCCCAGAGAGTTGAAATGATCCTGACATTAATAATCAGACCATTTTTTCAAGTAATTTATTATAGCCAGTTAGGAGGATGTTAATCAGTTGACAACATCTAATGATCTGCATTTGTTTCTTTCATAGATTATAAATTGCCACCTTGTAAGACTCTCATCTTAGAGATTGCATTGTCTCTTTCCCTGGTGAATTCTTACCCCACTGGGAACTGACCCTCTGGGAGGTGCGTGCTCTCCTAGGCTGTACCTACAGGAATGGCTGCTTGGGCAGGACTTCATAAATAGGCCCTGTTACCTCAAGGAGAAAGGACATGAGGTAGTTATAGAACCATTTATTGTAAAAAGGATGCTTATGGCACTCATTAATATCTCATGCTATTGCCCTTGAGAGCCCAAATGTCTATGGATGCAGCTGGAGTTTGTTAAAAGCCCTCACCTGTCTGTTTGTTAGACCATCATCTCTGTTCTGTCTTACAAAATGTAATTAATAAGCACTCCAAGTGTCCATTTCTGCACTTGGCTTTCTAGAATCCTGATGTAGCTGCTCTCAGATGTGACTTTTTCAGGCTGGACAGTCTGAATCTATTTAATTTCTTTTAAAGAGACATTTTGTACTTCTTCTCATCCTGTCCCCTAGCACAGCCACTCTGTGTCCTCAGAGGGAGGTGGAGCAGACCAACACATGCCCTTGTTTCAGGCTTTTCTGTAGCTGCACTTTAGAACTGCTGTTGTTTTGGTCACCCCCTTCTATAAAGAGGTGGGCTTGGTGGCATCCCCAGTGCACTTGGCGTGGGACTCTGATGGCACTAGCCCTTTTTGGTGAAAAAAAGTTTTCCTAATATCTAACCTAAACCCCTGTTGGTGCAATTTGAGGCTATTTCCTCTCGTTGCTTCGCACCTGGGACAAGAGCAACCTCACTACAACCTCCTTTCAGGTAGCTGAAGAGTGTGATGAGGACTGACAAATGGACAGATGCCCCTCAAGAGAGGAAATAATTTTAAGAAACTTACCCACATCATGTTAGATATTGTAAGGTATGTGTACTTCTGTTTTTTTTTTTTAATGCAGCATGATGCAAAAATTTAAATGTTTTTAGCAAAAAGAAGCTCTTGGGTCTCAACAACAGAAGACACAGATGATCAGTCACAAGGATGTTCTGTTCTCTCTAATCACTACTGTTGGGATTCCATTAACATTATCTGTGGAGATGAGTGAGGAAGGAAAAGGCAGGAGAGGCTGAAAGTGTTCAATCTACTCATGCTGGTGCTGACTGCCTGGCTGGCAGCCTGGGAGGTTGTTGGGAGGCAAAGGGCTGGCTGGAAAGGTTGGGTCTAAGCCCACATCTCCCTGCACTGAGAGTTTCCCCATGTTTCCCTGTGTGTGCCTTGGAAAAGGCCAGGGGAGCAGAGCAGGGCATTCTGAAAGCATAATGGGCTTACACAGAGCTTGCAGAATATGGACATGTATTTCCCTGCCACTGGTCCCTCTCACGACGGGGAAAAGCCCACCTCACCTGCAGACAAGCCCTCCCTCGCCTGCCTGCTGAAGCATTGGGCAGGCTGAACTCCTGGTGTGATGGAGAGGAACCCCATGTTCATATCCAGCCAGTCTACCAGCCTCCTTTCTGTTGCCATGGATACAGGGATGAAGAAATAACTTTATTCAGGATTAGCTATTTTTACTGTAATTACACAACAGGAAATTATTAAACTATTCTTCCCTTCATCTCACCCATAGTTTATTTATGTGATGCTTCAAGTGCCTGTACTGAGACCGCAAGCATTGCATCCCTTGTGACTGGGAGCTGCTGCTCTGCAGGCGGTGTGCGGTGCTGACGGCCCCGGAGGTCGGAGGGCTCTACTTGGCTGGGCAGGCAGCAGCAGACCATGGGCAGGAGCTTACTCTGCAGCTGTGCTGGAGCCCCACACTGCAGGGGACTCACTGCCTGCAGTCAGTAATTAATATTGATTTTTTTTTTTTCTGTGAAATTAAGTGAACTGCAGAGTTAGCAGAGGTTAGGAGCCAGGAGTGTCTTGAATTGCTCTCTGTGAGAGAGGCTGGGATTGCTCCTGAGCCTCCAGGGTACAGGCTCCTGGCAGGGCAGGACATCTTATTGCCCACCACCTGGCCAGGTGTGATATGAGCACCCAGCTTCAGTACTCACTGATGGATGCTTGAACCTTTCTGCAAGTGTCAGGGCTTGTACAAAGCCATTGGAGCTGCGTAGATTCCTCTTGTGGATTTGTTTGGGGTGCCACTGTGCACAGTGCTGCATGGCTTCCTGAATCCTTCTCTGGCCATGGTGGCAGGTAGCTGGAGGAGTTCAGGTCAGTGGTGGTAAAAACAAGGACTTACACCCAATTTTTTTATTACTGTGATTCTGTGGGGCCTTCAGTCTAAGATCCCTATGAGACAAGTCCTATAGAATGTAACAGAAAGTAAAATATCTATAGATTTCTGTAGGTTTTTAATAATCCTGTAAGATTCAGCTATGGAATTGTACAGAACAGCAAAGAAATCACTGAAAAATAATGCATTTTTGTTTGCTTTTGTTAGTCTTTAGAGATATTTTGCTTATCTGCTACCTTTGTTTTTCCAGCAGTTATGTAGCTAGTGGGTGCAGCAGCCTGTGTCCATCTGTTCCTTCGGCACAGGATCACTAGCAGGTCTGTGTGAACACAGGTCTGTGAAAGCAGAGTGGAGGGAAGAACCTGTCAGGCAGTTAGCATTAGAAAGTGTGACTTTGCCATCTCTGAATGGACAGAGCAGTGAACACACCGAATGATAAACAAATGCTAATGAGATGCTCCAGGAGAGCAGAGAGGTATGCAGGCATTTGGGGGCTGGAGTCATAGTATCCAGCCCGGTTGGGGAAAAGTGTGCCAGGGAAACGAAGCCCAGACACTCCAAGCATCTTAATCTGTCCAGAGGAATCCAGCCCTACATTAACCCATATGTCATTCTGCATCAAAGGTAAGAAGAGTGTTACCATGTAAACCACAACAATTAGCATCCCACAGTTTGTGTCTCCTGCAACCCAGGCAGCTCTGTCCTGGATTCCATATCTACCTTAAAATTCAAAAAGAGAAAAAATACTTTAGAAAGGACCTTATTAAGAAAGAGTGTGAACCCCCCACCCCCCCATCACTGGACACAGGGAAGTTTTGTCATTGCATCTACTGCTGCTGTGGTTTAGAAGTGATGAGCTTTTCAATTTCTGCAACACTGATTCTTTTTGACCATTTTTGGCTATTAGCTACACTGATCTAATAGAGAGGGGTTGTAGAGTCAGGACTGGAGAGACATGTATTAAGTTCCTGAAGTTGCCCCAGGCTCCATGGGGCTGTGTCTGGCCCAGTTTCTGCTGTCTGCACCAATCCACACTCAGCTGGACAAAGTGGACCTGTCTGGAGACCCACCCAGAATTTCCTTTCCTTTCACTTCTGTGTTGCATTTCGTCATGGTTCAGGGACAAGACTGTATGCCCAGAAAGTCAAGTAGCTGCTTTCACTGATCAATGATAAAAATTATTTTTAAAATTGCCCCAAGGAGAGTCTAATAAAAGGACATTTGAACTGATGAAAACTTTGGAGAATTGAGTGCTTTATTTGATGCTTTTTACTAATGAAATTTCTGGTCTCAATGCCATTTTTGTAATTTTTCAATTTACAAAAAGTGACTGAACTTAATTTACCTAAACTTTCAGCTGTATTAAGACACTTTGGGACTGCATTTTTCACAGATGATGAGAAATAATAGATGCAAAAAGAAAATGGGATGAATGATTCAGTGCAGACTATTAGAAGCAATTCCAATGTCTGAAAAACAGGTATTTAGAAATGAAATAAATAAGAGTGAAAAAAAGCCCTCAGGTCATACTTCAGTATGAGGGCCCTGCTCCAGCACTGTTTCCATCTCATTGGAAAAATTTCAGAGACTTTGTAATTACTCAGTAGTTTTATATAGAAATGACACTAAAAATGTGAAAAGTGATGTATCGAAAATATGTTTTGGATTGGTACATAGAAGAACCAAAGAAAGAAATAAGAAGGTAATTTAAAAAATAATAGGGGCAACCACTAAATTATCCCCTTCATCCACTGAGATGTGGGAAACACATCAGGTTATGGGAAAGTCAGAATAGGGTCTGTTGCCTCTACTCTGATGCATTTTGTTGCCATAAAATAGATCTGTCTAAAATCTTAAATTTCATTGTTTAATATTAGAAACTGACTCTGTATTTGGCCATGTGAGTAAGTGTGACCTGCTCTTCTAATTTGATGAGGACCAGTTCACTAAACAGAACAGAGATGGAGACCCAGCTGCATTTAGCTGATAAAATTTAGACATCTTATGTTTGGCATTTAGCTTTCATTTGATCAGAATTATTTCACAGGATGTGCTGTCTTTCTCTACTAAGGCACACGCCAGCATTCACTTTACTTCCATTAACATATCACTCTTAATCAAAGCTGGTGTTCAGACTCTTGGCATCCTGTCATGCTGACAGTCATTAATGCTCTTGCCAGGAGTACACTTTTGTCTCACTATGCCAGATATTTTTGCCTGGATCCTTTGATACCCCAGGGACACATCCCTGCTTTCCGCCCGCTTGCTGAAATCTGCGGGACCACAGTCCATTTGTACTCCTCTGCAAGACCAAACTCTGGCAAGATTCTTATCTTTAAGGAAAAAGAAGACTTTTCATGGCATTAACAGCAGGACTGAGAAATTAGGTATCAAGTTATGAGAAGCCAAGCTTGACAGCGCCCTTAATCCAATTAATACTATATCTGAAAAACTGTTCTCATTTTCATCTAAATAATTAAGCAGTGCTTAGAGTCTTACACTATGACAATCACGAAATATATAATGATTAGTATGTGGCAGAAAGATCTTGGGTTTATAATCAGGTAAGGCCTATAATCAATTAAGATGCAATTATCTCTAAGACCAGAATTCTTCATTTTCAAAAGACCAGTCCTGTGGTTTAAGTTTGTTATCACTTTGTAGCAGTGGATGTTAGTTGAGTGATACAAAGATTTTAATTAGAGCCAGAAGTTTTTACATGAAGGGATTAAATTAAAGAAGTAAAAATGGTCTTTTTAATATATTTTACTATTTTTAAAGTTTCTCTTACAACATTTGATCCCTCTTTCCTCCGGTCACTGTTTCAGATTTTTCAAAATTGCCTCTTCATTTCTCATTTTGGTAGAAAATCAATTTTTTTTAAGGATACTCTTCTGATTTATATTTGTCAATGTACAAAGCCACAGACCCACTGCTAACAACATTTTACTAGCTTTAAAGCACATTTTAATAACTGAACTCTACATACCCAAAGGCAAGGAAGTTTGTGAAAATTCAATTTTCCTTTACAAGTACAAGAACATTATAACTCTGTGGAAATTACTTAATGGTCACATATTTGATGTATTTAGGCAGAAAGCTAATCTGGAGGAAATCTTTGCTGAGTTCAATGGTGATAAAAAATTATAGTGTGAACCAATGTTTGCAGTTCCCCATAAGAATTTATCTATTCAACACTTTGGATGAATGTCAATTGAAGGACATTCCTGTGGTCAAGTTTTTGAGTCAGTGTAATTTATCTTGGACTATGGAAGAGCCATTTCAGGGAAAACCACTGTCTGTGTTAGGATTCAGTTACCCTTGTCTAGAGCAGGTCTGGCTGAGAGCTATATAATCTAAACAAATTGGATAGGTCTCGTATTATTTTTCCTTCTCACTGAATTAATTTTGGTCATATTTGCCCATATAAATTGGTAAATGGTTACCATAGGCAGTGGCAACCACCATTGGTTGCCAGCAGCTGTTGCTAAAATAAAACACGTAAAATCTTGTGCAGAAGTTGCAGAGGGGAATGTAAGGTGTGGGAGGAAGATATGGAAAATCAGAAGGGGACAATGACAGATCTGGAAGATATGAGCTAAGGAGAAGGGTTTGGGAGGGTAAGAGGATGTCAGGACAGTGAGAAGCTGGGAAATACTGCATGAGGTAAGGCCAGCGAAGAAGATAATGGGAAACTGGAGAGACTCTTAGCAGGAACAAGAAGAAATATCATGAGAAGAGCAGAAAATCTTGTGGATGCACTAAGAATCAGAGGAGGTTTCCTTTTCATGAAGGAAAATGTGTGCATGTGACTCACTGAAGGCAGATTTGCAGGTAAATGTGACTCAGATCTGCAGTCAAGTGAGTTAATTTTCACCAAGCTGAAGTTCTGCCAGCTGCAGCATTCAACCATCTCTGTCTTTGTCTCTAAAGTATTTTAAATGTATTTCTGAGGCAATCTACGTTTACCTGCACTGTATCAAGCCAGCAACATGCAGTGCCTGAGATCTCTACATAGGTCCAGACTGTCCTTACAATCGCACCATGTGAGGATGTTGGGTAGATCATGGTGTTGGGTGCCCACAGCCTGGTTAGTGTTTTGTTCTGCAACAGGTGGCATTCACAGCAATCTGGTTTTGGCTCAGTTTGGAGGTACAGGTCAGTGAGTACCGTGCCAGGCTTCACACCTCTCCCATGGCTGGCTGGGTCACATACAGCATCGACAGGGATCCTTTCTTTCTCTTTGCAGACTAGATGGAGACATGACATCACTGCGTTTCTTCATGGTGTACACCAGGCTGAAGGGCTGAATTTCAGACCATTTTTTGCATTCTTCTGTTATATAGCCTTCTTTGGAGATTTTACAAGATTCACACTCTGGTACAACCCCCACCATGAAATGTAAAGTGAAGTTCAACTCACATCTCTTCACTGGGGCAACTGAAATAAATTTGACCTAGATTTTAACTGAAATCACTGTGCTAAAAGAGACACCTTCTAGTAGTGCTTATGTCCTCTTTTATGGACAGCTAGGACAGGTGGTGTGCTCCCAGGCTGGACTTTGGGGACAATCTGCATCTGCTAGGGTAACGTAGAGAGATGAGAAAGACAAACCTCAAACTGGCTGCCTAACGCACATTAGGTGCCCAACTACATGGTTGCAATTTGGTGATATAAAACTCAGTGTATAACAGTCATACACATGTATTTCTTAGTTAATTAGAGAGGTTATTTTTGTTAGTAACCGCACTAGCAAAAGGTGTGGTTTTGTTCCACAAAACCAATTTTATTCTACATCAGAAACAGATTGTCCAATATTTTATTGGAAATTGCTATTACATTTAAATTTGTGGAAGATTAGATTATATCTTTTCTAGAATTATAGCAATTTATATAATACCTGGTCATGAGTTCACTCTTGTTTTAAAAATTTGTTTTATATACATGTATATCTATCTATCTATCTATGCTGTGTCTGTGTATATATACATGCAGACACCATACATATGTATGTTGTCTCTTAGTTTGAATGTATGCTTAAATTTTCAGGTCCTGTAAGTCCTGAAGCATTATGTCTTGGTCATCTTCCAGATTTTTGCTTCCTTTTTTTATGCAATACTATTATGAGGCTGAAATCCTTTCTTTTCTTGGTGATATGGTTTGGAGCTGGCTCCCTGCCAAGTCCCCAAACCCTACCACCAGAAGTCCCCTCCCCCAAACCAAGGGAGAAGAGGGGAAAAAGTAAAAAAAAACCAAGAGAACCGAAATGAGAGACAGCCAAAGCAATATATATATAAATATATTTACTTATATACAATTATATACAATTAGAAATATATA
>JAWWLV010000121.1:100874298-100887588 GCA_035041135.1 Platyrinchus mystaceus | reverse complement strand
GAATACTGGGTAGATCTGGTCACTTCCTTGGCTACAAACTGGTCACCAAGGAAGGCCCAGACCAAACTACCACACTTGGTGAGATGAAAAGCTCTCCTTTCGTACATCTTTGTGCAGAACGATAAATCATCCTAGCCTCAGGGCAGGGAGGATAAAAAGAAGAACAAGGAAGCTGCACAGCTGCAAAGATGTGACCACATTTACTAGTAGGAGAGATCTACTCAAGGCAGATGAGAGGGAAAAGCCTCTCAGGATCAGGAAACTACCAGTTGAGTTGAACAATCTGAATGCACATTTATAAATGAACTTCCACTGGATAACTACTGTTACACTTTTGAGCTGCCATGTCCTTCCAAGCCTTGAAGTGAGCTTTGAAGATAATGATGTTTTGTCTTCTGTCCTTAGCTTCTCAGGCAAGACTCGAATCACTATAGGCTAATGCTTTTTCTGAATTGTTTTCAGAATATTATGACTGATTGGATTTGGGATATTTGCTTTTTCCAAGTCAGTGAATATGGGGGACATCTACTGTTCACATTTCTCCTGGCATTTAAATAGTATCTATGGTCAAAGGGCTGGTGTCCAAGGACACTGAATCCCTCTTTCTTCTCTGGCTATTTCATTCAAAGATGTAAGGAGAAGGGAAGCCAGACTAGGTATTTGTTTTCTTTATAGAGAGTTCCATTACACAGACAATTAAACTAAATGCCTTGGCATGCTAAAGGGTCTTTTTCCCCTCTGTCTTTTTAAGATGTTCCTATATTTCCTCTTTTTCTCATATGTCCAGATGTACAAATAATTAGTCACCTCTGTGTCCTCTTCTGAGGTTCATTAGCCATTGCTGAGCCATAAATTGAGATTCACCACCACCGTTTCCTGAAGTCAGAGCAGGCTGAGTCATTAAAAAACAACTGTGTACACAACGTGGTGGGATGTAGTTTTCTGATCCTGCCACAGCTAAAGACTCCTTTACAGCACTCATTAATGACTCATGCAGTTTCTTTAGTATCTGGAGAGTTTGTGGCCATTTTGGTTACTGTTCTAAATATTGTCAGTTGGTAACGCTTTCTTTATGCGTAGCATCTTGACCGAAATGTCATATTTTTCTGGAAAAGAGCCTGGAGGACTGGAATCTCTTCTCAGTTGCTAAAAGCCTCTGGTGTTGTCTTTTCGTTGCATCCAGAACAGACACCCTACAGTGAGTTCAATCTTTTCAGCCAAGCACAAAACCAGCAAAAAGGTCTGACACATGCCCCTAGGTGCTTTTGCAGCACCCAAGTGGTCACTGTATGGTGCTATCTGCTTCTGGAATACAATTAGTGCTTGTCCCCAGCAATGAATTTGCAGATCCACCAAGTTTAATGCATTTACACATGAGACTAAGGTATCTGGTGCTCCTCACTCACCCCCTCTGCCATATTTCTGTCTCACGTACTATAAGTCTCACTCTTTAGTCCCATCTGCCACACACGTGTGTGATCAGTGTGTGTGTGATCTAATGAACACTTTATCCAGCAAGTAACAATGATGTAGCAATGCCTGGAAGGATCCTGTCTGGAGAGGCATCCTGAAGTTATCCTATTAAGCTCATTTTTATAAATCAGGTTCTTCAGAGAAGAAAATTGCTACTGTATAAATTTTCTTTGGCTTTTGTAAGTAATATGTTGGTGTCTAAACCATCTTTTTTTTTTTAGTTTTTTTTTTTATTAGACTCTACATTCTTTACACCTATGTTTCCCTACCATCTGGAGTGCCAAGCCCTTGTTCACCCTCCCTTTGCCCAGAAGCAGGCAGGTGTTCAAAAAGACATACTAAAACCACAGAGAAATGGAAACTGTCCAGATGAGAGAAAACTGTGGGTTAAAGAAGGGAGTTCAAGAGAGCAGGGAAGAGAAAAATTGGAGATAATCTTCTATATCCACCTATCAAGTCCTTAGTTTCTTATCTGTTTGGGGGAAAAGATGTAAGGCAAGTAGCCTCCTCCAACCAACTGCTAGCAAGAAGTAACAGGGACCAGGTGACATCTCTCTATGTTTATTTAAGCCTGTAGAGTGAAAGAAAGCAGAGAAGATGGGATGAAAAAAACCTGTAAATTTTTAAAAAAACTCCACCCCAATAACTCTTGAGTCTCTCAGCTGACAGGAATAAGAGACGAGACCTGAAAGGGAATAGCATCTGCTTCTGAAGAAAATATTATTTGCATGAAAATGGTCAGTGACTCCTCAGATACTACTCCAAATATCAGCTACTCCTTCCAACAGCACCACAGCTGTCCCAGCTTCAGTCCAAGCTCAGTCATGCTGCATATTTTCTGCCTTTTGCAGACCTCCTTTTCCCTTGGGGTTTGAAAGCTTCATGTGGCAACATGCTGAGAAGACAGCAACCCTCTGCACAGAAGCTTTGAGTCAAGGAGCTGATCTGACACCTGAGGGAAAATTTGGAGCAGTGACAGCAAGTGTTTTTAGGGAAAAAATCTTAGAGCTCCTCAATGAGCTACGAGATAGACAAGAGAGAATCCTCCATACCTATGGGACTCACATCTTGCTCATCCAGCTGCTTGTGCTCATCCCTGCACTGAGTGTGAGACATAGCTCAGGTTTCCCCTGTGCTCACAGCTCCTCTGAGCTGCAGGGGCTGGGAGAGAAGATATTTGTTCAGTCTGTCCTGTAAAACAAGTCTGTCCTGGTTTCGGCCAGAATAGAGTTAATTTTTTTTCCTGGTACAGTGCTGTGTTTGGGAATTAGCATGAGAATAGTGTTGATAACACACTGATGTTTTAGTTATTGCTGAACAATGCTAACACTAAGTCAAGGACTTTTCAGTGTCTCTTGCTCTGCCAGTGAGGAGGTGCACAACAAGCTGTGAGAGGGCATAGCTGTGACAGCTGACCTGAACTGGCAAAAATGATGTTCCATACCAGAGAAATCATGTCCAGTATATAAACAGGGAGAAGTTGGCTGGGGGGGATTGGGGAGTAATCGCTGTTTGGCAATCAGTCAGTGGGCGGTGAGCAGTTACAGCATGTACCACTTGTGTTTTTTATTCCTTTCTCTCTTCTTCTCATTACAATTATTTTTATTAGTATATTTTGTTTCAATTATTAAACTATTCTTATCTCAACCCATGAGGTTTACTTTTTTTTTTAATTCACTTCCCCACTGGGGTTGGGAGAGTGAGTGGCTGTGTGGCACTCAGTCGCTGGCTGGGGTTAAACTACAACAGAGCCTCATAGCAAAAGCAGCTACTTTCTGATGTCACTCAATTTGTCTCATGAAGTCATTGCTTAATCCTTGTTGCCATGACAACCTGTTAATCTTTTTTGCTATTACTCATGCAGCACAAATGCCTACAGGTGTGTCACTGTTGTGGAATTCACCTTCAAAATGTTCATTTAAAAATATCTCTCCTATGCAATATGTCACTGGCACAAAGCACACAGCTTTATGGAAATATTTTTGTTTTTTTCTTTAAGAAAAGCTAGCTCCAACTCATCCTGTCTGTTTGAACAAAAAAAAAGTAAACCACAGGAATGAACATTCTTTCAGTGATCCAGCATTTTAGCTGAATACTTCTCTCTTTTATGTTCAGTATTTCCCAAAGCTTTTTCAAGAGCTCATTTTAACCTCTTAGGTTCTGTTTTTAAAAGTCTCATTCTGTGTAGAGGAAGCACCTTCAAGTATTGTGGTCAAGCCTGCAGCTTTCTGTATATGTATTTTTATTTGGAATGGAAATAAACAGAACAAATGATCTAAAGAAAGTATTTATCCTTTTTTCTGGGCATTATTAAGCTCATGTGAAATATCCATCTCTTTGGTTATTGAAAAGACTACCAGAAAAGATGCCAATACAACAGGTCATATTGTGGATGGAAAATTGCTTTTGGTGGTGTTTGAAATGCTGGTGCTGGTTCTGGACTAATAATTAACTCTGTGGAAGAAATGAATGACATTAAGCCAGTCAGATATAACCACCTTGGAAATATCTTCTAACTTTCTGGGGTGTGAACAAGCTCAGTGAAATATTTACAGTGCTGCACTGTACCTTGCTGCTGTAGATTGTGACTGTTGAGGGGACCCCATGACCATGACAACTTCAGCACCTGACACTCACCTCCTGCTCCTTCCCCAGTCACGTGCTCTGACAGCAAACACTATACAGATTAGTAAGAAAAATCTAAAAGAAATGTTGCCAGCAAGCAGGAGTCAGTCCCTCAAAGATGCCTCTCTCTCTCTCTACTGAGTATAGGAGAAATCTTTGGTGACAAGTCTCTGATTTTGGGGCCAGATAGAAATGTTCAAAGCTAAATGGGGTTGTCCTGACTTTGGCAGTTTCTGCCTGTGGTATGGAAGCAGCCATGAGTGTGCTGCCTTTTGGGGCACTAGCCTTTCACTGATGCAGTATATATTGCCCGAGTGTCAGAATTGTGAGGGATGAGCACCATAAAGTAACACCTTTCATAAAATACACAAAAGCTCACAAGGTTTCAGGCACAGTACTTTTTAAGGGTTCATTTGTTATTTTGACTTAAAGCTTTTTTTTTTCCTCCTCCAAATTTTAAAATTTATTTTACAGTTTTCAAAGCTTTTGGAGCGTGAGCTTACTTTTCTGTAAAGGGGAGCTATGAAGTGCTGTAAAGGGGTGTCTCACTGTCCCAGTGAAGCTAGGTACATGTGTGAAGCTTACTTGTATTACACCGGGACTTCTACCCTCCTCTGCATCCCCAGGGACACAGATCAGTGCTCTGGTGACAGGCATATCTGCCAGGGGATGACTGACCCATAGGCAACCCCTTTGTGACAGCACACAACAGAGGGGTCAACCTGGAGCTTTTTATGGAGTGATGTTCAGATGAATGCTGCCTCCAGCATCATTCACTGTTATGTCTCCAGCAATAGGTTTGACTCATGTTTTGCCAAATATAAGTGGGCTAAACTGTCCAGAGGGGGTTCTAGGAAACATCAGAAAAAATGGAAGTTAAAGCCTAATTCTTTTGTGTCCAAAAAAGAAAATAGTTTACACTTTTCCAGAATTTATGGAAGCACTTATGAAGTGGTACCCAGGTTTTTACTGTGTGAGGTTCATGCTTGTGAAATAAGTTAAAGTAAGGAGAAGAGACTCTTAAAGACAAATCTTATTTCAGAAGGGTAAAACAACTATTGCCTAATTCTTCCAATTTCCAGACAGATAAACTTACTTTACAGTAACTTACATTACAGTCAGGGAGTTATAAACTATGAATCCTTTCTTTTACTTTTATAGAGAGACATTTCATAAAAAAAAAGGCCATGGAATCAGTCCAAAGAAACATATTAAATATATGGAAATATCGAAGAAGTGTACAAAACATTCCTATGCCTCGGTAAAACTACAGATCTCAGCTTACATCCTCATGCAGTCATATTCATGTAGCACTACTTTAGCTACAGGATTCATGAGTCAGTGTTTCTACTCTCAGGTTTCTGAAATGTGGGCTGCTAGAACATAGCTTGGCCAGTACAATATCACAACATCCAGAGTAAATGGCTGCTGAAATTTTTTTCATTCCTAATTCAAGAACAGGGAAAGGAGCTGTGGTAGAGCTGGTATTGCCCAATGCTGCATCTGAGACTAAGGCTTTTTAAATTCTTGCCTCCGTGTCACTGTCGCTTGGACACACTGTTGTTGCTCCTTCCATTTTTCTTGAGTTGTGTCATCTGACCTTAGTATTTTGTGGTTAACATTGTTAATGCCATACCTTGCTTGGGAACCAGTAAAGATGATGAGATTTGAGTGAGAAGGAAAGAGAAGTAAAATATTCAATAATCACACATTGATGGTCTGAGCACGCAACAAATGATTGAGCTGGGCACACCTGGGGATGCATTTTAGTCAAATGCTTCCCCAGGTTGTACATCCCATCCCAAAATAGTCCCTCCACCTCTGGTTTTGATTCACTGACAGAACAGCCAGGAATTTGCAGCACTTCTTTGCCTCTACCTTAGGAGGCAGCAGGAGGATGCAAAATGCTGCAGTGGCCCCATTGTGTCTTTGAAGTATTTTTCATCATTCTGGACTTCAGACCTCACAGAGATATTAGAAGACTTCATGAATAGGGGTTTTATTAAGTTAGGGGAGAGGAGGAAGGAGAATGATGCCCAGGTGATGGCACAGCCTTGGTCATGTTTACTGTGTGTGTTGGGCAAGGGGGGAGCTACAGAGAATGAAGAAACCTTGCTTCACTGCCAGAGGTATGCATGACAGGAAGAAAAGAATTGGTAAATTGGAGTGTTGAGCAACTTCAAGCATGATGTCAGTTTCTGTTGTGGAGCTGAGACAGGGTTATTACATTTTCAGTACTCTTCAGCTCTAAAAATGAGGCAGTTCTCAGTGGCATGACACTGGAGCATTCAAAAAGGTGATGGTTAATCTCCTTGGGGGTCCAAAGAGTACTCTTTACTTAGGGGCATGAAAAGCCTGTCAGAAGAGCCCTTAATGTACAAGTGAATGTTAAAAGCTGTATGTAGAGGAGTATTTGGGGAACAGTGTCCTTGGGTGATTCCTCTGCATACTCCAGGCAGGCTCAGGTCCAGGGGTTAGTTGCAGCACTTGGGTTTCTTGCTTGGAAACCTCAGGGCTCTTAGGGCACCTCATCAGCTTTCTCTGAATTACCAGGCAGCTTCCCCTGTTACAGTAGATGTCAAACTATGCCCAAATCAGCTATGCATTACCTGAAACTCTGGGAAAGCAATGCTGTGAAAGTCTTTGGAGCTTTTTTCTGCGGTGTTTGGATATCAGTGTCTCTATGAAACCTGAACCTTACTGTTTGGGAGCAAACTCCACAAACGTTCCTTTCTTCTGCTCTTGTAGCCCACTCCTCACAAATTCATGTCCCTCATAGTCATCAAATAGAACCACAGAAAGAAGAATGATGCCTTGTCTCCAGTTGTGTGTCAGTTAGGCTATGAACAGAGTATTGCTTTCTCTCTCAGTTCCCTTTGTGCATTTGCAAGTTTTTCTCCCTGTTCAATGAATTTCTACATTTGCTGTTCTCAGATTGTCAAAACAGATTGTGACTCTCTCAAATGTATTACAAGTAATTGCCAGATATTTTTTATGTGCTACACTTGAGCTGCAGCTTAATCATCGAAGATCCTTGTGAAATTTTGATTAGACTTTATTTCATAACTTTAAAAAAACCCTTCTTGGACTGGAAGCAGAAATCATGTGGTAGGTTGACATTCATGTTCCCATTCATATTATCTCAAAATTCTGTACTATTAAAATCACAGAATCATAGAATTTTTTAGATTAGAAAGAACCCTTAATATCACCAAGTCAGAATGTAAACCTGGCACTGACAAGTCCATCACTAAACAGTGTCCCTAATTGTCATCTACATGTCTTTTAAATACTTCCAAGGGATCATGGCTCAACCACTCCCCTGGGCAGCCTGTTCCAATGCTTGAAAACCTTTTCAGTGAAGAAATTTTTTCCCAATATCCAATCTTAACCTCACCTAGTGCAATGTATAAAAGATATAAAAATATAAATTATTTTGACTATAATCTGTTTCATGATGCTACAATGTGTTATCAGGTGACTTAATAAACTTTTAAGGGGCCTCTAACATATATTACTTCTCCTGGACTGTGTATGTTATGAAATAATATTTAATCAGAAAGGAGTGTCATAGTTAAACATGCAATCATGTGTTTGTTGGTTTATTTTGGGATTTTCTGTGTGGTAAAACCGTGATAAATAGTAGTCAGATTTGTATTGCTTGGTATGTAAGATTTATTGATATAAAGGATATTTTTTTCACAATAAACATTATGTACCCATCAATAAATGCATCATAGCTACTCTTGAAAACTAGAGGATTTGATACTCTCAGATCAGTGAGGATTCAGCCATCACTGAGGGCAATCACAGACCACAGGTTAGTGTGTTGCTAGGGATTTTGGAGGCAAAACTGAAAGGGCCTGATACTTCAAGTAGAGGATCAAAAGTCCAGGTTGTCCCATCTCCTCATGTGCATGCAACTGCCTGGTTTCTTTCAGGCAGGGTGATTTTTTAGGTTAGGACTTGTTGCTATTTTACAAAATGTGTTTGAAACCAGTTTCTCTAAACATTGTCCTCTTAAAATCAAAACACTGGCTTCTTTCCTACCCCATCCTCATCACCTATTAGCTTACTTTAGTCCATGATACCAAGCTGTTCGTATTCACTAAATATTCTACTAAATGGAGTTGTTCCAGAGGCAGGCAGCCTGTGGGGATGTTGCCTAGTGCCTAATTGGTACAAGAAAATTCCCCTTTCACAGTCTGCTGGTGGGTTGGTACCTTTTAAAGCCAATACTATACTCAATAAGTATTCAGATGTCTGTGCTCTGACTAGTCTCAAGTTACCTATGGACAATTATTGTAAAAGAATTTGTGCAATGATTGGAGGATATCTATAGAATATAGATGTTTTTGTATAACAGTCACTACCTCCATCATAAGACCTTCTTTTCTATAGATCCCTACACTGTATAATAGAAAATAGTAGCTTTATACAGCTTTTTTTAAAAAAAATGTGTTTTAATATTTATGCTTCTGCTTAAGAATGTAAAATAACTTGAAAATCTGCAAACTGGGATCCTAGGCATTTTTTCAAGAGCTAACATCCAATTCTCAGGGCTGTTGCAACTGTACATCCTTCTACAGTCTGTATAATGTCTTTCTCTTCTCTGAAGGAAAGATATTCCTATTTTCATCCTGCACAGCAAGGTTCATCTTCCACAATATGAGATAGTGGAAGAGGAATCCTACCTGTCTGTTGGATTGTCTCTGCCTCTTAGATATATTAACCCACAGATATATTTCTCTCTGTGCTGGTGTGCTAGCAATGTTATCAGCCTCTTGGACAACCCTTGCTCATTGATGAAAAGGACACTCTAATCTCTCAAATTCAGGGGGAAATTACAGATAATCAAAGAACATGTCTGCCAAGCACATAACATGCTGCTTGTGTGTCTATCAAATTATGAAATTGCCCTGTAATCAACTGTCTTTAACAGATAAAAGAAATCTGATTGTGTTACCAGAAAGGGTTGTATTCCCAATTAACACAGGTTTAAACAAAATCATTAAAGAAAAATAACAAAATATAGTATGTTTTTATTTTGGTTTTTTTTAGTGTTTTACATGGTTGGGAACAACAAATAACTTTCACCCTCTTAGGCTTGATGTCCCTGGTGAGTTTTTAAAGTTACTTAGCTGTGCTTTTGTTTAGCTGGAATTGCCTGCCTTGCTAAGCTCTCCTCCTGGACTTCCTCCAGTGTTAATTAGTGTTATGAAGGGACACAGGAGAGCTGTTTTCAACTTGTCATCTTGTACACTTGTCCATGCCTGAAAACCTCTGCATCAGGTTCCTTCCTTTCTCCCATGTTCCTTGCAGTGCAGTTTTCTCATCTCCTTTTTTAAAGCTTTAATGATCTGAGGCAGGAGCCCATTGGGTGCTATGAATGGAGCATTCTGGGTTTTTCTGGAGGTGGAGATATCACAACAGATGCAAGACTTCTTTCAAACTATCTAAATTATGCACTGAAAGCAGTGTTCACTGTATAAAATATTCATTATACATGGATCTTGCCAAATTCATATTTTCTAGATTATTACATCCTCTTCTCAGCGATAGCATGTGACATAGCAACAATTTAAAATTTGACACTTAGGCCGCTTTCTGAGTTACTTTCTCCCTCTATTTCTTTCCCTTATATCCAAAGGATGAGACAAGAAACCTTGAAATATGTAGCCTAAAATGACTGGTTTCTAGAGAAGGCTCCAGTAGAAACTAAGACCTGAGGGGTTCAGACAAGGCTGAAGGTAAGAAAGGTAAAAGCTGTCCATAGCCACAGTTCAAGAAGCCTATCAGCCCTTTCTTTCTGAGAATCCATAAGTTACATTTCTCAAGCAATACAACCACAGTTGCCTAACCTATAGCATCTTTGTCTCTTTGTTAAAAGCATTAAGATACTAAAGAATTTCTCAGATGTCAAAAATGTTTAAAGATACTAAAGAATTTCTCAGATGTCAAAAATGTTTGTTATTTGAGAAGCAAGAAGTCTTTAGATGTCAGAGTGATAAAAACATAATTTACTTTCTCTTAGTATTCCTTTCTTTCTGTTTTCTCTCTGCTTTTTGTTTGTATTCGGTACAATTGCCCTCTGGATTGCTTCAAGAATGTGAATATAAGCAAATGGATGGCCAGTGAAAAAACATTTCACCACAAGTTTGGATTTCTAGAAGATGAAATTGTCGCCTCTGAAAGTAAAGATCCATTAAGAAGCTGCCTTGCACTCTTCTCTGTATATCCCTACACTGTAAAATAGAAAATAGCAGCAAGGCATTGTGTTCATTCAAGCATAACATCCACACAAACAAGTCCACTCGAGTAGACCTGTTATGAAAAAACCTGCATCACCCATTTTTACTGACTGTACTGACAGGGAGGTCTCACTCTCGGGGCAACAAGGGCCAGCTGCTCCAGGGGGACGGCCAAGCCAGGAGCGGAGTGTGAGCCAGTGCATATCCTGCCCTCACCCAGTCACAGTCCCACAGGAGCTGATAACGGGGTCTGATAGCCCTTGACTTAGCAAACAATGAACCAGGACCCATTCAAGTGCTCCAGCCAGATGTGGAAGGAGGCTGGGCCAGAAACAGGGCTGGGAAGAAGCTGTGGCGTGGCTCTGAAGTCCATCGATATGGGTACACTTGCAGCATTACTCAGGCAGGGACTGACAGCTGAAATGGGGTCAATCACGTGTAAGTGCACAGTTGAGCAAAGAGGGACAAGTGCATCTTAATATCCCAACAGTTAAGTGTTCATTTTTGTTGAGTGTTATTCCAGTATCAAACAGCCTTCATAAATAATCCTCTAATACTGGGCTTTCATCATAAGGTCACTCGCTTAATCCCATGTAGGCAGTGACAAATGGCAAACTGTGTCTGACTCAGCCATTTCTATTGCACCCTCTCATTATATACATTTGGAATAAAACTGCTCTGTACCCTGCTGAGCAACCTTTACAAACCACACTGCTGGTTGGGTAGGGTTCAAGGAAAAACAGAGCAATTCAGCCTTTGCGTGAATCAAAGCCAACTTTTAACTAGACTGAATTTCCTCAGTAAGGCTAATAATTTTGGTACTTAAATGCCAATAATTACTGTTGTAATTGCTTTCCACCAGCCACAGGTGTGCTAGCTGCCTCTCAAGTTGAATAAAAGGACAAGAACTCCTGGTTTAAAAAGCTCACAGTGTTCCTGCTTCTCAAAAGTTCACTGAAAGCCAGTGGGAATAATTTTTTTAGGCGCATAAGTCTCTTTATGAACAGCCATAAACTTCATATTCACTCAGGTGTCTGGGAAAATTTATTCAAGGTTAAGATAAAGTTACCAGGCAAAGAACATTCTTGGTCTCTGTGAACAAGCTGGGTTTTAATGCAGGCCTCCTGTGTCACATAAGAATATGAACATGATCATGCTGGTTCAGACTAAATATACACCTAGCCTGAAAGTGTCCGTAAATAAATACATAGGGAATCATAAAAGCAGGAGAAATCTGTGGGATATTTCGTCCTGCAGCCTTGGCCCACCTCCTCCAATTTCAGAGCAAAGGATTTCTTCTGCCTGTCTCGGTTTATCTGTTCAGTAACCTTCAAGGAATCTCTTTTATGGAAGTCCCTGTTTTCCCCTTGAAACCATTTTCCCCTTGAAACCTGATATATTTTTTCATTTTATTTGGTTTTTTGGCTTCCACCAAACCCTGGGCTGATAAGGAAACACCTACACTTTCCCAAGACCTCACTCCTGAAGGATTCTGGTTCTCCCAGAAGCAACATTTTGGGAATCATTTGCCGTTATGTCCATCTTTTTACATTCATCTCCATCACACTTCCTCTGGTATCTTAGGGCCTTGACAATCATTTTCCTAATGTCCTTCCTAGTGCCACTGTCTACCTTTGTTTGTACCACCCTCATCAGCTCTGCATCACCAGCAAACCTTTCCCATGCTCTGACCTTGCTGACTTTATGAATATGTGATGGAATTGGTATGGTATGATATTACATTCACAAATAGTGGGGATTTTGTATCTTCAGCGTGTCTACATTTCTGTGCACTCTCACATATATGTGTGTGTAAATACCGAAATTAATGTTTATTGTGAATGCATGTGACTCTAGTTTCAGAAGTTAGCAGTCTTTCAATAATTCCTATACTCTCAAATGTGGCTAATATAAAAAATACAAGAGAAGAACTGAACTACCAATTCAACATTTTGCCTTTCCCATGATATTTTGTTTATTTTCACTTTATAGACAAAAATTGACTACAGGGACTAAACATGCTGAAGACACAGGCTTTCTCTTTGTGAATCTGCAGCATAATGGACAAATAAAACACAAAATTGCTTCTTTTGTATTAACTACACTTTTAATTTTTAGAAAAGTGCACAGATTGAGGGTCAAATTTACTTATCATTTAGCAATACATGTCTAGAATCAAAGCAAATGAACATCATGCCGTGTATTTACACTTTGTGAACACTACTGAGCTGCAGTTTTCTGATTGAAGATTTTCTCCAGGCAGATAAAAACAAAACAAATTAACTTCATTAAATGTTCAATAAATCCTAGAGCCTGGCAAACATTACCGATCTCCTTACGCTCAGAAGTGCTGCTTAAAAAGAGATACCACTGTCATGGATTTTTTCAAAGAAAGGCTGAATTTTAATAGAGATAAAACAAGTTGAGATCAATAAGCTGCAGTCACACTAATAAATATTAAATAATGAGCCATTATACATTGCCTAATTGTACAATTTTCATATAAATTTATTATATTATTAAATTAATTTTATTGATTACCTCACAAAGTTGAAAATATTCTTTCTTAGACCTTCTGCATTAAGATTTGAACTACACTGGCAGCCACCATGTCCAGCTTGCAAATGCTCCTTTAATGTCTCTGACTTCTGAAATCAGAGGTGTTTACCATGCTCTGGTTAACCCAAATTTAGCAGTTTTAAAGCATGTACAAGTTAAAACCTTGGAAGCTGTCACACTTTATCAGATCACAAGGAAAAGGTGTTTCAAAATGAACAAGGTAGTGGTCCAGCCCAAAGACTGGAAACATATAAGCCGAAGACCAAAATTTCAATGTGATCAGACTCCGTATGTCCTATGATTGCTAATATCAGTGCTGCAAAGGCATCATAAGAATGGTTTCTCAGAGTGTGTTAATGCTTTTAATTAGGAAGGACATTGA
>JAWWLV010000121.1:100859138-100874198 GCA_035041135.1 Platyrinchus mystaceus | reverse complement strand
GATGATGAAATATAATTCACATGTATGTACTTACATACATTACAATGGGCCTTAGTTTTTTAACTTTTCAAGCATCCCCAGATGATCATGTCTAGTCATAAGAAGGTAATCTGTCTTCAACCACTACCTCTTTACTCCCTCTGTTAGACAGCTGAAGGCACCTGCCTGGGGTGAAAGTACCTCCTGTGTAACCAGGGGAGCGGGTTTGGGAAACCCAGCAGCAATGTGTCCCTCCACATCTGCTTGGTCACCTCAGGCTGATGACGCAACATCATTTGGGATCCAATACCAGAATTGCCAGTAACAATGAATTACTGTGAAGCTTCTTTCCCATGGATTCTGTTAGATATGGAGGTGACATGATCAGTAGATATTTAAGTACAAAACTGCATATAAGACCAAAGATGGTTCTGCATGCTTAACCTTATTCTTCCATGGTGGTCAGTGAGTCCAAGAGAAGCATATGAATGAGAAGTTGTAGTTGAAGATAAGAAAAAATAAATTTAGATGATATAAATAAATTAGGATGATACATCATAAGATAGGATTAAGCACAGAGCTCTCCTGCATGCATAGCTGTAAATAATGCATGATTGGGTTAATGAAAAATTATCATATCTTTTAGCTGTTTTATATATATCATCCTCTAATGCTTTGGGATTTATGTGGCCTTTTGCCCTTTTGGGCAATTCTCCAGCTTCTGGGTGGAATAGGCAGCACAGACAATGTGTGAGTGCTGTCTCTTGGGAGAGGAACAGGGAAGGTGGAGGGCAGCAGGCTGGCAGGACGAAAGCACATGCCTTGTATTTCTCAGCAGCGCAACACATTTCCAGAGCAGGCAGAGAGGACACTGAGGAAGGAAACCAGCAGGCAGAAGGATAAGGGGTGGTAAATTCAGTCTAAGGGACTGAACAGCCTCCAGATACCCTGAACTCATCCTAGTTTGGAAATGCCACTGAATACTTGTCATTTCTGTATTAACCATCCAGAGTCAGATGAGTCTGCCCTGGAGAGGGTCTGAAACAGCAGCTGAGGCTTAAAATAGCATTCTGAGACTAAGTAGGCACTGAAAAAAAAAGACTAGTAACCCTTCAGTCATGGCTCTAAGCTTTCCCTGAAGAAATGTGAGACCCCAGCTGGCCCAGGCACTGTTTGGGCTTGGCAGATCTATCACACAACTTGTGTTTTCTTTCCAAATGTCATTCCCTGTAGGGCCAAGGTGAGGGGGCTTTTACAGGCTGACACATGGTTTGGCATGCAGTGCTGCTCAGGTGGAACCCATCTCCCCACTCCCACTCCACTGAGCTCCACAGGCAGCAGATGGAGGGTGAGCATCCTTGATGAGCTGAGGGGTTGGCTCCTCACTGTGCAAGCCAGTCTCTGGGGCTTAGCAGAGAAACTGGAAGTATTCAGTGGCATTTACATATTGAGGTGAGTTCAGGGTATCTGGAGACAGTTCAGCCTATAGTGTGAACTCTGCAGTTTGCTCTAATTCCCTTGCCTTTATGGCTGCAATTAATAATTTCCTGGTTTCCCCATATGGTACCACCGTCTAATGTGATCCAGAAAATAATTAAGTGCATCAGAATTCCTTCAGTTCTCTCTTGTGTTAGCTTATCCTTCCATACGGTGGCTGTTTAAAAACCCTTGTGTCTTTCCACAGTAAATACTGGAACAAAAATGTGCATTGTCCCATCTCAGGTCTTTCCAGCTGCAAGCACCATATTTCTTCATGAAGACAGCATAGAAGGCAAGGAGGAACATTGGAGGTAGGTCAGAGAGTGAGCTAAAATTGGTAAAATGATCTAAAGGTTATTATCAATCTATACTGCAAACTGATAATTCCTTTAGAAGTTATTTTACCCACAAATTATGTACGTAACGTCTCTCTAATATAAGTGAAAAAAACCGCAAAACCTAAACTTTTTTTTGGCTCTGTTATTTTACAAATTTGGACATGATGGCAGCAATGCTGTGGACAGTTTCTCCCATTCTGTCACTTAGTTTAAAATATTTCTAGGTATGCAGAAAAAGGAATACATCAAGAGATCTCTGCACAAGACTATAGGATAGGAGATGTCTTAAAAGATACAAAAGCCCAAAAAGGATGTTGGACCTTGAGGACAAATACTCTATATGAAAGTGTGTTTATTTGTTTTAAAAAGTTACTGGGCTAAACTGATAATTTAGGGCCTGGATGTTAAAATCCGGTACATCACAATTAATTATTGTTGCTTTTCAACATTTGCTTCATCAATGGTTACAAACTCCTTTGAAATCCCCAGAGGACTCCTGAGGAATGAATAACCAGACATGGTTTTGTACTGCAAAAAATTTTAGAAATGAAAGCACGTGTTTACTACTGAACTGAACTGCAGGTGAGTCTGAGGCAAAATCATGTGGTGCATCTGAAGCCTGTCAGTGTGGATCTGCTGCCTGGTAGACCATTGTTTTGGTTTAGTTTGACCTATTTCCTTGTTTTTCTTTTTTTTTCTTCCAGATTTCTATTTTAATTGACTCAGTCTTATGTATGGGCTTGCAAGGGATAGGGAGGGAGGTCACCTATACTTGCCTCAACTGTATGTGAAGGAAAATCTATCTAGCTGTGAAGGAGAAAGAGTACAAGGAGCTAATGTCCTTGAGGCCATTGGATTAATGGATTTCAAATGCAGGTCCAGGGGAAACTAGAAAAAAGGAGGAACAGCATCCAGCAGATAGGTGTAATAAACTGATTCCTGGAGGTGAAAATTTTCTCTGTTTCTGGCTGTCATGGAGCAGCAAGGGCAGACTGTTCCTCAGGGAAGGGGAGCTGGGAGTGCAGGGCAATGCAGGGCTGGCAGGGCAGCAGCCTCACCGACCACGGCGCTTGAGAAAGGGGAGCAGATGGGGTTGGGTGACAGTCCAGTGAGCACCCAGCAAGTCCTCAGCAGTGGGACAGGTCCCAGTCAAGCCAGGGAGTCAAGTCCATAGATCAGGGAAGTATGAGACTGGATGCAGACATATCTGTATTGAAGGTGTGGTGTAAGTCTATAACAAAGTGCAAGACCTTCAGCTTAAAGGAAACCCTTAAAGGTGAGCAGACCCTCTGCAAACACTTCTGCCTCTTTTATTCAAGGCTACTGGCTGCCCTCTCTCATCTCATCCTAAACCCAGGCAATCAAACCCCTGGAATGACTTTCAGATTAACAATTTAAGACCAAATGATTGTCCTGAGGCCAGGGTTTTGCCAAGAGTCTGCAGAAATGCCTGAGAAAGCCTTATCTCCCATATGCTAAAGCTTGGTGTTAAACCCAGGCATCATGGTTAGGTGTAAGCTGAAAAGGAGGCAGATGATGGCAAATGGCAATCACCTCACAAGTTCCTATGGTTTCTTATTGCTTCAATCATACAATTCAAACACATGACTCAGTTGTGTAAAATATCCACAATTTAAGACTTTTGACCAAAGTTTTCATCTGTGTGAAATACTGCTTCTCCCTGCATTCACTAGAACCACAACACATTATGGAGGTCTGGTTTATTTACTGGTTTCAGGCTCTACTGCAGCAGCAAACAGGCTGCACAGTGTAAAGCCTGATCTTGAAAAAAAATGAAGAGATATCATCCCTGTAAAAATACCCAGCAGTTCTAGAAAATGTATTTAAGAAAAACTTGCTTCATCTGTTCATACCCAAAAAATAGATTGCTAAATAAAATGAGATGTCAGGAAAGTCAACAAAAAGTTTTACCCCAAGTGATTTGATGGATTTCGTATTGACTGAATAGTGCCCTCTGGAGCTCTCATTCTAAAATATAATATAGAGACTCTCTGAATAAGACAGTTTTAGAAATCTGGATGGAGACAAAATGTGGAGCTCTATAGATTACAGCACAGCATCTCCCTCAATCAGCCCAGCACCACTGATCCTGACATTTACTGTATTGCTTTTATCTGAAAGAAACATCGTCTTGCAGCAGCTGCAAATAGGTCCAGTCTAATGCAGAAGATAACACTTCTACATTCTTTCAGACTGAGAATCCAGGTGTCTGTCTTGATGTAATGCCTCTATCCTATCTGTATATCTTTCTAGGCAGCTTTGCATACTCTTTATGTAGTGCATACATTACCTGGGATCTCATTAACAGTAAAGAATCCAACTATGTGAGCTGAAAAATGGGAGGTTTTTTCCATTTTATGTACAATGAGATTGAGACACTGCTGCACTGTAAAGGGCATGAGTAAAACCTGACCATCATTAAAGGAATTAAATCCCAGTATGAGGGAGAGGCTCTGCCTCATCATGATGCAGCAAAAAGGTACAGGGCTGGCAGGCACAGAACAACAGGCTGAGATGTGAAGGTCTGGAGTACAAAACCATGGCTTTTCCCTCAGCCCTTTGGGTTTCACCATTGCTCTCAGGACAACTGTGGGAAGTGAAAACAGTCATCAAGAGACAAACCTGAGTACAAGACTTCTGGGTGGTACATACAACTTTCTGGCTCACACATACACTTGCAGAAGGCAGTGAAATAAATTTTTTTGAGGAGATACCATTACTTGAGTCAGAGAAGGGAACAGCCCTACCCAGAGCCTGTGGAAAAGGTTTTATGTGGGACAAGAATGTCACACTAGGGATGGATGCTCTAGCAGGCTGAAGTGGTGCTGTTCCTCAGGGGTCAGTATTGGGACAGACACTTTTTAACATCTTGGTTGGCAACATGGACAGTGGGACTGAGTGCACCCTCATCAAGTTTGCTGATGACACTGACCTGTGTGGTGGGAAGGGATGCCATCCAGAGGGAGCTGAACATGCCTGAGAGGTGGACTGATGCAAACCTCATGAAGTTCAAAAAGGCCAAGTGCAAGGCCCAACATCTGGGTCAGAGCAATCCCAAGCACAAGTACAGGCTGGGAGAAGAATGGATGGAGACTACCCTGGGGACAAAGCTGGGGGGGTGTTCATAGACAAAAAGCTCAATGTGTTCTCAGCAATGTGCACTTGCTGTCCACAAAGCCAAACTCATCCTGGGAAGACCTTATACTTTTCACAAGGGCATGAAGGAATGACCTCTAGCTGAAGAAGGGAATGTTTAGATTAGATGTTAGGAAGAAATTATTTTCTGTGCAGGTGGTGAGGCACTGGAACAGGCTGCCCAGAGAGGCTGTGGACTTCCCATCCCTTGAGGTGTTCATGACCAGGCAGGATGGGGCTCTGAACAATGTGCTCTAGGTAAAGGTGTGTGTTAACCTTTCCAACTTGAATACTCAGAAAAAAAAGTATGCATTAAGGATTCTGTTCTAAAAATCATTTAACCTGTGCTGGAGTCCCTTGGCTCCTCCTGGTTCTTCTTCCTAACAGGTTCTAGTTATTTAAGATAACCTCTGTGGTTTAGCTGTGATGATATATCAACAGACTAATGTTGTATAAAAGCTCCTTTACTTTGGCACTGGTAGGTGGCTGCAGGGCTCCTTGAACCACCAGTATGGCACATCTGTGCAACAACTGCAATAAACCTACAGGTATTTTAGGATGTTTTGTAGGTGCTTTAACTGCTGCACATAAGTGGAGGCTGAGACATCAGTGCTCCTGGAGCAGCCAGGACAGCAGCAGGTGTGGGTGCTCTTTTCCATCCCTTCCCAATCAGTGGCTGGGACCTCAGCTAAGCAAGTAGAGGCTTTCATGGAGGAGTGCTGTGGACACCGGCACTTTCTGGTATGTCTTCTGAGTTACATTTTTCTTCTTTCTACCACTTCTTTGTTGTCTGTACATGCCACCTATAGCTGGAAGGTTCACGTTATTTTGCTCCAGCAATTTTTCATGCCAAATCACCGCATCCTCTCTAATTTTATGTCCTTAATGGGGCAAGTAACTTGGGCTACATCCCACCTTTCTGAGGACCTTCTCTGAACTGTACAGGTCTACTTTTTTGCTATACAGGGATATATGACCCTCACAGTTGGTGTTAGCAATGTGTGGAATTTTAAGAATTATTTTTTCCTTCTACTTCTTAGTGTCCACTTTTCCATTTTCGCTTCCTTTGTGTGTGAGCCTGGCTCCCTTTGTGTGCTTTGCAATTGTACAAATGAAATAATTAGTTGGTGAAGAGGTGATGAAACCATTAAATACTGTTATTATCTTTAATGGAACTATGAAGACAAAACTATATGAACCTTATTATCTGGTACTGTATGCACAGAATATAATAATAAAGCATAATTCTGGTGAACTATGGCTATTTCATGGAAAGCTTTCAGTGGAAATATTAATGGATTGAAGAGTATAATCAAAAAGAAGGGTGAAAATGTCATAACATTAAAGGTTAATTTTAAATTTTTTTAAAGGGAAACTCATCTTCCTGAGCATAGTTCTGGAAACATTTTAATTAAGTCTAGCAAGATTTAATTTCGCCCTTTATTTCACCCCTTTATTTCACCCCTTTCAGACAATACAAGGAGAATTGCAACCGCTACAATTTTTAAGTCTAAAAGATCAAATATATGACATTCCTCATGGCAAAGAGTGCAAAAGACTATCATTTGGAGGAATATTTATATATTCTGCTGACATGCAATTCTAAGAATTTTGCTGTTTTCTTTCAGGTAAATCTCCTTCTGGGAACAAACAGAGTGACGCTTGGAGAATGTATTATATGTCAATAATTTGTGACTCTACATTATGCCTGAATCAGACTTATTTTAACCAATCAGCCAGTGAAGGACCTTAAAATATTCCAGTGAATGATTAGATGAAAAAGCTTTTTTCCATTTTCTTTTTTTTTTCCTATGTCCTGCTCCTTCTATTCTTTTAAAAACAGAGATTTATGATTATATTTTAAAATGAAATCTGCAAGCTTATAAAAATAATTCTTAAAACAAATTCAGTTTCTTACTTCCCTCTGCCCCAAATGTCATTGTTTGTCTACACAAGTGGGTCACGCTGCTTGGTCAGGTAAGTGTTCAGACAGTCATGCCATGACCCTTTTAGTCACCTGTTGTCATCTAAGATCTGCAGAGGAAATTTAGGCCTCTTTATTCTTCCTGCTGGAACATAGATGATTTTCTTTCTAGGTGTGTGAACTCATCCTAGCCCTGGCTATGCCCCAGGTGAACCTCCAGCTGTGAATTATAATGTCTGTATTCAAATGTGTGGTGGGTTACCACTGATAGACTGTGGTGGTTTTTGTAGGAACTCTTAAATACTTGACTTTCTAGCAGAACCTCTTTCCAAATACAGTGACTACACTTCTGTCTGGTATTTACAGGTGTCAGAAATGTTAAAATAGTTGTGTCACATCTATAGATTTTGTATTATATCTGCTAAGGAACATGCAAGTCCACCTACAGTTTCAATGAAATGTTTTTAATTTTTCAATCACAGTGTTATCTTCCTATGATGAAATTACTGCTGAAATGACATTATGGCATTTTTGAATGCACACTTTAAAAACTGGTGTTGTATCTGGGCTGTCACTTGCACCAGTGCAATAGAAGCTGTGTTTGGAATTCAGTGGTGACTCGGAGCACACCAATGATTTTCAGCTTGCCAACTAATGACTTGCTCAGTTACAAAACTTTATCTGAAATTCAACTTCTTCATTTGACAGACTTTTGTGCTTCCTGGATGACACAAAAATTCTAAATTATGCTTTTCAACTATAAAAAAATAAATAGCTGTTATGCAAACAGCAGTGTAGATGCAGTAATGTGCTGAGTGGTATCCCCAGGCTGTGGCTGTGTTTGGCTTTACAGAGGGTGTCTGGGGCATACTCTCTCACATGTGGTTTGTGAATAGCAATGGGAATCATTCATCGCAGTGATAGATGAGGAACTCCCATGGTATGTGTAATAAACAAATGCTATATTAGAATTGCATTCACCAGTGAGGGATTAAGAAGCAAGGTCAGAAAAATAAATTGCACCAAGACTGAGAGGGGCACAGACAAAAATGTATCTTTTATGTCTGTTAGGCAGAATTTGGGGATGATAACCTGATTTTGTGTGATAGCAAATACCTACTGTTATTTTCTCTCTGAGACTTGATTATAAGAATGAATGAGAAGATTTATTTTAAGGGCTTTTGATTGATTGGGCTGGGGGTGGGAGGAGGTGCAACCTGTTTTAGAGAGTGAGATGTAAAACTGATACAGTTATTAATAAGCATTTGTGGTTGCATAAGCTTGGAGCAGTGGCTGCTGGCCTGAAGGCCACTGTGTGCAAGGTGCCATATAAATTTGCAGGGACTGACTGCCCCTGCTTTGAAGAAATGACCTCGGAATTGAGATGTCTGCTTCCTTTTTCTCTCTACCTTGAGCTTAAGTTGCCCAGTTGGGAATCTTGATGCCTCCTCCCCTGTGATTCTATGATTCTAACCCTGCTGTGCCCAGTTTACAGAAGCCACGTGTAGAGATCTGTATAGCTGTAAGGCCTCTTAATATTTCACACAGTGGTTAGAACATGCCCACACCGAGAGTGGGAGCCCTGCCAGAGCAGGGACCATGCTTTTGTGGTTGTTAGCCTGAAATTAGCTTCAGAGCAGCCCATTGTGGTGTCTTGGCTTTGGACGTAGAGGTTGATTTGTGCAAGACAAGAGAGAGATGCTTTCTCCTGCTACACAGGCCCTTCCAGCACTCCCTAGCAGACCCTCCACACCATCTTTAGCAGAGGACAGTGTGCTGTGATCCCTTTGGAGGGGATGTGCAGAGCAGAGGACTTCTGCTCCCTCCCCAGCCACTGCAGCTCCTGCAGCCAGGCTGTGTCTAAGGTGCATCAACAATTGAGAAGGTGTTTTAAGTTTGGGCTCCTGTGAATATGCTGGGAAAAAGAGACTCTAAAATGAGCTGGCTAACCTTTGCACATGGTCCTTTGTAGCCTTACCACTGTGAAAATAAATCCTAGGGACACAAGAACATTATGATATACAAACTCACCCTCATAGCTTCAGTAAGTCTTCTTCCACTGCAGTGCAGCATTGTGAAGTCAGAATATACTTCTTATCCTCAAAGCAATGATCTTCTGTGCTGAAGCACCTTCTGTTTCCTAGTGGTCTCTCTTCTTTCCTTGCTTTTCTTTTCAATTGACTGTCTTTTGACAGAAAGAAATTAATGCCATTTAAGTTAAAAACCCAATCAACCAAACAAACCCCACACCAATCTGTAGCTCGTTGAGTTGAAGTACTTCCCACCTACAAGGAGCACTTTCTATTTTTCCTGAGACTTTGTGATAAAACACACTCTGAAGTTGTACTCTAGATATTTTATTATTTTTTTTTAGCTTAACATGTCTGAGGAGATTAAACAGAAGAGTAAATGAAAATAAGAAATCCAATGTCAGTCACAGATAGAAGGACGTGATTTGTCTCAAATTAATTCTCTTAATCCTCAGCAGGTTTATTCCTATAGGTAAGTTTTTCTTATTTGCATTTAGGATGCTGAAACAGAAGTTGATACTATCTTAGCAAGTAAAATCCAAAGCCAGTATATTACTCAGTCACGGTGCACTTTTAAGCTAAAAATATGAAAAATTGTAGGACGATGAATTAGAAGTGGCAAACTAGTTTTCCCGGAAGTCAGTTGAGAGGTTCTCACTGAAGCTTTTGGGCAGGACTGAGGTGCTGTGTGTCTCACCCCTGTGTGTGGCTGGGCCAGGCTGGGGGGGGAAGCAGAGCAGCGTGAGCCTGGCTGTGGCTGCCACGGTGAAAGGGGCTGCCACCACCACCCCTTCCCTCAAAGGCTGACATCTGGTTCCTGTTCTAACCTCAGAGAGGAAGAGGGCTTGAAGAAGAATTTTTCTTTATATCCTTCTCTAGGTAGTGGTAGTATTTAATTTTCCTATCTTGGCATCACTTTTTGAAATTACTTTTGTATTTTTTTGATTTCTCTTTCAGTGTAATTTCCCTAATTGGTAGTCGTATTTCCTCCTTTTTAATTTTGCTTCCTCAAATCCATCTCAAGATTTCTTCTAACTCCCTGTGTCTTTCCATATCCCTCCTCCAGTTTAGTTCTTATTCTCTTTCCTAGGCTCTATTCCCTCTGTATCTTGTTCTGTGCCTTGTGCTTCTTTACTGAAGGCTGGGTATGGTGCTCCTTGCATGCATGATTGCTGTGACAGCTTTGGACAGCCTCCACCTCCGTGGGCTCCCTTTGCTGTCTTCCCTGTTCTTCCACTTAATGATGGCAGGTCAGACACGTGAGGGACTGTAAAGTCTATCATACAATTTACCTCTTTAAACTAAAAGACAAGAAAAGAAGAAATAGGTTGAGTTGCACAACAGAAGCTGCAAAACTTCCCTGAGTTAAATGCTTGCTTCTGTGACAATACTTTAAAGCAGATTTGTAGGAAAAAGAAATAGGAGTGGAGAAGGACAAGCTATATTTCCTCTGATTATTTCTGGCCTCATCCTTCATTGTTAGAAACTTTTTGAGCCTGAATTGACTTTATGTTTTTCTCCTCAATGCACAGTATATGTTGATGACTGTAAGGCTGGTGAGAAATGTTATCTCCTCAATGAATCTCTGCACAGCTTAGCTCAGGCATTGTGTCTTCCTGTGTCTTTCTATAGCAGCTCAGAGAGAGTGGCAAGAGCAGTGATCAACACTTTCAGCCATTTCCCAGCAGAGGAGAGAGAACATGATTTAAATCACTTACACAGTGCTTCTAGTTCCATAAACTTAATGCAAAATTTTTAATTTTTAATGCAAAATGCGGCAGGTAAACTGTTGCTGCCTCTAATCTCTGATATTGCTTGGGTCAGTATTGCAAAAATTGGATAACCTTTCCTTCTAACAACTCAGTTATGAATGATTATCCAGCTCCCACCTTTCAAAATCACAGCACAGCAGTGTGCCAGAATGCAGGAATTAGGCCCTCAGCCCCTAATGACTCTCATTTCCTCTCTGGCATCAATTTAGATTCAGTCTTTGCTAGTATTTTACCAACGGTAGAAGAAAAATGTTAGAATCTAGGTTTTAAGTAGTTCCATCTAAACTCCTGTGGGATTTTTTTCACAAACTTTTTATTTGCTAAGAAGAAATACATATTTATTCACCTCATAACTATGTGTGAATCTAATTAATTGTTTTGTTTGGAAAAACATTTGGATTGTTACTATTGGAGCCTTGTTCTTCTGACCTTGGTTATACCCATGTATTTTCCCCTGTACTCACTGGACACAGAATGATTAGTCACCCAAAATGTACCAGATCTGGGTCATTTTTTTTTTTGCCTCAGGCTTCCTAGAGAGAAGCAAGCATTGGGTTTCTCTCAAATACTGGTTCTGATAAAGTAAGTGAATCAGGTATTGGTTAATAAGTGACTGAGTGCATCCATGGATGCCTACCTCTCCCTAGGTGAAGCATGGACTTACACCATCTGCATGGCTCCACATTCCAAAGCCTTAATACATGAGTTTGCTTGTTGAAAGTTTTGTCCTCTGCAGTTGTTGGCATAGCCTTCCCAAAAGGACCACCTTTCAGTTGAAGACTTTGTCCTTGATAATGTAAATGGATGATTTATCCAGAGTCTCACTCCTCTGATGGTGGGAAGGTCTCCTGACTGCCAAACTGCATACAGGACCCACATGTGCCCACCCTTTGCACCCATGCATGCAACTGTTTTCTGTTGGGTCTTCTCCTGTTCATCCTCCAGCCAAGCTCGTACAGTAAATATTTTGTTCCACCACGACCAGAATACTATATGGTCTTCAGGATATGGTATAGTTTTATGACATGAGTAATTTTGTGTTGTTTGACTCTTAGAGTTCATTTTACTTTCAAAAACTTTTTGCTGGGTTTTTTGTTTGTTTGTTTTGAATTGGATAGGCCTCTCCAGAAACTGCTTTTAAGTGTTTTGTTTTGGCATCTAAATTGATAATGTAATTACTATCCTGCTAGGTGCTTTCAGATGTTGTTTGCTCAAACAGTGCATTTACAAGTATTTTTACAACCTTGAGATGCTTCTGCTTTCTGCTGATCCAGCCTTCCCAGGGTGCTTAAATGCCAATTAGGCCAGAATCCATGACCTATCAATCTAAATAGGAAAGATGTCTCAGTAACCATGAAGACCCAGGGCCTCATGATGCCAGTTTTATAAACTCCTTGGATTGTATCTAAATGCAGTCAGCTCTGCAAACCTTCCCTGTGCTGGGCTAGCAGATGCCACTTCAAATCTCAGTCCTCAAACTGTTCTACTGCAGCTTTTAAAGACAGAAAGGGGGAGGAAGAGCTCTGTTCTTTTGAATGCTGGATTCAAAAGCTCTTTGGCTTTCATACACCAGCAGCTGTTGCAGCTGTCAAAGTCACAATTCCGAGACCTATCTCCACCACTGTAGGGAATAATTGGGGATCATGCCGCTGAGCAGGATACTCCACGAGGAAGAGAGATCTTCAGGCACATTCTTTTAAAACCCAGGCATTCATTAAAATTTTGGTCACAGTATGTCTGACATTGCAGGTGCTTGCAGATTCATATACAGGAATGCTTCCCCTTTCATGCTCTTCTCTCTCTCTGCAAGTGCCAGTATGTGAATACAATCATTTTCATGGACCCTGAAAAACAGGCAATTATGGAATAAAAACCCTTCTGCTTCTGCTGGCAGTGTATAAAGTGACAGGAAATTAATTATGCCCAAGTGCACAGTAATATAATATTCAGGAAGTGAGAAAATCATCTGGAAATGAAAAAATGGGGTTTCTTCTTCTTTATAATATCGTGAAATTGTTGTGGAGGCGAACCAAATCCACTTCTCAGTGATGCTGATGTGAATTAACAGAAATGATGTTTATTTGCAATGAAACCTTAGCTTGCATCAGGGTAACAGGAAGCTGGGTTTGCCACATACCCCAGTGGGAAGGTAATTTTGACCAGTTGTCTAATGGTACATAAAGCAATTGGACAAATTGTCTTCCATATCTCTGAAATTTGAATTCAGGCCCAGAGCTGAACTGTGTCTTAAGTTACCACAGAGAGAGGCTGCACAAGGCCTCTTCACAGAGGGAGATGTGGGCTCTGAATATCTTCGTGTTGCAGGGCTTAAAGTCTGTAACCAAATGCCATGGTCTGACTCTCCCTCAGTGGGAGGGAGAGGAAACTCTGCAATCCATCTAGGAAAACAGCATGAAACTCAAATACAGCCAAGCAGCCAATAACTAATTCAAAGTGAGTTAGAGAGATGCTGATCAGAGAGTTCTATCTAGAAAGGATACTTCAAACAGCTATTCATTTTTGTCTGATCTACATAGCTATGGTTGTTTTCTAAATCATCATGGTTTATAAAAAAGTTGGACACCCGAATCAACACTTATTGAAGTGAGAATTGAAATGTGCAGGGCAACTTCTGCAGCAATGAGTGGTCTACAAAGGTTGCAAATGTGTCTGCCACCGTGTTTTTACTGTGTGGCTTGTAAAAGTGCAGATAATTGACCTTTGAATTGGAAAAAGAGAAAAGCAAAAATGAAATGTGCTGGCATGGTCAGAGCTGGGGTCAATTCTTGACATAAGCAAGTCACTTCAGTCTGTGCAAGTACTGAATTTCTTGTGAGTGGTATGTGCATGAGATCAATTAATAAGATATTATATGTTGATATAAAGTATAAGTATAAACTTTTTTGTTAAGGGAATTGGCCTGTGGAACACTAACCTATATAAAATGTGCCTTACAGTATTACTTAATTAGGGCTTTACATTGCATTCCTGGCCTTGTCAGCTGAATGTCTCACTGAAGTGCTTCAGAATTACTAAAAAGCCCATTATTTCAACATCTGACTGATGCTAGGAAAATGTGAATTTTCAATATTTCCAATGCTGATTTTTTAATAGGCATAATTTAAATCAGAACTGCTCCTACTCTCCTAGTTCACAAACTGGTATCCAACTGGAGGAATGTAAGTTATTTTATAATGAAAAGATCAGATCTGAAAGAGAAACTGGAAAAAAATCTCATCTCTTTAATTTAAAACATATCTTTTCTACTCCATTTTGTCTTGGTCCCATCTTTTTTACTTTCTTTGGGGATATAATTGGACTGAAAAATGAAACTAATTGGAACTGTTTGTGCAGAATACTGGGAGTGCCTAGCTGACTGATCCACCCACTTATTTATAAATGAAAACAAGAAGAACACAAGATCTTTTTTACTTTAAAAATTTAACAGTCTTTAAAAAGTAAATGTTTTCTCTATACAGTGATATAGTCTCCTTTTTCAGACAGTTGTCTGAAAAAGCTCTTGCAAATGCTCTGTATTCCATAAGACCAGGATAATGCAAGCCTATATTAACAAAGCTGCTGATTCTGACTGGGCAAAACAATGCTTTACAAAGGTCTCTAAAAATGGTTTTATCTCATAACATTTGTAGAAGGGACAAAGATAAAGCAGATGATATAAACAACAAAAAGGGAGAAATGAAGATGACAAAGAAAGCAAAAAAATTACTTGTCTAACTTGTTTCAGTGCTGAAATGTTTAAACAACCTGTCAGTAATAGCATTTTATTTTTTCCCCGAAGTTGTATATTTGAGTAAAATAATGCAGAAGCACTTACTGAATTATATAGAACTGAGCCTGTACTTGCTACCAGGTGAGAGAAGTGACCTCACTTTTTATGCTTTCCAATTGGCTTTCCATTTTTACATTAGCTATTATGTGGAATAACCCTCTTAAAACCTTGAACAAGGCAGCATTTCAGTCACACAGCAGCTTGTCTATTGAAAGGTCAGTCTCTCTAAATGTCAGCCATCTCTTCCTTTATCTATTTATATTGAATTCAGTGATTTATTTGGTGTGCTTCCCAGCAGATCTGTCATTAGACAACTGTGTTTACAAAAAAAGGCAGTGAGCTGAAGAGAACCTTAATAAATGGTAGATGGGGGTAGAGGACAATTTGGAAAAACAGCGCAATTTTCACAACTCTAGAGGATTGAAATTACATATTTTAGATACCTCATTACTGCAGTTTTTCATAGCTCAGGCCACTAAGTCTCAAGAGCACCATGTCAAACAGGGAGGTGCTGCTTCCTTTGACTGGTATATGGCCAATGAAGCACAGAAAAAGAGACTCCCAAAACCACTAAAATCAGAGTAGTATTAAA
>JAWWLV010000121.1:100848310-100859038 GCA_035041135.1 Platyrinchus mystaceus | reverse complement strand
TTCCTTTGACTGGTATATGGCCAATGAAGCACAGAAAAAGAGACTCCCAAAACCACTAAAATCAGAGTAGTATTAAAAGGGAATTGTCTCCTTGGGACAAGTCCACCTTTATCTGGGATAGTCACCCATGGTGTCGCTGTCGGGTGGAGAGACGACACGGGATCCAGAAGTTGGGAACCAGGAACTCTCTTTATTACGGCTGCTGTGGTTACATTTACACACACTTTGGTAACACATGTTAAAGTATAATTGGTTTCTCAGTCACATAAATAATCCATAATTGGACAGACATGCACATGTCTTCTGCGCATATCTGTCAATAATGACTCAGCACAGAACCAGGAAACCCACTCTGTGTTACAGTTCTTATTGTACGTGATTTCCACCAGGCTATGCATAGACGTTCCGTCTTCCTCTTCTTAGCTTTCACACAGAGACCCCCAGGACCAGCTGGGGCTCTCCCACACCATGGCACCCTTTGTGGTCAATGAAAGGACAGGCACTTTTAGGATATGAGTCCTTATGACTGTATACCTTAAGATAAGAGCAATTAGATCTCAGATGTGTACTGTTCTTTTAGAAACAATCATAAACCGAAGGTGACTGAGCAAGGTGTAGATATTTACATTGGACATCTCAGGATGATTTGCATCATATCTGAAGTGACCTGTCTGGATACAGGAAGGGCCTGGCACCCTGAGTTACCAAGTTCCACTCACACCCTGCCTAAAGGATTCCTTTCCTAACCAATAAACAAAAAGCTCACAAAGAGGGGTGGGAATTTGTGCTTTTGGGTCAGTGCAGCACCATGGTTTTGAAACACAATTGCAATTCTGAGTGTCCAGCACACAAAGATGTGGCATTCACCAACTGCTCAGCAATGCTGAAGATACAATGAAAACCACACCTGGGACATAACTAAGGGTCACGTTTCTTAGAAATACAAAGATCACATACAGTATCTTTACACAGACAGTATCTTTATCACATACTTTAAAAAAAAGTTGCATAAATTAAGATCCTGTACATTTATGTACATGAATTATGCTCAACTCTTGGCATATAATGGAGCATCCTTCCAAAAGTGAGTGCCAAAACCCACATAATAACTGACAGGGAAAAGTAAGTGCCTTTGAGGACATCCAGAGGGAAATCCAATCTGCTGAAATGAAGGTGTCTAAATTAGATGTCTGGTTCCCAACCTGTGTTAATAGCTGCCATATCCCTTCATTGTGGTAATATACCCAGCAGAGTGTAAAGGGCAATGACACTGGCTCAGTTAAGCTGCCTCTGCATTTACATATAGTGCAACTATACCACAGACTCTGCAGGGTGTACTGTCTAGTCTTCAGTTGCTGCTGGACAAGAGCATGAATAAGATTCAACATCTTACCTGCACTATCACATGGACATCTCCTGTCCCCTCTCTGATGGCACTGCATACCTCTGTGTGGGCAATGGAATCACACCCTAAGAGTGGTTCATCTTGACTAAACTGAGGTTTCTGCACAGTGGAGGTCTCCATCGGCACTAGTTATGTTCAACTCTTTTTATGTTCCCTGAGAAAAACTGGCACTATGAGAGTACAATGCATCAACCAACTTCAGAGGTCTATATAAGGGTGCCATAAATGGCACTCTACAAGTCTCTTTTCTGTCCACTGAGGATAAAGAAAGTCTAAATTCAACAGATTGAAAGTAAATAATTAAGTAAATGAATCCTATGATAAGCTACTTATTTCAAAAGCAAATCAATAGTATAAAACCAAGTGACTTTTTTATCATTAATACACTGGGTCAATTTGTCTTGGCTCTTTTGCTCTGTAAGGAAATTGTATATTGAAAAATCAACAAAGTATGAGTTGTTTAAATAATGTGGTTTAAATAGTCCCATGCCTTTCTGTAGTCATTTTGACTGACTTAGAGATAAGGAAACAGTTACAAATATGTTCCCATACTGCCACTTATTTCTTTTATGTGCAATTGAAGTTTATTGTTATATTTTTTCTCTCTTTTATCTTTCAGCATGTATTTGCTTCATAAGTATTAGAAATTATAGCATGGGAGGAAGGAAAGAATTTCAATGTTTGATCCGGAAGTTTTACCCAATTTCTCTTTGTTTGTCATTCAAAAGACCCTTTTTTCATTGGTTTTAATAATTTCTACTAAAATACTTTAACTCTCTTTGATTTTAATCTGTGAGATGTACCCTGTTGAATATTTATAATTTGCTACCAAATAGATTATTGTGGGCCTGTTTTGTTCTCACTCCTAAACAAGTGAACCCAAGACCTTTTAAGATAAAAGTATAAAGGATGATGAAATTACATTTAAACTGCAAGACAAATATTAACTTGTAAGTAAATTTAACATCACAGGGACAAATTTGGTCAAAAGAGAGTTCCCATTTGATTCTTTTGACATGGCACACAAGGGTTCTTGTGCATTTCTTCACTGTCAGAATTTACAGCCGGCAGTCAATGAGCTCAGCTAATTAAAGATTGCTCTGGGTCTGTATGGTTCTTGTCTCTTAAGTCTCTCTTTAATTCTTTAACAGATTTACTCATCCAGTTCATAAAACGCACTCTATCTACACAGAAATTTTCCTGATGTATTGAGATGAGAAGGTTTGATATATCCAGTTGTTGTTTAACCCCAGCCAGCAACCAAGCCCCACACGGCTGCTCACTCACTCCCCTACCAGCAGGGCAGAGGAGAGAACTGGAAGGGTAAAACCTGGGAAACTCATGGGTTGAAATTAAGACAGTTCAATGGGTAAAGCAAAAGCCATGCACACAAAACCAGCAAAACTAAGAAGTCACTGCTTTCCATGGGCATCTTCAGGAGAGCAGGGCCCCATCACGCATAACTGTTACTTGGGAATACAAACAGCATCATTCCAAATGTCCCCCCTTCTTCCTTCTGTCCTCCATTTTATATACTGAGGAAGATGCCATATGGTGTGTGTGGGATATATGTTTGGTCAGTTGGGGTCACTTGTCCTGGCTGTCTCTCCTCCCAACTTCCTATGCACCCCAACTTCCTTGACAATATGGCAGTATGAGGAGCAGAAAAGGCCTTGGCTCCGTATAAGACCTGCCCAACAATAACAAAAGCATCTCTATTTTATTGACATTGTGTTCACCACAAACCCAAAATATAACTCCATACTAACCACTGTGAAGAAAATTAACTCTACCCCATTCAAAACCAGCACACCAGTTCATCCTCAAAATAGTTTGCTTTTTTCCCCTTCCACTATCCCCTTGGGAAGATTGTTCCACAGTTTTACTGCTTTAAGAAGTAGGAAATCTCTTCTATACTCACTTTCAGTTTATTACAAGACAATTGAATCCAGGTGTTTGATGCTCTGGTACCACTGAATGAAATTAGTGTCCCGTCAGTTAAAGTTTTGTCCATATTACCTGTACTAATCTCAACCAGCAACCGTTGCTCTCTGAAGAAGACTTTTTCATGTCTGACACTTTATATCAGTACTTCTCCAAATTAATCCAAAATCATCCTGATTTGCAAGAATTTTCTTTTGTAAATGCATTTGTTATATTTGAAATGAAATGCAATGTCTTCGTAAGTGAAAGTTCCAAGCTATGTTTAGCACTGTTCCACAGCTCAATACCAATTATAGTGCATACTAAGACTGAACCAGCAAATTTGCTTTGACCATGCCTGTGCTGTGTGAAAATGCAGGTCTTTATGTGCCCAGAGTTAGTAAACTAGTAGTTTTCATGCATACTAAAGAAAGATTAGCGGAAAGAGATAATATTACAGAATAATGAATTCTTCCCACAGACCATCTGTTCTTCTGCTACACTAAAAAAAAAAAAAAATAAATAAAAAAAAAAATCTGAATCCAATTCCTTTTCTTTGATTAGAGGTTTCTTTGCAAATCATTGTCTTAACTACAAAAACAGATAATGTTTTCATTAAACCCTGGATTGGAAGAAAATGTACTTCTTCCTTGTATATTGTTAATAAATGGATGTTAGTTATCTGTGGGTTGTTAACAGCTTTAGAACCCAAACCTCTGTATTTTTTCTGTAAAACAGTGAAGCTATTTATAGATAGAGCTCTCCTGACAGAGAGTTCAAGAGAAAGGGTGTAAGAAAGAAAATCCCAGGGTACAAGCTCTGCCATTCATGAGAAGCTACTTACAAAATGATGTTTTTCTGATTTAGGAAAGGAACACGTATTTAAAAGACCTTTCTGTTCTTTTGTGCCATACTTCACAAGCTGCCTCAAAAACCCTACGTAATTTTGTCATCTGGGAAATGCTCTGTGCAAGCCTCAAGGTTCATAAAATGCAGGACTTAATTCTCCCTTGCCCTTCTTGCTGGTCCCTCTCTTTGCACTCCTTCCTCAGCCAGGCTCCCCTGCTGCCAAAAGGCCTTCCAGTCTTCATCAAAATATTCCCCACCCTGGTGATTGGGAGGTATAAAAAGAAGGGTATCCCCACAGTGACACCTTTCTGACCCCAGCCACACCAAAATTAGTCTCTCTGAATCTCTCACAAGAGAGCCACAGCACAGGTGTCTCTGATGCCCAGGGTCTGATTTCTAAGATGCAGCCTGAGCCAGACAACAAATGTGGGAGCCACGTTTCCTTAGTACCTATCTTCCATAGCTCCACCTTTTAATACTTCAAAAACAAGAGCATTAGCATGTATAATAAATAGAATACTCCTTGATTTTCTTGTGACTTGGGGCCAGAAGCAGTGTGCCCCAAGGGACCAGGGATGGCTGACAGATAAGAACTGCTATGCCAACACTTTACTCGCTATGGCAGGTAAATTTCTACACCCTTTACAGATTTATCTTTCCTCCCCGCTTGCCCTTCACATATTCCATGAGTTGAGACACAGATAGGAAGGACAACTTGCCTCCTCTGCAGCATCCTCATTCTTGCTGATGATATTATTCCTGTATCATGTGCATAGTAGAAACTGGATATACCATAGGAGATGTGTAAGAGAAATATCACACACTCCTAGGTATCTTGCATATGGGTCAGTCTGATAAAACCTACACAGTGAATAATTGCACAGCCTGCACTTTGGGTACCAGGACTTGTGAAGGAGAGGCATACTTTCATTTCTAACCTGTTACAACTGTTTATAGCTCTCCTGTTAAAAAATCAGCTGAAACACCTGATGTCCATTGAGCCCATTTTATGAAACATTTATTCATCTGTTAGTTTGTATATGAGTACATCGAATTGCTATGAATGCTTTTGTTGATCTGAATTAGAGCAGAGGGTTTCAGAATCATCAAAGTAAGATGCTTCATGAATGAAGAGCTGATAGTTTCTACTTCCCTACAGTTACAAGCTGGATGCATTCAGTGCAGTAGACTGTACTTTCCATCTCTGTAATGAGAGACTGTTTGATTGGATCCGGTTCTCCAGGATTCCAAACCACAAGGGAAGACACTGCTGTTGAGAGCAAGAAAGGCTTACAGTTATCAAATGGATGAGGTTTTCCGTATATCTGTAGATTCTATGGTTACTTATCACAGTCTGTGGGCTTTCCTTAGAGCCACAAAAGCAGCAGGACTTTCTGTAGGAAACACCAATCTGCCCAGTACCATCAGCACTCTTGGAGGATCACAGATTCTGTCAGGCACAGACAAGTTATCGGTGTCAAGAGCATGACAGAATCTCCTTCAGTGTTTCTTTTGAGACTTTCTCCTCTGGCTCATGTTTTCAGGAAATGTGAACTCCAATATATCTTTGGAGTGCTAACAAGTATGGTGCTACTCCCTTCCTAATGTCTACTGCAGGAAGAACTGGCCTTCATAACACCATTTTTCAGTTTCTCTTTGAGGTTGGCTCTTGGATTTATTTTAAAATGTCCATTAACCTGAAATTATTTCTGATCATATGAAACATAGTGCTGGTAGAGCTTCTTGCCCTTTTTGTCCTCCCACAGCACTAAAGGTTACCTCAGCAGGTGCCCGTCTTAAGCCATGACCTCATGGCTCTTTCCTGAGTTGGCTTTCAAGATCAAAAGATAAAAATCTACAGTTTATCCAAGGAAAAGCATGAAGTTCATAGGAGCTTTTTTGGATTCTAGATTTCAGAGATCTTCTCTCTCACAAGACAGGTAAAATCCTATCATGGGTCTGTTCTGAAACCTCCAAGCTCAACAGCTCCAGAAGTCCCATTCTTGGGTAAGAGGGTTACTGTAGAGGAAGTCTAACAGACTTCCTCTACAACTTCATCTATACCACAGACAACAGAGTCTGTCTGGGGTCCTAATTAACCCAGAGGTCCTAGTCACAGCGACACTGCAGGTTGATCTTCATGCACTGACTAGAAAAAAAGATTTGTATTGGTTGAGAAATTGCATTGTGCAAGTCCCCTGAGAGTCACAAGTTTTAAAAACTGACTACACAAATTGAACAGAGAGACACTGGAAAATATCCACCTTTCTTGTAAGTTAAAGACCTTCTTTCAAGCTTCCAGAAATATACTACTGGTTATGTACTTTGGTGTCTATTGCCTTTTTCTATACTTCTTTGTTTCCATGCTAGATCATAAAGCTGTACATCCTTAGCTCTTTCTATATCATCCACATCCTTCTCTCTTTCAACATCACCCAATGTACGCAAAGAAAACAACATACCAGGTTTTCCCTTTAATGAAGCTGTCTTCTGAGTCCTGGTGAATGTAAACTGTGATAATCCCTACTGAAGCCAATAGTGATATATCAGTGAAACCAGTGCTGTGAAAATAAATTCAGAGGAGAGACAAACAATAGGGCCTGAACCAAAACAGACTCTGAACATTGCTAAGAGCTTAATACCAATATTTCATAAATGTCTCCTTTTTGTTAAAGGCTCAATTGCAGGGCTGGGGAAAGTAGGATTGGAATGAAACCTCTGGCAATGTCTACGCTAATAAAACATTCGTGACTGCACTAATATGGCAGACAAGGAGACTGTTCTCCAGTCTTGACAGCCAGTGGCACAAAATGACTTCAAATAACTCCCTCCTATCCCAAGTGTGACCTCATCTATGCTGCACAGAAGGATATATATATCTATCTCACATATTATGCAGAAATGTTAACTAGGAGTGTGCTCTGGACACCAGAATAAACTGTTCTAGCAAGAAAGATACCAAATAAACAATGTGAATTTTAAATGTTGAGGTTCTTAGTCTGTTGTTGCAGCACTGTAAAGTTTACAAGCCCAACCGCAACTTCAGAAAGCCTCTCAGTCAATCCTGTGCTCCAGGACAGGATCAGGTCTACCACCTATGATATTCCCTCCAAAAAATGGTGTTTTACCTTTTTTTTCCAAAAGGTTGTGTTGAAAACTCTACAACTGCTCTAGGCAACCAAGTTCAATGCTCTGTACACACATCAGTAGAATTTTTTTCCTGTGGTCACACTGAAGTCTCCCACTCCCTCATCTTATGCTCGTTATTACTCATCCTGTCCACTGAAAGTGCAGATCCAAATATAGACAATTTAGAGCACATATATGCCATGATTCTGGCTCATCAGTTGCTTACATTTAAATATGGAACTATGAAGAAGTAATTCAAATCCACCATGAACACACACTCTCTTACATACCAAAGGCAAGGAGCAAGTACCGTGCCATTTAATAAAATCTAGTTCAAAATATCATCATTTAAACAAATCATCCTAAGATAAATAAACCATGAATTAAAGCTCTCCACAGTTTCACCTAGAAGAAAAGATCCAGCACTAGGGTGCAGAAATGGTCTTTACTTCAGTGAAGCTCAAATAAAACTGGGAATGTTTCTTTTCTCAACTTTACTCATTTATAAAGTGCCTGTTGCTATAGCAGCTAAATGCTAGTAACAAACATGCATAAACAGAAATTCTTATCAAAAATGTATTGTGATGGTTAATGGCTGATTTTATTCCTATTTCTCTATTAAATACACATGCCATGATCTGATACATGTGAAAACATTGGCCACTGGTGTTGCACAGGCCATATAGAGAGATATTTTCATTTTCTTCTTGCCATTTGCCTGAATTGATATATATAACCCTGTGGAAGTTTCCACTGTCATTTGCACTTTAATAGAATAAATATCTGTAGGAATGTTTTGGAAATTTGTTATCTGGATGTATAAAGCACTGAGCTCTTGGGATGAAGGACTATGTACACTATCAGTACAGAATGACTATAGCCTTGGCCTAATTTGGAAGTGGTGTGTTAAGGAATATAAAGCATACACCAATGATCTAGAAGGTCTTCAGGCCAGCATGAGCTTAGGCAAGCAAAATGTCACAGAAATATGTCCCCTTTCAAAAACCCTATGACGCCAGTCCTCTGAAACTGGACCCAAACAGTTGAGTGAGCAGAAGCTGTTGCAGGCAGAGTGTTCTTTGCCCTCCACCCCCATGTGCATTGAGCCCTCTTCTGAACTCCTTCCCAGGGCTATCTCTTTCTGACAGATCCAGACCTGCCTCACTGCAGTGGTGGAAGCACAACTCTTCACAGAAATGACCTCCCAGGTGAGATGATTCTAAAAAGAAGAGCAAATAAAAAAACGGTAATGAACAATTCTGGAAAGAAAAGACAACAAGAAAAGTCAAAGAAGGTCATTAAGACATTCAGGGTGCTGCATATTGAACTGACTCCTTTGACCATTTTTTTCCATCAAAATGGCATGTGGGATAGATTTATTGAATGCAAAGGCCTTGCAGATCTGTGGAAGCTTTTTCAGGAAGCTTCTGACAAAACAAAAGTGGAAAAATGTCCCATCTGTTCAGATACTAGATGCACAGCTGGAATTGAGCACAGGGCTTAAAGGCAATGCGGGCAAGGAAAGGAGTGCAGCAAGGCAGCAGAGCTCAGGATGGTCCAGGGAGTATCCCTAAGTGTCTGATAGCATTTTCTCTGCAAAATAGGTGGTAAAAAGATTTTTGTCTTTTTGTGACCATGATGAAAACATAGCACTCAAAGCAGCCTGGTTTGGCCTGGTTGCTTATGCAGCTGTGGAGAACCAGCTTGTGACAGTCACTTCTCACCTTCCATCAACAGATGCTGTCTTACTCAAGGCTTCCCTTAGCCCTGTGGTGCATCACGGACTTCTCAGCACTGTCACCTGAGGACATGGGAGCCAGGCTGAAGCAAGGCCTGAAGTCCATACCTCTATTCTCAGTTGTGCCTCAAAGCCCAGAAAAGCATCTTGTTAAGTGTTCTACTGCTGGGGTTAAAAGCCCATCTGTTGGTGGCAAAGGGCTTACAGCTGGGCATGGAGTAGGTCTGAAGTGACACCACCAATACTTGCTCATCAATGGGGTTGCAAGGCAGCTAGTGGTCTCCTGCTGAGCCAGGTGGCACAGCTGTGCCCAAGAGGGATTCAGCTGCTTAGCAGTGTAGCTGCAACCTTCCCTGGGGACTCTGCTGAGGAAACGTTCCAGAAAAGGTGAGAAGTCTTCTGCTGGCCCCTGGCACCACTGCTCTTGCAGATACTTTCCATGTGACTAATTTGCTGAAGCCAGCTCAAACAGGAGAGTGTGTATTGATTGTTACACTGTTATGCATTATTTTGCATTATGTTGTCCCAAGCAGGCTGTACACAAAGACATGAATCCTCAGCTTATCCTGGAGTTGCATTGAAGAGCCAATAGAGCATGTAACCAGTTATTTTAGATCCTAGATTGATATATATATCTTACAGACTACAGTGGGTTGATCCTGGCTAGCAGCTGAGTCCCCACCCAGCTGTGGGTTGAGATACTAGATGAGAGTTAATAGTTTAATAGGTGAAACAAAGTTGCATGCAGAAGCAAAGAAAAATAAGTGTAAAGCACTTATAAGTGTAAGCACTGCTCAGCAATAACTAAAACATCCCTGTGTTATCAACACTATTTTAGTCACAAATCCAAAACATGGCACCATATGAGCTGCTGTGAAGAATGTTCACTGCATCCCAACCAGACCCAGTACATATTCTCATATGTTTCAAGCATAAATCCCCTTGTTTAGTCTCTTTACTGCTTCTTAGGGCTTATTTTTTCAATGCAATAATGGTGTTGATATTGTTAGTTATGGGTTGTTAACTCAGAATTTAGTATAGAATAATTAATGTTTTTTCATCAAAAATGGAGAGCTTTTTTTTTTTACGGAGAGCTAACCAGCACAAGGCTGTCATTTGTTGCAATAAGTAGCTGAAGAATTATCTGTTTAGGGCATTTTCCTTCAGTAGCTGGAATCACACCCTATAGAAACATGTGGGTAGGAGGGGTTTTGGTTAGGAAGGGCAATGCCTGCAATAGCATAGTGCAAGGGTCCTCAAACTACGGCCCACAGGCTGGGTATGGCCCCCTAGAGTCCTTAATCCAGCCCGCCCCACCCCCCGCCAGAGGTTGGGGGTGGAAACCAAGCAGCCCCGTCCTCCTCCTCCTCCTCTATGATGCGTGGCGGGCGAGAGGCGGGGGCGTCTCTTCTGCCGGGCAGGCAGTGTCGGCAGCCTCTGGACTGCGAGATCCAGCCAACTCGGGCAAATCACCAGAGCCCCGGTGGCAAAGTTCCTTCAGTCCCTTCTGGCCACCCTTTCCGGACTGCATGGCTGGGCTGAGGAGGGGGGTGGTGGCATCAGCGAGGTGGGCGGCTCCCCTGTCTCTCCCTCCCTCCCTCCAGCTTCCAGACAGGACAAGCAAGCCAGCACCAGTGGGAAGCATGTGCACCATCATGTCAAAAAAAAGAAAAATTGACTCAGA
>JAWWLV010000121.1:100818527-100841862 GCA_035041135.1 Platyrinchus mystaceus | reverse complement strand
CTAAAAAATCCATTGCGCAGGCTTGAAAGGTAAAAAGACCTTTCCCAAATCTTCGTTCGCGAAGACTGGCCACGTTTATATGCAATAATACTTATGCTTAAGCTGTATCTTTGTGTGAGTGCAAATATGTTGCCTTTTCCCCATGATGCTGAGTCCCTACCTGCAATCCCACCTCACACGATGTACCAGATCCTGGAGATAAATATCATCTTTGAGGGTTTAATCCATCCTTGATGGACTAAAAATGCTGAAGATGTCCAGCATTTTTAATTGTCCCTTTATTTTTTAACTTCTAGATGAGTTAACAGAGCACAGTCCACTGCTGCTATAAGTTGTTGGCTTATGCAGTGTGGATTACATTCCCCTACAAACTGTCAAAATGTTTCTTGAGGAAACCACAAGGAAACAGCTATATTCAATGGTTATGTATTAGTTCTTCAAAATAAGCAACAGTGGTGTGTTTTATTTTATTGGTTTTTAATAACCTTAAATAAATTGCTGCAAAAGCAAACAAATTGTGCAAATATTGTTCTTGGCTGATTTACCAGTGAGGGTGTTTATAACTGCACAATTGCATGTAAATCTAAGAAGAATTAGAAAGACAGTCTAGCTGCAGGCTGAGAGCCGGTTTATGGGCACTTTTGAGGATTAATGGCTGTTGTTATTGTGACATTTAAACCATTTATGAGATAAATGGCTGAGATACAATGCAGGTACGACTGCTTTTTAGAGCTGTGGGATACTTATATGCCTGGAGAGCAGCTTCTTATAGATAGTTCGTGGAGGGTGTTTCTTTTTGAAAAAATCAGGGTATAATCAGTTTCTCTGTCTCTGATCCCATTCACCCAAAAAGAGGCAACAGAAATTTGGTACCCTGAATAAAACCTGATTCCTAGTTCATATCCTCTCTACTGTACTCGCTGACTTCTGAGAGAGCTGAGGATACCATGGATACTCATTAAACTTTTCCTCTCACCATACCCTTTGTAATAAAGGTAAAATGCTGCAATGGAAACTTTTTGTGATGTTTGTTTTGAAAGAAATGATATAACAAGATAACAGGAGAGTTTGCCTCTTGCAATCTCTGTCTAAGATCAGAGCTATCTTTGAAGCCTGGCTTGGATGGATGTCACAGCACTGGAACAGGCAACTGCTGTTCTGCTGTCTGCTTTCAAATTTATGAGATACAAACAGGGAAAAAAATGCCTTAGCACTTTTATCAATGAAATTTCTACAGGAGAAAACCCAAGGTCTATGAATCTCTTAGAATTTTGCTTGATGGAATTTGCCCAAGGATGATATCTGAGACAAGAAGGGCTACAACTGGGGCTAAGGGCTAAGTGCTGATTGGTGCTCTTTATTTAAATTATGCTCTGCCCCCTGCCCTGGTCTTTATTGTTGATGCTACTCACTTGTGAGCCTGGTTATTGACATTAAGTCAGCCATACTGGCTAACTCCCTCCCAAAATTTTCCCATTCATAGTCTCCAAAATAAAAAAAGTGTTTCCAAGTGCCAGGAAAATGGAGAGGATGAGAAGGCTTGGACTATGAGCCCATGAAGTTGTCATTCAGCTTTGTTCCTGGTGCTAAGGGAGAGGCAGGACTAAGGGTTCACCTTTCCCATAGTATATCAAAACACAATATGTGTCATGGTGGTTTCTGCTCCTGGCTGTCCAGCTGGGCATCATAGGAAAGACAAAATGTTTTCTAAGGAACCATTAAAGAGAGACAGCTCTGTTTGAGGAAAATGAAATGACAGACAAAGGTGTGTCTGAAAATTAGCCTAATGCAGGGCTATTTAGTGAGGCAGATGTAGGCTGAAAGAGGAGGTGTAGTGCAGCCATGAATAAGATGTTCTAAAAGCCCAGAGCTTTTCTTCTCCTAAGCATACAGCAACAGCACAGGGTTATATTGTGGAGTGATAGCAATTTCTGCTTAGTGGACTGGTTGTTCCCAGCAATAATGTGCTCTTAATGGGGAAATATCCTCCATCAATCTGAAAGATGGATAGGTGGTTTTGAAGAAGAAAGAAAGATGACGATTAATGGTGAAATAGCAAAGCTATAAAAGGTTATTGAGCGGTGCAAAGTTACAGTCTTTGATCTGTGGCACTGAAAAGTACTCTCTAGGGTGCCTCCTCAAGCAATTCACAGCAACATGAATGCTGCTGATGATAGCTGAGAGCAGAGAAATGGTGCTTTCAAGGGTAGCTGCCTTTCTTTAATGAGATACATGCCTTTAAGTGGCTTGGACACCTCTGAAAATAGTGTCTGCTTAAATTCAGGCATGGTAACACATGGTAAACGGGATGAGTTGACACCCTGCAGTGTTTAAAATGGGATTCAGCTGGGCAGCTGTGCTGCTCTGGCACTCGTCACTTGAGAGGACATCCTCTTCCCTGTTTGCAGCACACCTAGAAAGTAAGGAGCTAGGGACGGCTTTGTAGTAGTGGTGGTAGAGATTTTTTTTTATTATTTTTTTTTTTCTGTATTCTTCCAAAATACTATGCTAGAAGCCCCATCTAGCAAGGACAAAGGTTTCTGCAGTAGCTGCAGCTGTACCTGTATTCTTTCCTGTGCTGTGTTGTACTGAAGAGCTGTTAGTTAAAAATGGGACTCGCTCACGTTCTTTGGCTCTGAAGTTGATTTGATAAGGATCAAGGGGCTTTGGTGATTAAACTAAATAGGCCTGTTATTCAAAGGTAGCATTCCTGAAATAAAGTATGTAAACACTTTCATGCATAACTGATGCATTTCAAATGCCACTCATGCAGGGAGGGAGCATTATTAGTGTCAGACCCAATTCTTGTCAAGAGGATGATGGGAGGGCTCATCATAGAGTAGTGCAATAGGATGGGTGGGGTTTCAAACTCTTACAAACTCTTTTCTATACTTTTCCCACCTTTAAGAAAGATCTCCTTCAGAGAATAGGTGAACAATAAGAGCTAACACAAACAGCTTCTGAATACAAGAAATTATCTTCTTTAGTGGTTATGAGCATTACAAACTACTCATTTAAATTCAGACTGGAAATAAAATTAGTGAGTATGCTGTGACTGTTTCTGAAGTTGTTCCATACGACCATCATTCCTGTGTAATTTCTTTCAGCCCAAGTTTTAAAGCACTTTGCAGACATTAATTACATGCACCTACCATGTGGCAGGACAAGAGAAGAGATGATGATACAAGAAGTAAGAACAGGATGAAATAGTCTGCATGACTGTTAGAAGACACTCTGGCTAGGCTGAGGTTTGTCCCTAATGCTTTGTGTCCTTCTGTAATACATTGCCAACTTCCAATTATTTTCAGCCAGATTCCTCAAATGATACCCACTTGAATGGCTCTATATATGAGTGAGACAAGTACAGGAAATGGAGCATTCAAAAGACATGTAATTAATAACAGTATTCTCTTGAAAAATGTATCAACTCTGGGCCCACTTTCAGACAGTTACTTAGCAAGTGTAGAAGTGCTGCTTCTTCTATATGGGTTCTCTAGATCTGAGTAGCCCTAATTGTTCTGCATTACCCCTGAACCAATTATATAATTGTCCTTAAAGAGTCATTTATCTACTAAGGTGTCTTCTCACTTTTAAAAACCCCTATATATTAGTGAGTACAGGCCCTGTGTGCAACCTTGTCTCATCCTGCACTAATTTCTCACTCAAGAAAGGTTTTAGTTATTGAAGGTCCCCTTGCTGTAGCTAGAGCCTATTAAACTAAGTTTTCTGTGTTGACCATAGGGAAGAACATGTTCCCTTATGTGAGTGCTGATATCTCTCCCCTTGGGCCACAGGGTGATAGCAGGTTTCCTCTGATGGCAAAGCTGGCTGAGAGCAGTACTGCTCTCCTTGCTGTGCAGTAGCCCCCTCTTCTCTTGCTCAACCCAGTCAGTCCCTGCCTGCCCGAGGCTCTGCAGCACAATGACTGAGAGCTTCTTCTCTGCTTCTCTTACAGGGGGGTATCTAAAGATAACCCCAGACCTGGAGACCAGTCCAGCCCTTAAGCTATTGATACCAAACTGCTGTGGAGAGGCCAGTGACTTCACGCCTGAGGAAAACTACAATATTCATATTCTGCCTTCTCCAGCTTGATCAGTCTAGCTGCAGACTCTTTGTAGCTGTGTAGTCCTTGAAGCACAGAGCTCAAAGCAGTATATGACATGTAAGTCCCCATAACTCCTCACTGAAGTTGTTTTTTTCCATGTGTTGAAAGACAGCACACCTTTTCGTATTTCCTAGCATGCCCCTAGATGTCTTTGTCTTCCATAAAAGTGCTACAGGCTGATTCACATTCAGTTTATGTCCTATTGTGTTTAAATTTGTATATCTTGACTATGTCCTTGTGTTTGCCTTAAGTGGTTTTGAGTATACAAAGTCTAGTTGTTCTTCTCATATTTTCTGTAAAATGCATTTCTTTCTGCCTGAAATGAAACCTGTAAACAATATCACACTAGAGGGAAACAAATGTATTAAAGAAAGCCTGTTTGTTTTTTAACTAAGACTCTTAAATGTTAAAGCCGGTGTAAGCGCTCTACTGGAAATTCGGAATTGGTGTAGGGGTCTTTTTTTCTGGAATAGGTTTTTGGTTGTTTTATTTCACTTTGGTTTTTGGCTTTTTTTAATATGGTGACAAAATTTGACCTGGCTTGTTAAAATGCTTAATTATCAGGCACATAATTCTGTAGGCACATAATCATTCTCAGAAGTAAGTGCAGTCCTGTAGAACCCAGTCCTGGGGTTGTGAGGAGCTGTGTGGAGACATGCTCAAAGCCTCTGGCATATATGTGTGTGTGTCCTCCCACCGCCCTGCCCGTCCAGAGTGAGGGCTGGGAATGATGCTGTGTCACTGGCAGGATGTACTGCTGCCTCAGGCTGGACAGTGCTGTACAAAAATGGTAACAACATTTTTTGATCCAAGGTCAGGGTGCATATTTGGACGCTGGGATCTAGATTATTGTTTTAATTTTAGTAACACAGACATGAGCAGATTCATTCACCCAGCTCAATTCATATTGCAAAAGAAGCCAAGTATTTAAATAGATCTACTACTCTTTATACTCTTGTGTAAAGATCTCTCCTTCATTCTTGAAAGATTAGAAATGAAACAAATTTCACAGCAGTGTTCCCTCTATGAGTTCATTCAGCAATTTCTGATCTTTCACAGGTAACCTACAGCACTCTTCTCTCTGTAAGTCCATTAAGCAATTTCTGATATATGTTGTTGTGAGACCTGAACTGAGCTAGGCACATTTTGTATTCTGTCAAAGAGCTGAAAGCAGGCAAGACTTCAACAGAGAAGGTGACATCATTCATTAGAGGAAAACAGTTGAATGACTCTGATATCTTAAATAATTATAATTGTGTATCTCTTCAGTGAGACACTTCATATTTTGGCAGCTAGTAACAGCAAAATCGGGGCTCATAAAGAATTGTTAGCTATAAAAATGGCAAGCTTCAAGGATGCATGTGAAGCAAAGCAGAGAAAATGTCTCTTCCTCTTTGAGGAATAAATAACAAGCTGATGGAAGATGTTGGTATAAACTTTGAATCCCAAACAGACTGTTAGGATGCTCTGGTTATGAGTAAAAGCATGCTTTTGTGAACTAAAATCTACCAATGCACAGATGTACCACCTAAAAATCTGCAGTGTGGGAATGTATTTATTTTGTTAATCTCAGGTGTCTGGTGGGAATTACTTGAATGACTGTTAGCAACTAAGTGTCTTAAATGGGAATAAGATGATGTCTTTGCATGACTTGTCAGAGAAAATATATCATCAAATTGTCCTATAACAATCAGAAAATCTTTTGAAAATGTTTAACTGTTGGTAATAACCTAATAGGAGTTTATTCTCCCTTTGGATGCTTGAGCAAGCCTTAGTTCGAGTAAGTTCTTGGAAGTTTGTTTAACCTTTCATTCCCTTAAACAAACTGCATTTTCAGCCCCACTGTGAGATGAACTTAACCCTCCCATCTATTCTGTTGCCCTGTTACCTGTTGTCTCATAGCCTTGAAGGAAAGGACTCTTCAGAAAAGCTCGGGAGAGCTAATAAGCAACAGCATGTTGCTGTTCTGGAAAGTAAAAAATGATGGCTAATGAAGGATTAAACTACAGCCAAATCCCATTTGATCATGCTGGTGGAACTATTTGAGCCTCTTGATGTACTCAGATGTCTTGAGACAAAAGTGGTATGGTGGGCTGACCCCAGATAGCAGCTAAGCACCCACACAGCTGCTTGCTCACTCTCCTTCCAGATGGGATGGGGAGAGAACAGGAAGAGCAAAAGTGAGAAAATTTGTGGGTCAAGATCATTAAATTTTAATAAAGGAAGGAGAGAGGGAAAATAAAATAACACAAAGGCATTTAGTCATCACCTCCTAACTGATGCACCATGAAATATTTTCCTTGCAAGACAAAACTCTACATCTTTTTGTTGCTGAGCACAGTGTCACATGCCTTGGAGCATCTCTTCAGCCAGTTTGGGTCAGCTCTTCTAGTTGTGTTTCTTCTCAACTTCTTGCCTGTTCTTGACCTATTCAATGAGGTGGGACAGAGTGAGAAACAGAGAAGGCCTTGACACTGTGCAAGAATTGTTGATCAATAGAAAAAATAATTATGTGTCAAGACATATCTGTTTTGGTCACAAATCCAAAGCACAGCACCATGTGGGCTGTAACAAATGAAGTTAACTCCATCCCAGCCAGAGCCACTATAGCAGCAAATTGGGGACTGCACACCTGATAACGAATTTTTGTTGAGCAAGTTGGTGGCAGGGGGATTATTTTTTTTTCTCATTTTCACTATTTCCAGCAGGCAGTAATTTTGCATGAACTGAAGCAGGCTTGCTCATCATCCATGCCTTGTAAAGACAGCATATGCAGAATTGCTAGAAAAAATGAGCAAACTCCCATTTTTCTTTAGAAATTTCACCTTTCAAATTACCTTTTTAGATTTTTTTTGAGAAAAAACACTGATAGACTTTCTCACACAGGTTACTCTAGATCTTTAAAATTTGGTTTTCTTGATTCAAACTCTATCCTTCCTCATTTATACAAGTACGCCCTCAAAATTCCCATGTGCTCTGTATGAAGTTCTGATGGATTGGCAAGGAAAATAGACTTTGAGCTTTCTATCTGCTGGGGTAAATGTGAAGGTATGATTATATTTTTCTTTAGGAACAGGAATAAAATCCCCACCTCATGGAAAATTTGCATTCCTGTTGGTTGCTCTTTGTGGGCTGCCTGTTTAGTGCAGCGATGTGGGAAAATGTGATTGTATTTACTGAAATTACAGTGCTGGCCTCCAGCCCTTTCTGTAAGCTCTGGTGCAAGGAGACTTCCAGTTACTGATTTTTGCCAGATAGTAATGAAATTAGTTCATAATGTGGTGCTTTAAAGCAGTTGACTCCACAAAGTAATTTGGCTGCTCCTGCTAATATAATAAAAACCCATGAAAACTGTTCTGTATTTAAAAGTGAATTTGGAAAGATATTCCTCTAGAGGTAATTCATAGAATCATAGACTGGTTTGAATTGGAAGGGACCTTCCCTGCCATGGGCAAGGACACCTTCCACTAGACTGGGTTGCTCAAAGCCCCATCTGACCTGGCCTGCAACACTTTCAGGGATGGAGCATACACAATTTCTTCAAATCTGATTCTGAGGACATCACTGTCTTTTTGTCAGCTCCAAAATTTGAATACCCCCAACAGGCTGTCACTTCCCTCTGGGCCCGCCTAAGCTCTGTGGGTGTTCAGTACCTCTGCAATTAAATGAAATTAATTTCTTAGGAGTGTAGAGGTCTAATTCAGAGTCCAACAGAACCCAACTCCTGAAGCATGTGTACATGCTCTCTCTGTGAATATTGCATGAATTGACTGAAAATTGAATTATTGACTTGTCAATCCTGTACACCATAAATCAAGGTTTCTGGGAGATGAGCTAAAAATTATAGTGGATCATTACCGCTGCCATCTTTGGAAGAGTGAACTATCCTCTGAGTCACTGCCTAAGGGAGTTATCTGACAACAATTGCTCACTTTGTATAAAGAGTATGCATTATACCTGAATAACAGGACTTTACTTGCCTTATAGCAGGAACAAGGCGGGATTTAACACAAGGCAATCCTCTCAGCATCCTGTCATAGATATTATTTTAAAGTGCCTAATGCTAAAATGCTGCACAAGTACTTACTTTGTGATAAGAATGATATTCAAGGGTGGCTTATCACTATACATGGCAAGATCTCATTGCCAGTTACTTGGTGGAATTTGAACTTCAGATCAAGTGCTTGGCTCCCTGACAACACTGTGGTTAGGCCAGTGCCTAACCGGGTCTATGAAACCCAGCCATCAACTGTGTCAGTAGCCATGCTCCTCTAGCAATTGTCTTGGTCATCATTTAATGCTGAGCCATGATTTGTTCTTTTTCTTCTGTTTGAGCAGAAGAAAGTGGACCTGTAACTGTAATAACTTTCAGGAAGAGTATGTCTTTCCTGTGTATAATTCCATTGAAGGTTCAGGTTCAGGGGAGTTCCTGGTTCTGCAAGTCTATTTTAGCTCATAGTTATTCCAAGGATCCTTTTAAAGTGAGCTGGAGGTTTTCTGACACAATGGGTGGGGTGTGTACTCTGGGTTAGTGAGTAAGAGTTTATCAGGTAGACAGCTAACACTTCTGATGGGAGATCAAGGCTAGATTAAGTCTCCTAAATACAATCAACTACGTACAAAGTGTCAAAGCTCCACTACCATTAATGAAGATCTAGTAAAAGCAATCAATGAATGATTCAGCTGACCAGCCACTAGGTACCTACTTTATGGTGAGCTGAATTGCTCTTCAGGCTCCAGTGACTGTAATGGGAGATTAGGAACCAAGTGCACCTAAAAGTACCTAAATTTAGGTTCTTGTTTCATACTGATTCTTGTACCTAATGTTTCCTAGTCAATGAAGAGCAATAGGCAATTTTAAAGAGTTTTGTTTGACCCATTTTAGAAGTCTGCCTTAAGGGATGCAATAATTTTCAGTTATCTAACAGGAAATTAAGTCTAGCTTAAAGATAACTATAAAGTTAAGCAATCCTAAAACTCTCCAGTTGATTCAATCCCCATATGGTTATGACAAGAACCTAAACCAAGACAGAGTTCTTAATGTATGTTATCTATTTCTTCAAATAAGATCTAGGAAAAATTCAACATGTGTATGTATAGCTTCAGGCTCAATCAGGGGCAGAAAAAGATTTTTTCTCCTATATTCATATTTAAAATTAATTCTGTTTTTCATAAAATACATAATCAGGGTTGCATTCATTCCCATAAGACATTGTCCAAGCTAAAAGTTTAGCAGAACACAAATGGTTGCATTTCTGTGTCCTGTACATATGGAGTTAAAAATGTATGTCTCATTTCTGTATTATTAATCAGAAATACCATGCTTAGTTGTAATAATCTCTTTAATTCCTATCAGGAAGTCAAGTCACTAAAGAAGCGAGTCCTACATAGTAATCTGGATGGCAGCTGTTATAAAATGAAGGATTAAGAAGTCCTGCGTCTCTGGCCCAATAAGGCACTTCACCTTTAATTGAGAAATCCCTTCTTTAATGTATGGGCATGGAACATTCTGACTTCTCTATTATTGTAAACATTAATTTAATAACACTTTAATTATTCCTTTTGTAGGAATGTAGGAATAATAAAAAGTAGTCCTCAAATCCCAGAATACTGGCCTCTTCTGTAACTTGAAAAATAATCTTCATTATTCTGAAATAATGAATGAGCAAAAGGTGTGTGATCAATAACACTTTTTTAAGGCAGCCAATATAATCAAAAGAGTTTTTCATTTAATGGAAAACACATGAAATGATGCAATAGAAATCAAACAGCCTAGAGAAGTAAAAACTCTTAGCAGTTTGTCTCTGGTGTTCACTCACAGGACTTCAGTCACTATTGAAATGATGCCAAAGAATCCTTTTATGCTCTAATTATTGACATCCACCTGACATTATTTCCTCTATTATCCAGTAGATGCATGATTAATTTTAGTGCTAGGCCTTATAGTTTAATGGTTTCTTCTGGAATGCACATCAGAAAGAATCAATCAGAGCTGGAAACTAATGACCTTTATAGGAACTTAGATTTAGGGGAGCAGAAGTCGGATCCCCTGGAAGCTGTTTCCCACTGAGGGCACAAAAGTTTGTGTGAACTGAGTAAAGTGGATAGCTGAGCTAGAGGTTCTCAATTATTTCTTGAAAAAGATTTCCCTTGTCTGGCAGAGCTCCTGAAACTGATAAGCTGCAGGACTGCTGCTCACTAATCTCTACTGAAACTGCCTAAGGAAACAACCAAGGTTCTATTCAAGAGGGAAAAGGAGTATTGGCTACCTTTCAAAAACATCGTGTTTTACGTTATGTTCTTCTCTAGATCCTCTCTCTGGTCATCTTCTGGCTAGTGACATGATGTAGACATCAAAGTCTGGAAGGACTTAGGCACTCAGGAAGAGCTGCAGTGGTATTACTTGTTGTGTCCTAATCTTCATCTTCTATAACAGTCTCCTGAATATAAATTCTGACATTTAAAATTACATCCTCACACCTGACTATTTTACCTTTTAAGACCCCTTAAAAATAATTATTTTGGCTTCATGTCAGAAATGGCAGACTTTTTTCTTAGATAAATACTTCAGCTATTTCACCTCTCCCCTTTTTTCCTAATAAAGGAAAGTGTTGGCAAGAGAGTACACTTTGGTGCCTGGGGTTTTTTTTCTATATTGATTCAATTTACCCAGACTTGCATGTTTGTATGTTATGCATGCGCACGCACACGCACAAATCTATATTGATAGGAGAGCAAGTCCCTGATAAACATTTTTAAATGCTTCTTTTTAGTTAAGATTCTATTTATATAGCAATGACAATGTGAAGATAAGCCTCAAAGACAAAATTAGACTTTCAGAGGAATAATTAGTTTCCTTGGAACAGCAGGCAAACGGCTCAGTAAAAGGGTGTAAAAGGGTTGTAAACCACAGGCCTGCAAAATAAAACAAAATACTCTCCTCCTGGCTAAACTGGAGCCAGTTATGCACTCCAGTTATGCTTGTAATTTGGATGACTCATCAGGACTTTGCAGTATCACTAAATGTTTGTCTACCATTACTTCATAATTCTTCAGCTATGTAGGACCTCTTGGATTCCAAAATCTGCTTTAGGAGGACTGCAATTGCAGGATCTCTTTATAGACCCGGGTTTGCAGTGAGCAATCTGTGTTATCAGATGGAGACGTTCTCTGTGGTTGTGCTCCTGAGGTGGGCAGCATCACCAGCACTGAGCTGTGCTGTAGCATATTTTCAGAAGTGGAGAATCCTACTAAGACGAGGTTCATATGATATGAGGTTGGGAGAGTATGGGGAGCTTTGTGAGCATGTGAGTGTGTATGCACATAAATTTGGTGAAACAAATTCAGAGCTGGTGAATGTGGGAATAGTAAGTCTCTACATAAGCTTGGGTGAGATAATGCTGCATGATGCATAGGTTAATTCCACTGGCTCATAGTGATTTTAAATTTGAGGGTAAGTCTGGAAAACAATAAAGAATTCAGCTTCGTGCTTTGACATCATTGCTTGTACACTCCTGTCAGTGATTACCCAGACAAGTGCAGCAAAATATTTTGGAATAATGCTGCTCTAATTGTCAATAATGAAATTTTGTCTCAGCAAATGTATCGAAGATCAGTGCCAAGATTTTAGATGTTAACTTAGCGTCAGTGAATAAGCACTCATTAAAGAATTCTTATATCTGCTTACTAAAAAGAATGCATAGATTTATGTGATGTGGAAAGGCTAATATTTCTTTCTCTGATTATAATCTTACACCTACCTTAACTTCTGGTTTTATAGGCTGTATTTAGCAAATCAGTTTTGCTCATGAATAAAATTAACTTCTCACAAAGACCAGCTGCCCCAGAATGGGATGTGATGCCTTCACACCTCATCTTAACAGTCACACACAAAGTGGGAGAGCTGATGGTTGTGTTTCTTCATACCTGACAGGAAATGTGAGTCTGCCTGCAGTCATAATGCTTCAGATACAGAGTGGCGGGAAGTAATTGTTATTAATAAAACTGCTGAGAGTTCTGCAGCTAAATTTCACTATAAACATTATTTCAGCAGCTTCATTTTGGGAATGAAAGGACATTTCTTTTGCAGAATGACCTTTTTCTTTATCTATATGTAGTATCTTTTTCTGTATCTGGTAATTATTCAGTCTTTTCATTTCTGTGGTGTGTTACTATGTGCACTCAAGTGTCTGTGCATTGAAGCCTAAGCTCAAGCCAGTTATGCATATGTATAACTTGGACTAATTCAGTGTAGAGAAATCAACCTGCAATTCCTATTCACACCAATAACAAAATTGAATTCAAAAACATCAGACTGCTAAACTTAAGGAGAACAGGAACCTAAATATCACCCAGCTATAACTTCACGTGGCTGCAGCTCTTGCTGGGTTATGAGCCAGTGACTCTGGAAGCAGTAGGACAGCCCTCCCCATGCCCCACCTCCAAGGGTCCATGTGACTGTGCAGTGACCTGGAGTAGGAGGTGGCCCTGTCCCACTCCCCCATTCCACACTTCACCATCTTGCTTTGGTTTGGCACCCAGCCAGGCAAACCTCTGCCAGGTCTAGGCACTGAGCAGAGCTGGGCTGAGAGGGCCCAGAGGAAGGAAAGGTAACCAAGTGCTTTAGGGATGAAGGCAGTTCCTGTAGCACAACTTGGCTGCCACAACTGGTGCATCACCTGTGAACGGGAACAGATGGGACAAGAGCCACAAGTGCTGGTGCTGCTGCAGGAAAGAATGAAATGTAGAGGTAAACCTGAAGTTTTGGAAATGCATGCCCAACGGCTGTGTCCCTGGCTGAGCGGGAACATGACTGTTGGCAACTTCTGTTCCCTTACATGGGCTCTGGACAGATGATAGGTTCAGGGAGGTAGCATCTTGATGAGCCCTGCCTGAGAAGCAACACCTAAGGAGCAGCACCTTGCTCATGAATTCTGGGTTTCTGCAGTCTTCCTGTTTATCCAGTCTATCCTGTGCCATGTGCTCTAGGATGGCCCTGCTTGAGCAGGGAGTTTGGATCAAATGACTCACTGTGGTCTCTTCCAACCTGACCAATTCTGTGTGATTCTGTGATTCCTTGTAGAAAAGTTGTGCATCTAAAATGCTGGAACAACTTCTTGCCACAAGGCAGGGGTAAGAGCTAGTAAATTATAGTGAGCAGCATGTTGCTGCAGCCTATTTGGAATGAAACCAAAGCCCATGAAAGGCAATGGAAAGACTCCAAATTTCCACTGTGTTTTAAAAACTATTATCTTTTATTTCTGTCAGGAATCTTGTTTCACAGTAGATGGCATCCGCTGTCACAAATCACTTAGAAGAAGCAGCAAGGACTTACTTAATATAGGGTATCTAAAGGTGCATATTCAAATGTTTCTTATCTGGCCAAAGCACATAAAGTTATTTCTGGACAAATTTTTCTGCAGAGTTTTGCTCTATGTTTCTCTCAACAGTTTGCAGTCTTTCTTTCTGAAGTCAAAATTGCAGACTTAGGGCTTACTGACACTCCGAAAAATGTATGTTATGCTATATTTATCTTCTAATAAAATAATGACCATGTGCTGGAAAATTACTTTAATTTAAGGGTATTTCAAGCAGGTCACAAGTTAATCAAATTAGTTGTGGCTCTCAAGGCTATCAGTTATTGCTGGTATGTACTCTCAGTTAATGAGGAACACAGCTGCATGGGTTTTTAGGTTGAATAAAGCTGCTTCTTGCTATATGTCTAAATCCCAGAGAGCAGCATGAGTCCAACCCTGTGCATACTAACCAGCTCCTTTCCAGCTGCCCATTAAAATGCTCTGTACTATAAAGGTGCAAATACTACTGCACCCATAAAGGTGCATGTTCTTTTGGGTCTCTTCAGGCAACATTTCGTAGGTAATAGAAAACACCAGCTACCTTCTGTACCAACAGAAGGGTAAGACTAATCAAGCCAACAGGTGATACTTTTAGCTGGAAGAGAGTATGTAAAAGAGAAGCACGAAGAGATGAAGCTGTCCGTGCTGCACTGAGCAGTGGGATCTCTAGCAGGCCTGTTTGTCATGTGACTGGAGGTAACATCCTTGTATCTTGTCTAAATCTCCAAAATTTTCTACTTGCCTAGTCCTCCATCTGAGTGTTAATATTCCCTTTTGCCAACTGCTTAGTTAATAGTTAACAAAATGACGCCCTTCCTCAAGCAGGTAGTGCCTCCAGTGCTCATTCATGGTTACAGTTCTCTCAGAAAAAAAACTCTTGGGTTAAGTAACAATCCTGCAGGTTTTGTTATGAGAGCAGGAAGGACAGATCTTCTCTACACCACAGGCAGTCACTCTGCTCCTAGTTGGGACAAAGATTAGTCCCAAGGGACAGCTGAGGATGATGTTCCAGTAGCAGAGGAAAAATTGTACCTGCCTTGTCAGCCAGTGAGACCAATCTCCAGACTGGGATCCTTTTGAGATCAAAATCAACTTGCTGTTTGACCTCCAGGGTACCCACTTCCCCTCCAGAGCTGCAGTTTTTTCTCACCTCTGACAAGGGAAAAAATATTGGCAAAAAACTGAGCAGAAAAAGGAAGAACAAAAAAACCCACAGAAGCTACGAGGAAAGGAAGGAGATCCTGGGATTGTCCAAAATCTTGCAAGACCAGTGCCCTTCCTGTAACTTGTTGACTGTGGGCATGAGAGGGGGATAGAGACAGAGCTTGCTCCTTATGTCTATGCTGTGTCCCCTGTGTGTGGGCAGATGTTGTTGCTCAAGTGAAAATGTATGTCAGACTCAGGATCAGACCTGAGACTAGCAAGAAGCAATGGCCACTCAGGCTCTTTGAAGTGAATGGAGTGTAATGAACATGTTTCTCTAAGTCTGTAACCTGTAAAGGATGTGTTTCTGCCTGTTGATCGTAGGAGAGACACAAAGCCTTATTCACACAACAAATTCATAAAATTCAAAAGGCAGTTTTGAATAATTTAGTTTTGTATCTTAGGCTAATAATTTCATTTTTGGGTTCCCACAATACAAATACAAAGAAGACCTTTGTTACAATCATTGTAATAAATGCAGTTTTTACTTTTTCCTCATGAAAACAGTATGTTTTGGGCTTCAGTTTTCTTCATAGCCCCTTTGGCTTTCTCACAAGCATTGAGAACCCCTCCCCCCTACCACTCAGACATGAAAACAAAAGGTCTGCGTGAGGTCAAGTAGATTAGCTGAGTAAATCACATTAGGAAATGAAGAATCATCACTTTTCAAAGCTGGTTTGTGACAGAAGAAAAACATTTCTCTTCATTATTTGATTTTTATAATCAAATACACTCAAAATTATATTCTTGAAAAAAAATCAATCAGCTAGAAATCAAGCTAGGTTTCTGCTGGTACTTTGCTAAATGTACTTGCATAGGCATGATAAGTGAAGCTTTGAGTATTTACTTAACCTTCTCGGCTGTGGTGGCAGCTGCAGAGACTTGTGGTGATGACAGGTGTGTCTCCAGGGCACAGGGAGCTGACACAGGTGCTTGTGATACCTTTTGTAAGAGTGGTGTGCGGGCACAGAGCTCTCCATTTAAGCTGGAGGCTGCTTCCACGTGTCTCCCATTCCTCTGAGAAACAGAGATGATGCCTCACAACCCCTGGATTCAGATCACAAAGAGGTGATGATCTGTGCTGCCTCCCATGAGAAGGTGGGAGGAAAGGCAGCAGCTTCCAGCCACACCAATGCAGGAGCTGCAGGGTCTACCCGGCCTGGCTACTGCCATTCCCTGCAAACCTTTGCCATCTCTGTAAACTGCAGATGGAGAACTGTCTTGACCCAAATGATAACAGTTTTAAATTGACAAGGCAAGATTGTCAGGAAACAGAATGTAAAATGTTAGAAAATACATTCTCATTCATACCTGGGGCAAAGGTTTGGTTTCACTTTTCTCAGATGTGTGGCTGGTTAGACAACTTTACTTATATGATAAGTCAGACATACTGCTTGTAGCAAGAAGCTTCCAGTTTAAGCTGATGGAACAGAAAATAATTAGAAACAAAGGAACAGAGCGATTGCCCCGTAAAGGCCTACTTACGTAGCTGAAACCTGATGTCAAAAAGCTCTGTTTACTGCCATAAATTCAGCTCCTGGGTGCAGAAGAGAGCTTTGAGGTAACTAGTGAAAAGAGAACTGAACTTCTTCTTCCATAGGTATTATATGTGCAGACATTTTGCAGGTGAAAGTAAAATGCATCTGCTGTTGGATTTCAGTGTAGTTGTAAATTTTCTCATCTGCTAAAATCCTTGGGGTTGGAAACTAATAGTTTTAATATTTGGATATTGGGAGTCTCATGAGCCACAAAATAAAACCTCTTCTATGCTGTGAAATGCAGAACATAGGCAGAATAAAAATATGCTTACTTGAACAATTTATTTGTGTTTCATAAAATGCAAGTTGTTTGTTCTTAAGCATGGAATAAAGCTTTCTCATATGTAAAAAGAAGAAGCTGGAACAAGTTTGAAGCTGTACTTCAAAAAGATCTCATTTGCCCTCTTCCCACCAGAAGACCTGAACAAGAGGTGGGTTTGCAAGAACCAGTTACATGTGCAGCCTTCATTTCCTGACATATAAACATGCAGTCCAGAGAGATCCTGCACTGCAAATGATGTCAGCTCAATTGTCATCTGTACAGCTCATCTGCATGCAAGTCAAGGCTGTTCTTGGTATTCACAGCCTGGTGCTAAAGTTGGTTAATGAGGAAACTTATTGATCTGTAGCATTTTCTTTTAAAAGTTTAAAAGCAAAAGAGAACTGAGAATGAAGTGATCTCTCTGCTCTAACATGGCAGTTTTCTCATCTGCTCTTCCCCGTTTGCCATTCTTCTGTTGCTCCTGGTATGTTGCACCCTTGTGATTGCAAACATGAAGTGCAAGAAGCTCCACTTTTGTTCGTCCCAGGTGTAAATATCTGCTTTCACCTTTGTGAGAATATGACCAGTTACACAAAATTATCTATCTGATAAGTTTTAAGTTTCTTATTATCTCCTGAAACTAAAATTTTATTTCTGTATTTCAACAGAAGGTTGAAAATCTTGCCTGTGGGAACTGCTCACAGAAGAATCTTTCTGTAGCCAGCAGTAATTCTCACTGCATGGCAATATCAATCCTTGAGTTAGATCTCTTGCTAATCTTGGTAAGACTAAAGAGAGAGGGCCTGACTCTGACTGCCTTTGCACCAGCCTGGGAAGGGTGTAGTCCTCACTCCTGCTGCGGTGTTCTAGAGCTGCCTTTCTCGAAGGAAGGAGTGGTACCAAGGAGAGAAGCTGCTTCTGTTCAGGAATCAAAATACATACTCTTTATATTGGGCATTTCAACTGAAAAATTATTGATAATAAGAAAGGAAGCACGAGAAATATTCATATCATTAACCATTGGTTCAATAATGTTGATTTTTTATTAGAGTTACAGAAAATGTATTGAGATGTAAAACTCATTACTTCTATTTGACTATTTTATATTTTTTACATTTACAAAACACAGAGGGTAAAATTCTTAGCTGGAAGGCCACTAAAACATGAGTGTTTAAGTGCTGAATTTGATTCATATAAAGCACATTGATCTGCATGGGAAAGCAAGAACTACCATGTCTAGTTCTGCTCTTTCACTGTGAGCAGAAGTGGGACAAGCAGCCCAAAAATTCCTACTCATTTTTTTTACTGCACTGCACACATACAAGTGACAGGGTACAACACACTAGTTGAAACCCACAAGATTATATATCCTGTTTGGTAAGCACATTTTTTTTAATAGTTGAACCATAGAAGGCTCAAAACTGTGATCCACAATCTGGAGTGAGGGTGACTTTCCCCTTCCCAAAGCATCAGCACTTTGGAAACACTGTACAAGTGTTGTTCCCACAGCATTCAGGCTTCTTTTCTGTGTGCTATTTGGAAATAATCCCCAGTGACTTGAGGACAAACAGAACAGGGCTTGGCAAAAATAATTTAATCCAAATGCCTACTTCCCTGGCACTGACAAATCTCTGTTAGGACCTTAAGACACTGTCTCTTAGAAGCAGTCTATGGACCCTCAAGAGTTTTTGTGCCATGGACTAGAAGTGCTTGCCCTTGGGTGCCCTTGGCAAGAAATTCACAGTGGTTCCTGAAGACTAGAAATGCAATGATTTGGTAAAGTAGAACCCATCCTGTTTGCTGGATTGTTAGGTATTATTTCAATATGTATTATTAAACATTCTTCATTGTGCCAATTGTGTTAAAAGTAATTTTTCCATCTGTCCTCATAGTTTTGCATTTGATTTGTTGCTAAATGATGGGAGTTGGGGCATTTCATGTGGACTTGGCACTTTTTCATTATCAAATTAATGATCTGTTCAAGTTTAACTGTGCAACTTTTTAATATGTGAGTCCATTCCTGAAATCCTGAGCCCCCTGCTTTGTGCCTATTGCTAGCCTGGCATGTTGTATTTTCCAGGGAATCACACATTCAAAATAATGTACATCTTACTAGGTGGCTGAAAGTTGAAGTTCCTTAGCACTGCAGGAACTTACCTACAGGGATAATAATTTCTTTCAATGTTAAGTATTAATTAAAAATTTTCCCCAAACTGCATTAAACACAAAAATTTTCCTGATTTTTATTGGGTTTTACTTCTACAAGTTGATCATAAGCCCCTGTTTTCACCTTCTTTAGTCTCATTTCATTCTGAATAATCAAATTTCAGGGAGTAAAAGTTTTCCCTTTCTCAAGTTCTCTTTGCCAACACTCATGGGTGATTTGGTGCCAGTCACATGAAGCTGCCAAACCACACAGAATATCCTATGAGCACCCCCAAGGATTGCAGCCTTGGTCTCAGTGATGACAAGTGACATATTGCTTATTAAAGATAATATCTTGCCAGCTCCCATCCCTCACTCCCCTTTTCTTTCTGCAGTTGTAGAGCTGGTGAAACCAGGCTTGTCTGTCAGCTAGTCAAACCTTTTCCATTATTAAATCTGCTTAGTTGTATATCAGAAAATTTCAGGGTGCAGTTATTCTGCATCAGGGAAGCAGGCTGGTCAGTCACCCAGGCTATGGCCATGCTGGTAAAAACACTGCCAAGACCTGGAGGCAGATGCTGAACCATGACTGCCTTTGTGGTTAAACTGCTGGAGATATCTCTGGCACTTGGGACTATTCCCAAAAAAAGTTGTTTGGATGCAGCCACCCTGCTTTGAAGGCTAAGCATTTTTACTTGCATGGACATGGGCAAACCATAGCACCCACACACAATGGTGACTGATCTCTTGCTCAGCCTTTGGTAATTCCTTAGCGCTGTGCATAAGGTTAATCCGGTGTTTGGGACCCTCTCAGAGGTGAGGAATGAAGCTGAACAGAACTTACTCATTTTAAAGTCTGCCTAGCAAAAATGTCTACTTTTCCATACTCATATCAGGAAGTTGAAGACCTGGGTTCAGTTTCTATCTCTTCCTGAACTGAAGGAGATCCACATCCCTCTCTCCACTTCTGTCTGAGCAACCTGATCACCAGGCACTTATGCCAGCAGTCACCTTCCTTGCTTCTGAAGAAAAGTGCCTGTGTACAGATCACAGCAGGACAGTCTAAGGAGGTGGAGGTGACACACACCATAGTGCTTCAGAGCATTAGGGTGATGGTGTGGAGAGCAGGGAGAGCAGAAATCTGCTCCCCAGGCCCAACAGCCAGGAATAAGAATGCCCATAATGACTGCAGTCTCTTTGGGCTGGAGCTTAGGCTGTCAGCATTCATTTTCTGGGGTTAAACAAAGTTAAAGGAATTCTTTGCGTTATTCCCAGATCACAGCAAACTTCTGCCAAGAGCTGGCTTCTGGCTCCCAAACTTGTACACTGTGGCATGCACACACCAATGCCTGACTAGGTGTCTACTTTGTCGTCCAGGTTACGCTGAAAAAAGCACCTAAGTTCTGCCTAAAACGTCAGTGTAGATTTTCTGAATGTTTCCAGGAGGTAAATGAGAACTTTATCTGTCTACAAATGTAGAAATCATTGGGCACAGAGAAGCCCAAACAGGACATTAAATGTCAGCAAAGCAGAGAATCCTATAACTCACCAAACCTTGTCCTTATCCCGTACAGGTCTCTGGCTACTTCCAACATGTACATATTTGTCATAAAATGTTGGCTTGCTGTTATAATATGCTTTTTTTGTGGCAGTTTGGTGGTGGTGGTGGTGTGTTTGTTTGTTTTTTGTTGTTGGTTTTGTTTGTTTGGGTTTTTGGTAGTGGTGGTGGTTTTTTGTTTGGGTTTTTTTGTTGGTGGTGGTTTGGGGTTTTTTTTAATCAGGTTTGTAAAAGACTTATTTGCAGCTAGTTCTACGCCGTATTGTTGATATTTTGAAATAGAGGAATGTGTTATTAATTTGTGTAATTTTTATTAGTTCAGCAGCTTACTTATGAAAGACAATACTGAGACTATAAAACTGAGTTGCACAAAAGCCACTTGGGAATTGAGATAGTAAACTAAAAGAGATCCTACCAGGAAAAATTGTATAATACAGAAATGTTTGTCAAAGCCAAAAGTCAGAACTTCATATTACATACTGCCAAAGTTACTGTACATGTTTATGTAGTTGATTAATTGAGAAATACTAAGGAAGAGTTGAAAAAGCAATCACAAATAACGTATTTTGAAATACTCTTTCATAGAGTAATAGAACCATTTAGGTTGGAAAACACCTCTTATACCATTGAATCCAACCACTGCCAAGTTCACCACTAAACCATGTCCCCAAATGCCACATCTACACGTTTTTAAAGTGCCTCTGGGGATGGGCTCAACCACTTCCCTGGGCAGCCTGTTCCAGTGTTTGACAACCTTTTCTGCAAAGAAATTTTTCCTAATATCCAATCTAAACCTTCCTCTGACACTGCTTGAAGCTGTTTCCTCTTATCCTAATGCTTACATGGGAGAAAAGTCTGACCCCCACCTGGCTAGAGCCTCCTTTTAGATAGTTGTAGAAAGCAATAAGGTCTCACCTGATCCTCCTCCAGGCTAAACAATCCCAGCTCCCTCAGCTGCTCCTCATCAGACTTGTGCTCCAGACCCTTCAGCAGCTCTGTTGCCCTTCCCTGGACATGCTCCAGCATCTCCAGGTCTTTTGAGGGGCTCATAACTGGCCACAGAATTCAAGCTGTGGCCTCACCAGTGCCGAGTACAGGAGGACAATCACTGCCCTGGTCCTGCTGGGCACACAGGCCAGGATGCCATTGGCCTTCTTGGCCACCTGGACACACTGCTGGCTCATGTTCAGCTGGCTGTTGACCAGAACCATCAAGTCCTTTTCCGCTAAACAGCTTTCCAGACACTCTTGGGAGGAGCTGTTGACTCCCTCAAAGGCAGAGAGGCCCTGCAGAGAGACCTTGGCAACTTAGAGGACTGGGCAATTGCCAACCATATGAAGTTTAACAGATACAAGTGCTGGATTCTGCACCTGGAATGGGGCAACTTTGGATGCCACACACTGGGGGAACAGAGACTGGAGAGCAGCGTGGTGAAAAGAGATCTGGGGATCTTGGTCTATGGCAAGTTGAATATGAGTCAGCAGTGCCCTGGCAGCCAGGAGGGCCAACCTGGGGGGCACCAGGCAGAGCATCACCAGCTGGGCAGGGAAGGGATTGTTCCACTCTGCTCTGCACTGGTGCAGCCTCACCTTGAATATTGTGTGCAGTTTTGGGCACCACAATATAGGAAAGATATTAAGCTATTAGAGAGCATCCAAAGGAGGGCTGCGAAGATGGTGAAGGGCCTTGAGGCAAAGCTGTATGAGGAGTGGCTGAGATCAATTGGTCTGTTCAGCTTGGAGGAGACTGAGGGGAGGCCTCATCAGAGTCTACAACTTCCTCATGAGGGGAAGCAGAGGAGCAGGCACTGATCTCTCTGATGACCAGTGACAGGACCCTGGGGAACAGCCTGAAGCTGTGTCAGGGGAAACTTAGGCTGGATATTAGGAAAGGGTTCTTTAGCTAGAGGATGGTTGGACACTGGAATGTGGTCCCCAGGGAAATGGTCACAGGACTTCACTGGATGTCAGCAATGACATTTTCATTAGTTCAGTAAACACATTGTTTACTTGAGATATTAATTACAAAATTACAGCATAAATATAAAAATAATTTCAACTAATTGAATTCTCAAATGGCTAATGGATCAATGGGGAGATAATGAGAAATAGATCATGGCCTTGTAGGAAATGGAAGGAAGTCTACCATGCATTGAGTATAAGAAATGATAAAATAGGGAAAAGGGCATTTGCAGACTAGGAGGATTAGCAGCAAACTGTTGAGCTTGTTACAGTGGATTGCTAGTTTACATCCAGCTATGAGGGGCTTTAAGGTACATTCTGAAGTCTTTCTGTGGGCTGCAAGAACAAGAAGGTAATGACTTTGTGCCAATCCTACTGAACAAGTTGCCATAATAAGGGGCCAGTTTGGAAAGTAAGATCTGTGTCACCAAGGGCTTTGTAGTAAGCTCAGCACCAGTCCTTTGCTGATGATGCACCATGCCCTGCCCACCAAAAAACCCCTCTGCACTATGTGCACACGTGGTGGGTTAGGGCTCGCCCCTGTGCAAATATTGGTCTCACTAACATTTTGGTGTCCCGGAGAAAAGGGATAGTTTGCAATACATACTAAATATGGAATCACTGCAATCATCTTGAGAACAGAGCAATTAGACGAGTATGGAGGGCAGTGCTACAGTTAGAAATTACTTAACAACGTTGCACTTGGAAAATGTAAGTGAATATGTAGAGCAAATGTCTGTATTAAATAAGAGAAAAAAAACTAGAAACTTCAAATATTGATACATAAGTGTTCAAGCAAAAGCTGAGAATGTGCTGACAGTATTTATGACAAAGCTAATCTTGAATTTTCAATGTGGCAATGCTGCAAAGGCAAAGCTCCCTTGGGATGCATTGCCCTGGCAGCAGAGGAATAAACATGCTGCAGAGACCAAAGGCTGGGGCTACATCTGCTGTGTTCTGTGCTGTGTGAAGACCCACTTCTCACTTAGTTGTGTCTATGTAGTATTAGGATATGGGTGGTAATTAAAATGAATTTAAAATATAGGGGAGTAACAGAAAGGAAACAGAATTTTTACTGACTGAAAACTGAGCCATGGTTATGTAGTGTGGAGCAAATGAATAATATTTATGGACAGTGGAGATAACATGATGGCAAACATTTGAGAAATGGCAGCAATGGAAAGTCATGGTTTGTGTATGATGACAT
>JAWWLV010000121.1:100795622-100818427 GCA_035041135.1 Platyrinchus mystaceus | reverse complement strand
GGCGCGGATTAAGTCCTTGCGGCGGGGGAGGGGGGCGCGGGCCGGGTTCGGCAGCTTCGGGGGCCGGTTCTGGCCCCCGGGCCGTAGTTTGATGACCCCTGGTCTAGATGGAAAGATACACCTGGAGACATGGCATTTTTTCTTCCATTTTTAGATATGGCAACTGTAACCTTCACAACTGCAGAGAAATGTATGACATATCAGATTCCTGTCTTTTGGAAATGAAGTGACATAAGTTGCAATGAAAGGATACCAAGGATACCTTTGACAAGGATAGATTTAGGGCTTGATTAAATAGCTGATATACAAAACCCAGTGAAGACTGATTAGAAAGGAACCTGCAATCATGCAATAGGTAAAAAAATGCTTTTCAATCCACATGTAATGATTTACTGCAAACTTAATGATACGTGTGATTAGGAGCAATGGCCTATAACATTTTTTTTCAGACTGCTAAAGCAATTGATTACAACTGTAAGAGAAAGAAAACTTCAAATGAAGCTGTGGAAGACATTGCTTGGGTAATACACATAAGGGAATTTGTTAAGCTGTACAGAAGTGTGTCACTCCAATTGCATAGTCATCTTTGCTGGTCTGAATTAATTTAAAATTACAGAAAACAATAGAAAATTAGTATTTGCAGCACAATATGCTACATGCTAAGAAATTATTAGCTTCAAAGCTCCATGAAAGAAGATGAGGTGTACCTGCAGGATCAGGACCAGCAAGTCCCTCCTATCTGATCCTTCCCTTTTTGTAGCTCTCCTTTTCCATTTACAGGATAGGACAGTGGCTGGGATTTGGAAAGTTCCAGGGCCTGCCCAAGATTCTGTGTCAATCATTCATATGAATTAAGAGAGTTATATAACAATTCGGTATCATGGTTTCCATCAGTACCCTGAGCAGGACAACACATACCAGGCAGGCTCAGTTCGACACACCCCTCATTTCAGTGTACTTCTGTCAGTACCTGCAGGCCCATGCAGTTCAGTTTCAGTGACCAGAGGAGGTGCCTAGAACCTTTTGAGGTACTCTAGGGTACCTAAACACCCATGTGAGTTTCATAGGTACAACCCAGAAAATGTAGAGGTGTTGTGGGGTGTCCTGGGACATCTCAGATGGCTCAATACTTACACTTAAGGACGTGAATCACAGCCTAGTTCTGTGTTGTCTGTACTAGAAATAAGCACACACAGACACCTACACACTGACTCCTCATTTTAGGTGTCTTGAACCATAACCTGCCCAGTTTTCCGCACTTCTCTAACCCTTTGCAAACGACAGAAGCATTCAGTCTTTCAGTTCATGGGCAGTACACAAACTGCCCACCATGCTACTTCTCCTGTGCCTGTCACTGTGGAACTGACCTCCTTGCTTGAACACTGTTTTGAGTGGTGCCCCAAGTCTTTGGGACAGTCTGGAGCATACAGCCCCATCTGTCTGAAGCACTAAGTAACCCTTCATGGGTGAGTCCACACAGCAGAACCTGATGCAAAAAATTCCCTTCTTCAAAGAGAGAAAAATGGGTGCACGAGGAGGAAGCAAATATTTGAAATGTCGAGGTTTGGGCTGGTTCCAGGCCTGGATAGAGTTTGGACTGTTTCCTAATATGGCCAGCCTGGTTTACACAGACTTATTACTTGCCTCTGGAAAGCTAACGTTAGATCCCTGCTAAAAGAGGGCACCTTAAATTTAATTCAGCTTTGTTATTAATTAGTAGTAGCATAAGTGACATATATCTAAGATAAGAGAGAAATGGGAAGAGATGAGTACAGAGGCCAATTTATGTCTTAGCTATCATATTACTGTAGAATTCTAAATTATAAAAATTAATAGTGATTCTAATGCGCTTTCCCTGACAAGAAAGGTACAAAATCAGTGTACCTGAAGAAGTATAGAAGACAAACAAAATATATTCAGGGCAAGTCTCAGGAGACATCTAATTACTCCTGGAATTAAAAACAGATACTGCAGGCTGCATGGCAAATTACTGAGACAGTTACAATATGATGAGGTCTCCCAAAAAGTGCTTTCTTAATTACGCTGCAAAAACGTGTTTAAATCATCAGCATGCTAACATGTCTGGTGGATTTGGGAACTCCTCTTTGATTTTCCATAGCAAACACATGCGACAAACACAAATCTGTATTCCTACAAACTGTCATTGAAAATCCGTCCCTGCTCCCTTCCAAGGGATGAGTGAAGTCTCTGATACTCTGTTCCATTTACATGGCACTCTGGAAAGAGTACAGAGACAAACATTACATCCAAAAGCTCTGAAAAGAAAGACAATTTAGTGTTTACTGTAATTATCCCTCATTAAGTTGAAATAGAATTATGGAACCACTGGAGAAAGGAAGCACATTATATGGGATGAAGTCACAAGATAAAATTAAGGCACCCTTAAATTTATAAGAAACTTGGAAAATAATGGAATATGAAATGTGGAAAAAAAATTCATCCTCATTCTGTAGAAACATATGAGTGATAGTAAAAAGGGACTGTTTCTTGTACAAGTGATTTGCATAAAATGTTTCCTCACCCACTTGGCCTTTTGAGTTTCACTTAGCAAAAATATTTAAAAGAACTGAGCATCTTTCTGTGTTTTGCATTTACACAAGCAAAATACCCCAGAGAAACAAAGACAAATCATCAAAATCTTATCAAATAAAAGTGAAAGCCGACTGAAGACAGGATTTTGGATCCTGGTTATAAAGATGCTTTCCAGCAGTTGTACTCACTGCTTTGTAACTGATTTTGACTTATTGATTGTAAATGCAAAACTTTCTAAAATAGCTCGTGCTGCAGGAGATACGATAGCTCTCCCTTTGGAGAAAGAGAAAAAAACTGCTCAAAGCCAGCCTGCGTGCAAGAATAGTTGGTTTTTCCATCTAAGTTACTTTGCACTGGAGAGCTTTTTGAGTTGTGTATTGTCTGGTTTATTGGTGAAGGTTCCTGAAGCAACCTGTCCTGTTTCCAGCCCATAATGGAATAACACAGCTTCCCTTCATTCCTTTTTTAGGACAGGTCTCCTTTTTGTGTTTGTGCATGAATCTATCATGTGGTTCAACTCCTCCCCTACTTTCTACAGGCCTCTTGGATAGTATTTCTGTCCTGCATGATAATTAACACATCTGACTTTGGGCAGCTTGTTCTTTTTTCAACCACGTGAAAGACATAGTATATTGAGAATAATTTTAATGAAAGATTATATAATATTCCTTTTTTTATGAAGATTGAAAAAATAGCACATAATATATTAAAAACATAAGATAATGAGACTGCCAAAGTTGTGGAAAGCCCATTAATCTTGTTAAACTTAGGAGAACTTGGTGGCAGTAGATCACAGCTTGTTCTACCTGGGAGCAAGGAAGATACTCTGAAAACTGTGGGTCAGCAATAAAACTCCTTGGGCAGTGTAGTTAAAATGTGTAATCCATCATGAAACTGTATATAGAGCCACAGTCTAATATTTGGAAAAGGTGAATCTTTTTTCTTCAGTAATTTTTTACTGTGCTATGCTAGCAGAAAAAAACTGGTTTGCCTTTTTCTAATAGAGCAAGTTCCACATCCAACCCATATATGCAGAAGATATCCTGTACTCACACTGATATACTGAATATAATAATGACAGTGAGCAGATTTTTTCCCCATTTCCCATTTTCATTTCTTACAGTAACTTTCAGTGTATTTGCCCTCTGTTGAGGACCCATTTCCTTAATGATGCAGTGTAATGACAAAGAGCCTCAGCTGAGCAGCTCATGGGACAGGTCATTAACCTTGTCTCAGTTTCTGAGGTGACAGTTTCTCATGTCATCTACACTGTCACCTTCTGTCTGTAATTTTCACCTTTCTGAGAGAGCAAGCACAGCACACAGATCTATCAATTCCAATAGCTCACTCAGGCACACTGCTGCTGTCAATTGGCAGTGCTGTCAAAAGGCTCAGTTGAGACATTGGGAAAGCAAAGCAGCAATGAGGACATTGTCCAATGAAAGGACAAATCACACCATTATGTGTTGTAGTTTACTAATGGCAGATTAATACATTTGAAAGGCTTCTATCATTTTGTCTGAGTCTTTGTGGGATTTCTTCATTCTTTCCTGAGATTCTCCACTGAGACTTCTGTGCTTGAGATTTCAGCACAAACGTATTTTTTCAGCATGAACCCTTGTTACAAAAGCAGGAGTTGGGGATGGCAGGAACTGATTTACAGTCAAACTATATGAAAATTATTGCAAGGTAAGTGGAAAGGGCTGGACATAGCAAAGCAAGCAGCTATGTGGTTTCCTGATCTGAGAAGGCATGCTAGAGGAATAGCAATGTGGATGGTGTGCACATACAAGGGAACTTGTTGCCTACATGAGAGCACACATGGCAAGAAATTGTATGGTCTCTAATAAGAAGCTATGGAAATATGACTGAAGAGTTTGACTGGAGAAAGAGACCAAAAATGTTTGATTTGTCATGGTCAAAACCTGGATTTGCTGTGGTGATTTAGCAGCTGCAACATGTCACTGACTAAGAACTTATTTTGATGAAATCTTTAATTACCATTTCCAGATGATTCAAAAAGAGGAATTATGAGCCATCTCTTGAACTCTACAGAATCTTTTTCTACCTTTGCCAGGTTCTGCTCTTACTTAACATCAGGGGACATTTTGGAGAGTGACAGTAAGAAGAATACTAGAGAGAGGAAAAGTCTGATGAGTTTCTATTTTTCACTCCCCTGTTAACATTGAAACTTTTGACAGTTCCTTTAATCTGTCTTTTCTGTTTCATGCATAGGTAGAATTAGAAGGGTAGAACTTTTCTCAGTAATGCTTTCCATGTGAAATTATAATATTTTCCATGAGCAAAGGATGAAAACATGAAAAAGGGCTTTCTGTTTTGCCACACTCACAAACTTTTACTCTCTTCCAGCTTTGTAGAACTGAGAAATAGCAAGAGAGTGTGAAGAAGAGAAGGAGAAAAATATATTTCATTTTTGAAAATAACACCTTCCCTTTTACACGCTTGACAATTATTTCTGAACACAACACTTTCTCTTGAAATGTAGCACTTCTAACCCTTTCATACAGTTTCACAGCTGGTGAAGATACAAGTGAAACCTGTGTGGAGAGTGCACATACTTCTCAATGCTGCAACAGAAAACTTTGGCCAAAATCTTCCTGACACTTTTAGATTTTTTTTTTCTTTCTGTTTTTATAGGCTATGCCTCTGTCTGACAAATAGTTTCTCCTTTAAAACAGGTTTTTGCTCCAGTTATACTTGCAGATGAAAAGTATGTTGGAAAAATGCTAACTGTCTCTCATTGTGGATGTGATAATGTTCCCTGAGGGCTCCTATAAGAGGCTTATTGCTTGTGAGAAATTCCTCCACCCTGCAGAAAAATATTAACCTCAGAAGCTCAGTAGCCCCAGGATCAGAAAGTCAAGTTATTAAACCAATAGAAACCACTGAAGAGCAAAAGTTAAGACTCGGGGTAAGATATAAGGTATATATAGGATATACATAGGCCCCCAGTGCATCACAGACACAATTTGGGTGCCAGCTTTCAAGAGAGCAGTCTAGCTCCAAGTCCTAAGTCTGATTAGATCACAAAAGGCTATTTAAAACAAACAAACAAAAAAACCCAAACCCAGACCTACCAACCAACACACAAAACCAAAACAAAACTAACAAAACAAAACAGAACAACCCCCCTCCTCCCCCCCCCACAAAACAGCACCTCCTTTAAGAACATAACATCCTTCAGTGTGTGGTCCCCAACCAGAGTTTTTCCATAGCTACATTGCCAAGGGACCCAGTGTGCTGGGCTGTGCATAGTGTTTCTACGCATAACCACAGGACCGTGATCTGCTCTGAAGTTGGCAGGTGGTATCATCCACTAGATTTTGCTCCTACCAACTCGCTGGGTGGCTGAGAAGCAGGGCAAACCCTGCTGCTTTGGGGTACCAATGCCTGGCCATTATGCTTCCAGCTGGAGCAGTGTTTTCCATTGAAACAAAGAGCACATCACATCCCTGTGCAGCTAGGACTGTGCATGACACTGCAGCTGTGTGAACATGTGGGCTGACCTGTGCCTGCATCGGGGCACATCAGTGGTGTCCATGTTGTTCCTGGATCCTATAACCCTCTCTGAATCAGGGTAATAATATGTGTGTCTAATTTAAGTTTCCTTATTGAAGCTAACACATCAAATGTGTGAAGGTATCGCCCACAAATGCCGCTTTAAACATCCTACACCATGTGTTGACAGAGCGTTTTGGCTATGGCCAAGTGGCTTGGCTAAATAAATGTTAGAAAATGTGTTAGAAAAATGACTCCTTTTGCCTTTCCAAATAATGTAGAGCTTGCAAGTGAATATCTTTCATCTAGAATGGGTTTTGCATAATCCTTTCAATATTCCATTTTAATATGCCCGTGTATCTATGGATGAATCTTTATTGTTCTCTAGTGAAATATTGTGAATCAAATCATGGTGACAGAATCTTGACTGTTTAATTAATGTGTTAGCATGTAACTGTAATGCTTGATTCCTACAAATGACAAAATTAACAGGTTCATTTAACTATGTTGTTCTCAGTGGAAATGAGTACACTTATAATGCTCCATGGTGCTATTTACACCTGCTTAATTACTTGTATTTACAAATTGTCTAAATTACCTTGCCATAGAGAAGGATGGGGACCACAGTCCATGAATAAAATTAAGACTTCATACTTCAAAAGCCAGTTAGGTACACTATTTGTCAGAAGTGGTTCGGAAGCTGTTCATATAAGAAATAATCCGTGGCTATTCATACATCTTGCTGTCTTGAACACACAGACACCACAGTTTAGATCAAAACTGTCATTTTATGTCATGTCAGAAGAGAAAGGAGGAGTGTTGTTATTGTTATTATTATGATGATGTTTTGTGAGCAAGTGGCATTGGAAATGTGGGTCCCCTGTCATCTTTGCACTTGGCACATGTGTCCCATGGTAAAACCAATTGTGTCCATCCATTTTCAAACCCAGTGCTGAAACCTGTCACCTGTTCTACTTGTCAGTGTGAGTGCTCTTATTTAGGTATGGACTTTATCTGAATGTATTTTGGACCTGGCTTTTAAGTTCCTAAGTGACTCCTGACCCTTTAGTGGGCCAAACCAAACTGTAGCCCTACACTGTTGAATACCATGCTGGAATCTAATTTCATGGCTGATTTTGTGACTTAGCAGTGGCTCTGCTAGGCAGCCCTGATCCCTCTTCTGTACCAAGTACCAGGATTAGGTCCTATTCATTGCCTATGGAAATCAGGACTCACAGACTCATGACCTTTTAAAGGGCCATAAGTTTCTGTCTGTTTTAGAGAGGGCAGCAGTTTTAAATGAGTTGCTTTGCAGAACTCACACTGAAGTTCATGTCATGTTTTCTAAGAGGCTGAATTCACCAGTGACAGTGAAAGGAAGAACTAGCACCTGGGAAATTATTTCAGTGGGAAAATGAAAATCATATGTCAGTATTGAATAGATGTTTCTATGTTATATACTGAATTTGGAACTAGGCTAGAGGAATATAAGGGATTGACCAAATAAAATACAAAAATAATAATAATAATTAAAAAAGACACAAAACCCAATACATTGATGTATATACATAGAAAGTAAAGGTTTACTAATAAGTCTCTTGATAATTTATTATTAATTACCTCATTAAGTACCCCAAATCATCAGCTTTCTTCTTGATTCCTTTGGAAATTCTCAAGTCTTTCCTAACACCCTATCTGTAAAAGAATGAAGAACATTGAACAGACATGGTTCAATAATCTTGATGACAACCAGAGAAGTTCTTTAAAGACAGAAGTAGAAGAATAGCTATCCTTTTATGCCTTCTCTTTAGAAATTATATATTGAAAAGTACAGCTTGTCTTCATGGATCATTAAGAGCAATTGTATTCTGTAAATGTATTCCAAGACAAAATTGAAGTTCACATATATTTTAAAGACTTCAGTGAGCCCTAGATGAGAATGCTATTTTATTGATTGAAATCATCACAGATAAGGAAATAAATTTATTAGTTTCATTAAAAGAGCAAATTATTTTCCAACATTATTTTCTATTTCTCAAAACAGAATGTATATTAATGTAATGAAATCACATAAGAAATGAAATGTAAGATGTCACAATAAAAATCTCGTATTTCATTAGATATTTTTTAGATGCTTGGTGTAGACTGCACAGCTTTCCCCTTTTTTTCCACTCTGGTGAACAACCACAACTATAACATCTTCTGTGCAAATGGAAAAAATTAGTAGAATAACCAGCTCTGAGAATAAGTGACATTTCTTCAGATGAAACAAACATAAAAAGCATAATTTCTTTCTCTGAAAATAGATAACAGAGACATGATAGGTTTATGTAATGGTGAAGATTAATAAAGTCAAGTTATTAGCCTGCAATCTCCACTGCTGGGGGCGGTTCCTCCTGCACTGTTCTCCTCCATCCAGGACTGTTAACAGTGCAAGTTGCTGGGTGCATGTTGAATAGTTGACAACAGTGTTAGTGATATTTAGAGCTTGTGTAAGACGGCAAAGCATTCAGAGCCTTTTCTGTCTCTTCATTCATCCTGCACCAACTCTTGAGGGAGTCAGGGAACTGGTACTATCTTTATTTTCCAGCCAGAAAAATGAGGATCTGGGGTATTGAAGTGCAGGCAGACCTTAGGGGAGAGCAGATGCCATCCTGAGGAGATAGCCCTGTCTGTGAGTGATTTTGTCCTATGTATGTCCTATACATGGCCTTGTAAGAAGTCCCTCTACAACTTTCTTTTAGCCTCCCTTCAGGAAGACAGTCTGGAAGACAGAAATGCATAAGACCTTCTCCTTTTGCAATTCTTTAAAGTGAAGCCTGGATATTTCCCATCCTATGCTCCAGCTCTTAGATAACTAAGCAATTTGCATCACGGATTTAAAGACCTGAGCAAGACTTCAGGTGAAGACATTTAGAGGATGAATTGGGTAAAGGGAAGTGGAAAGGGAAGGGAAAAAGGAAGGGAGGGGGAAATAACTCCCTCAAATGCTTGTACAAAGAGCCTGAATGAATAAAAAACCCTCTATATACACATGGGGCTTTTTTATTAGGCTGTTTTGGAGAACTGAGAAGATCCAGGTCCCATCCCTGTGCCCTTTGAGTCTGGCCTAGCAGCTGTTCTTGTACAAATCCCTCCAGAAGGGTTCCTTTACTGAAGCATGAAACTGCATGTGGTAAGTGATAATCTGTAAGTGATATTCTGCCCACACCTGCAAAGAGCTTGAGGTCTCAATAGGTAAGACAGGTGAATGAAGTACAGTGTTCCCAATTTTGCTTTTTGGAAGTACTCAGGAAGTTAAAGTCTTCCACTTTTGTTAAAATCAATTACCATGCATCTTACTTCCTTGTGTGTACCTAAACACCCAAGTTCTGTTCTTTTTCTTTTATTAAGAAAAGATTTTTCCCCATGGAAGAACATATGAAGCAATAATTAGCTTTCGAGGTTCGTTAAGTGCTGAGGTTCTGTCAAAAATAATCACGTGTCTCTTCTTAAAAACATTTTAACAATGATGAACCTACTTTAGTCCAGCTATTAAGTACATTTTAAACAGCTTTTTAAAAGTTATAAATAACTTAAAGCCAGCTGAGTGAATGCAGAAAATGGGAGCAGCAATCAGAATAAGGCCATCATCTTTTTCATATCACTGTGGAAGAGTCAAAATGTAACAGTTTAAATTCACATCCTAAATTCAAGAATGACAGGGTTCTTTAGTTTAACTGGTTTCTAGTAACTTTAAAAAGGGTTAGCTTTTCTGATTAAGTAATATTTAAAACAACCATATAATTTTATATTTTTACCCCTCATATTTCATTACAATATAAAAAAATTGAGAAAGATCAAACTGATAAATACTAATTGCCTGTCCCAGTTTTAAAACTTCTGTTACCAATTCCTGTTCAACTGCAAGACGATTTTAGCCCCATTAAGGTGGTGTATACCTGTACTCACATATAATTAAAAAGTGGTATTGTTGCTACTACCTTTATAGTGTTGCTTTTATACCCCTCCTACATAGCAAAACATATGCTGTCTACATTGTGACACAGAAAGGAGCATGATTGCAGGAGTGAACACTTGCAGAGTGGGTCTAGACCAGCTCTGCAATGCTTTGGCAAACATAGTATCATCATTTTTCAGTATCAATCTTCACTTTACATTTTTTTGAGAGGGTGTATGTTTCTAGTCCTTAATGTTAATGTGACATATTAGTAACTTTTAGGTAGTATTTCATCAGTCAGTAGTACAATCAGCTGCAGCTGGGGTCAACTGAAGACAGAGAGTAAGGCTTGCACCTGAGATAGCCTGAGAGGTAGAATCAGAGAATCTTAGAATGGTTTAGGTTGAAAAGGACCTTTAAAGGTCATCTAGTCCAAACCCCTCTGCAGTGAGCAGGAACAACTTGAACTAGACTAGGTTTCTCAGAGCCCTGCCCAACCTGATCTTGAATGTTTCTAGGGATAGGGCATGCACACTTTCTCTGGGCAACTTGTGCCAATGTTTTACTACCCTCATTGTACAAAACTTCTCCTTTATCTAGTCTAACTGCTCTCTTTTAGTTTAAAACCATCGCTCCTTATCCTATTGCAACAGACTCTGCTCTTTCTTACAAGACCCCTTTAGGTACTGGAAGGCCACAGTAAGGTCTGCTCAGAACCTTCTCTTCTCCAGGCTGAACCACCCCAACTCTCTGAGCCTCTCCCCACAGGAGAGGTGCTCCAGCCGTTTCATCATATTAGTGGCCTCCTCTGGACTTGCTCCAGCAAGTCCATGCCTTTCCTATGCTGGGCACCCCAGAGCTGGATGCAGAACTCCAGGTAGAGTCTCACCAAAGCATGGTAGAGGGGCAGAATCCCCTTCCTTGACCTGCTGGCCACCTGCTTTGGATGCAGCCCAGGACACATTTGATTTTCTGGGCTGCAAGGGCTCATTGCCAGCTCATGTCCAGCCTCTCATACACCAGCACTCCCAAGTCTTTCTCTGCAGGGCTGCTCTCAATGAGTTCTCCCAGTACTGAAGGAGTATTATCTTATGATTTACTTCATCCTTTTTCAAGTAATTCTATTGATAGATTTTTATATGCCCCCTCATTTGCTGTGTTGTTAAATTTCCTATTTCCAGAACTGATGGATTTCTGTACTCACTGTTCTATAAAACAAACAAAAAATGTTTTCCTCCTATAGATGCTATTACAAACATTTTATTTTTCTCAGGGAAGCTTCCAATGCCTCCTTCTGCATTGTAATTATCATAATTATAGGGCAGAGACATTTACATGAAGGAGCAATTCAATTAGGAACACCTGACTGTTCACCTCAACCATTGAAAAGTCAAATGAAACAAAACCAAGTTGTTCTCTTGGTTTGAAGTCATAACACTATTAAAACGACTAGCGATTGTTATGCAGGTGCACAATAAATGCAGGACTCCTATGCCAAAAGGACTGGAAGTACTTTCCCATGTCCTAGGTCCAAGGTAAGTCACTGGGGTGCGGCACAGATGGGTTTGGCACCTAGGCTGCCAGAGGGACTTACACCTCCTGCCATCCTGGAGGGAAGCAACACCACGCCAGACTTTCTAAACGCTTTTCCATGTGCGCAGTAAATCTGTGTGTCCCCACATGTTCCCAGGTTGTCCATATGCTGGTGCTGGACTTTCAACACACGCTCTCAGCTGTGTTAAGGACCAATTCCCTAGTCAGCTCACAGCTTACCCTAATCAGGCACCAGTACACAGGCACACAAACACTGCACTAACAACTCTATTAAGAGCACTTTTACAGAAGTGCACTTCTATTAACAATGTCATTGACATGATAACAGCTGCAGAGCTTCCTGCAAACATTGGAGGAAACCAGCAACAAATCACTTTATTTATTCTATTTTTTCTCCTTGATTCTTTTTTTCCCAGGATTGATTGGTTGTTTACTACTTACTGAAAATAAGCTGGATTTATTTTAGTGACCAAATAATTTTTCACTAATCTTTAAAAACCTTCACCATGCTGTGAATTTTTCTGGTTTTCCATAGGGTCTTTAGACTTTCAGACTAAAAGAGAAGATCCTACCCCCAGGCGTCACTTGGACATCACTAGATGGCTCTGGGACATCACTTGGTGGTTTTACAAAAAGTAGAATTTTTTCCTGGAGACAAAGAATGGGAATCATTCTGCTGTGTTCTGTTTCATGTCAAGTCATGCAGCCAGCCTACCTCCTGGCAAATTATTCCATATTTTATTGCCATGAGTAAAGGCAAGTAGCAGGAAGGCATATTTTAATTTGGTTTTAGGAACAGTGACTATTTCAGCAGGGGAGGGGAACACACTCTTCTTTCATGCCCTGGACATGGATTATTGAAAAAATTGTTCAAAATCAGACTCAACTGAGAAGCATCAGTTTGCAAGTTCTACACTGCCAGCTCAGGTCTGACAGTCATTGGCAATGCTCAACTCTGCTCTGACTCTGCTGTGCCTCCCTCTAAGCTGTCTGCTACCTCCTTGCTCTGTGCAAAGGCCGTGGGCAAGAGGCTGAGCACCAGCAGTGCTCAGTGGTTGGAATGGGAAGGCTTCAGCACCCTGGTAGACACTTGGGACCTGACTTTGCATTGCACAAGGAGGCTGTATCTCCTTCAAACCTCCAGGCTCTTCAAACAACTCTTCCCTTGGGATTAAAACAGCACACGATATTAATCCTAAAGCTGGAAAAGGCAGAAGAAAATTCTCCTTTTCTTTAAAGTTTACAAGAAAGTAATCTTTTTACCTTCTGCATTTAGCATCATAGAGACTGCAGATGTGAACAGCTTTACAAAAGACACTTCCCAGCACGGTGAACTTGACTTCAGAGCTCACTTGGCACTTGATGTCTGCATGTGATTTGCAACTTCAGAAGCACTTAAAAAGGAATGAAATTTATAATAATTGGTACAGAAATATGTTTTTCTGTACTGAGATGTTCTCACTTGACAGCTGAGCTTATTGCCTAGAGCACACCCACATGAGAAGACCCTCACAAACTGCTGCTTCACTACCTTTACGAAGCCTGTGGGCAGCAACGTGGCCATTCCCAGCCAAGTGAGTTCTTCCTTTTTCCACAGTCACATGACAGTTTCTGCATTCAAAAATATTTAGTTCATAGTCCATAACAAATATCCTAGGAGGTCAAATCATTAAATATTTTTGTGTATCTTGAAGGTGTGGATGTATGGCACTGATTTAGACTAGTCCAACCCTACTGGAAGTCTTGGGAAAGAAACTAGTTTTTGAGAGAAATATTTTGCATGTAGTCCCTGCCAAATAACTCCCCAGCTCACTGCTGGATCCTGTCCCCCTATTCTCTACAACGTGTGACTGGCATTTCAGTCCAGGGCTCTCCTTTTGGGAGAGTTTCTACACTCTGGAATACCACCTGAAACAAAGTTAGGGATGGATTGGGGCAGCTCACAGTGACTGAGCCTGCACATTATCTTCCCATACTGTCCTGATGGGTCTCATAACGTCACACACTCCAAATCTCTATCAGGCTCTACTTTACTCAATATACCAAATACTCTCAGCATCACAGCATGAACCACTTCACTTTCCCAGGCTATGACAACACCTTCATATTTTTTTCAAGTTATTGAAATTAAAAAAATCACAGTCACAGTAATGTCCCTCTGCCCAGAAGATATCCAGGGTGAATGCTCTGCTATGTGGATAGGGCCATCCAGGAATTATAAATCGCTTATTGCCACTGTAAGGTTATTGATGGATCAGAACCTCTGTGAGATCCTTTTAATAACTTTAATATTTATAAATTAACACAATATAAATAAACAGAAAATTAATTGTTGTGTGCAATCTAAATAGTTGTTAAATCACAATGCTTCTTCCCTGGCTATTTAAAGCATTGTATAACTATGCAGGATATACTGATAAATGAGAGACCCAGTTTACTCTACAACCACTTAAAGTAGGACATTTTTTAAAAAACAAATATATTGTGTATCTTGGTGACAACAGTAAGTAAGAGGCTCAATGCCAAGTAATTTCAAATGACCTGCAAGAACTGTAGCATTCCATGGACAATTTTGTCAAATACAGCTTGAAAACTTACTCTCAGTTTATTCTGTTCATAAGCAAAACAAGGGGAAAAGAAACCCAAGAAGAGAGAATAGCAAGAGCTTGGAATAAGAGTACTGTATAGTGCAAACCAAAAATACTTAATTTTAGCCTATAATTAAGAGATGTAGTTTAAAATTATACTATGTGCAGCATTGTTCTTTATAAAGAAAAAGAAGCTGGAAAGAAGTGGTTGCTGAATCATGCTGGCTGTGTCGGCTGCTCAGAAATCCAGTTGGTTTCTGAGTGCTATGAGGAGCTTTCTAGGCACCGCAGAAGTGTGAAGGAGGATTGGTGCTGCCATTGCACAGCACAGGCAGAACACAGCTCCAAAGAGAGTTTGGGCCGCTTGAGACTTTATCATCATCATCATCTGTAATTCCAAAACTCAGAGTCAGAGGCTGTATGAGTTGATTAATCCCGAGCCTGGAAATAGCTGAGCTGTATCAGATGCTCAGTTCTTATCCTTCTCTCTTTAATTTAGTATGTGTAGTTCTCTCTACAGAGCTTTACCCTAGCACCAGTGTAGGGATTTTGTCATGTCAGATTGCATTTTATATAAAAAATAGATTTCTAAACTCCACTGTTGTACTGAATAAAGAATAAGACAGTGGGTCCCACACTTCTAAACCCCAGATGAACACAGCAAGAATTTAATTTCCTTCTGTCTTACAAATAAGTCATTCTTATAAAGTTTTGCAGATAGATGCATGTATTTAGTGCTTGAGGTAATCAGTTCTTGATCTATTAGGCCAGTTTCAGGCAATTTAAATTTTAAACTTATTTTCCAAAATATGTTTGCTCTGGAAATTTCTTTGAGTGTGTGGTGTGTATGTTGCCATTCCCATTTATGAAGTGAGACTTTGCAGACCTCAAGGTCTGCTCTGCATAGAAAAAACAGTGATGGTGCTTTCAGTTTTACTTTGGTACAGAAATAAGGCACGTGTAATAAACCACATTTTCTATCTTTTCATGAAATGCTCATGCTCTTGGGCCCATTGCACACAGCTGGCCAAATATTCAGAAAAGTATAGTAAATTAGTAGCTCCTAGCACTGGATACATTATGAAGAAGTTAGTACCCCTTAAACAGTGACTTCTTGTATTCATGTATCTCATACATCTGGGACTCTGCTGTACTGAACAAGCAGTTCAGTGACCCCAAACAGCTCACACTGGTGCATCTATCCTGTTATGGCCCTGGGTCTTATCAGTGGTACTAACTACTGGAAATAATAATTAATTTCCTGGGGAATTTTGTGCTCAAAAATCCCATAAATCAAACTTGTTTTTCCTGCTCTATACAAGATACATTGTGCTGTGCAATGGTTGCCTATTCTGATGAGACACCTAATGGGTGCCAGTCATGCTGCTGATGCAAATATCTGGTCCCACAGCCATTTTCATCACTATTTGTGAAATAAAGCTGAATCAGTTAAATTTCACATATCCAGAATTTTTTCCCTATATCTGTGTCTTGGTTTGAGACAATTTGAAAGGGCAGAGACCTTGGACAAAAGTCTCCTCCCTCAGATTCAACACCCCTGGTTTCTCCAATAAGAGAGCAAATGCACCCAGATGCAAGCAAAAAAATAACTCTTTACCAAGAAGAATGCTAATAACAACAGTGATAAACCTGGGTTAAACAACCGATGAGAAGTATATCTCTGTAATTTGTAGTGTCAAATTCCTGCTGATGTCCTGACACTCCCTGAGCCAAAGGTGAAAAAGGCAGAGGTCACTAGCTTAGTACCACTCTTCTTCCTAATATGTCTTCTCAGAGAAATTCCCACAACATGTTGCCTCTGCTCAATACTAATGATAAACACTATTGATTTATGGCCATTTCCTAAAGGAATTTAAGAGCATTTTATTTACTTTACTGTGTACTCTCCAGTGATCATTTCACCTGTTAGCAGAGCGTAGCCATTTCTGAGAGAATACAGAAGCTCACATTAACTACAACAAAGCAATTTGAAAAAGGAAATAGACAGTACCCAATTGAAATTATAAAGATATTTAGGCAGGAAGAATGTAATTACCTAGGATGGAATTTGACCAGGAGATGAAAGCTAATCTTATTCTACCCAGTGGCTACTTAACCTCATATCTTTATAGAGACATATAGGGAGATATGAAACATTTATGAAAAATAGCATATTATTCCCATCCCTCCCAACATACACACACATACACACAGATAATTTGCTCTCCCATACAAGGATTTGCTCTTATTTACTTGGCAAAGTTGCTTTGTAAGGTAAGATCAGGAAACTTGCACATATAAAATATGCAGCAGATACACCATCAAAGACTGCAGAAGCTGAAGAAGGAGCAAAATGCAGGAGACAGTGCAAAATTGTGCTGCAGTCTGGTGGAGCTGTCACACTGAATCCTCTGCTAGAAAAAAGGTAACAGCTCTTTACACTTTTCTCATTTCCACAAGCATCTTTCTGCACCTCCAGACCCCTTGAGTTTTTGCAGACCCTCTCCCAAGGTAGTTGAATTTACCAGCTTACAACTACCCACCTATGTAAAAGTTAACCCTTGGCAGGAAATGGGACTCCTCTCACCACGGACATGGACATGGTTTTCCTTCTCTTAAGGCAGCTAAGGCTCACATCAATCCTTCTTGTATTTCCTTTGCAATTAAAGCATTGCTTTCCACTGCACTTTCTCAAATGATTTAGGACTTTTTTGGATTTTGCTCCCCTCTACAGCACTGAGTCCCTTGTTTTTTCTACAGCATGGGACAGCAACATATACCTCATTGTTAAAATGCAGTTCTAACAATTACACTTTTATTTTTAAAGTTTTGCTGCAGTACAAGTCCAACTAAGTTTTTAGAAAAGAAGGTCCCTTTGTAAATGGCAAATAAACTTATACTGGAAAACTCTCACATAGAAACAATTGTATTTATTGCATAATTTCTGACTTCACAGCAGCCAGAATTAGGGTAAAAAAAAAGGACTAGACTTCATGTAAAACCATTTCCAACCACACCTAATGCCAGCTATCTTCTGTTGTTGTACGGAAAAGCAGAAGTAGAGAGGTACAGAGTCCCTAATTTGAATAACAAACTGATTTTTTTCCTCAGATACTTATGGTTACAACGAGGAATAGTGAAAGAATAGGCAAGTGTTATACAGTGTTACCTACAGCAACTGAGTGACTAAGATGCTTATTGTTATGTTAAGTAATCAAAAGTAGCTGCAGTCTTAAAAGAGTGGCAGATCAACCCTATTTAGGCATACTTTTTAAAATGGGTGTTCATCAGCTGTTTTTCTGTAGGAGGAATCAATTAGTAGAACCAAATTGTAGCACTGAATAGTACATCAGCAAAAATAGATGAAGTGATCACAGCATCAGCAACTGTCATGTTCTCCCTGGAGAAACAAAGGCAGTTTTTAGGATCTTCACAGGCTGTAAGGGACAGCGTGGAAAGGAGTCATAAATGTGTTTTTCTGTATTTCTTTATCCTTTGGGTAGTAACACAGGAGAACTGAACTCTGATAGTGCTCTGTTACTGTGACAGTAAATTGTACAAGCACCACTGATTTTCTCACTGAGGTAAAGTTTTCTGCAGCGCAATCAGAGAATTGTCAAACAGCTTTGATTACACAGTAAACTATATACTTATCATGTCAGTAATAAAACCGTGGTTAATTAAGGTGAATTTCTGAGGTACACCAACTCTTTCCATCAGAGACATGAATTTATGGAGATGAAGTGATTTGTCAGAGTATCTCACTGTGGGTTTCAGTGTGCTCCACTTCCACAATTACCTCCTCTTTTCAGGAACAGATGCACAGGGAGAGTTTCCCAGATTTAGACTCCACTGTAACACAAGGCCACATTCATAAGAGATTAGGAAAAACTAATATAGACTATCCAATCGCCAGGACAGAATCAAATGCTGTGTTATTTTTCTCTACTCCTTTACACAAAGTGGTTTCAAACCCTGAGGGTAATATAATTTCTTCACCTCTTTGATTATACTTTTGAGCATAATTTTCTGCAGACTCTCCTAAGCCCAGGCTAAAATTCCACTCCTGATGCCTCCTCCCCTCTGGACTTCCGACCAATAATCCTCTAAAGCTTTCACAGATTTGAGCAGAGCACTGCAATAAGACCTTTCTTGTTGTATTTTACCACCCTAGGAGCAATCTCATACCCCCAAATACCAAGTGCTGCTGTAGGAAGTGGAGCACACAGCTGTACCAGAAATTGCTCATGACCTCTGACAAGCTTTGTGGGAGGGCCACCCCTGAAGTGACAGTCACTGGACACAGAGAAAGGACTGCAGCTGTGTAAGGTGATAACAGGCCCTCATGTTTGCTCATTATTTACCTTAAACTTGTCATCTGTTCTGTGTTACATTCAGCCAGAGGAGAGCAGTGAAGCAGTGATAGGACAGACCATGTTCTCCAGGCTTCTTTCTGAACACAGCAAAGGTAGGCAGGGGGAAGGTTTTTCATATGTGCTACTCAATCTTATTGAAGACATACTGAGAGTAGGTGAACCAGTGAATGTGAATTGTAGATTTAAATTTGGTAATTAATTAAACTATCAGCTTGGAATTTGCCATGCCATGTATTAAGTTACTAGTCTTTGATACAAAAAGGTGCTGTTGAACTGCAAACCCACAGGTGTGTAGATTTAGGAAGGCTTAAGTCTTGTTAGTAATAATAATTATAACGTGAACTTGGCCTTTTTGCTGAGAAGGTTTTTGGCACTACAAGTTCATATGGCCTGTAACTTCCTTGGACAACTTTTGCAGGATATGTTGGAAATAATGTTATACAACTACCTGTATTTTCACAGGGGAAAGGCAAGCTTTTACTAGTTCTTGCTAGATACCTGGGATAATGGTACTGAGACAGATTGGAGTACAATGCTGAGTCTGATAAAATCATACTCTCATCACAGGTCTCTGTATTAAGGGCAGCCCTTCAAAGAGAATTGTGCGGTGAGCTGCTGGGATGGGCATCGCAGAAAGTCACCAGAAGCTAAGCTTGATGTAAGTGTACCCCAACCTACCCATTCAGCAACACATATCTGTATGAGTTCTTCCCCACGGTAACGTAAGCTAGATCATCATTCTTTTATTGAAGGATAAATACTCTCATATTTATTGTGAGACAAGGCTATAACAAGGGCAGCTACTGAAAAAAACTACTTGCGTGATTATGTAGGTCCATCTTATTTCCCCTGGCCAACTTGTTTTATTAAAAGCTGGTGATAATAAGCTAATGCAAAGATCCACTTTTATAAATGTTTATCTTGGTACTGAAAATGCTGCGATGCTAGTACAGACAGCAAAAGATAATGGAATATTTGTAATGTGTTTGTTTAGCTGGCACAAACAAAATTGATACAGAAAACTTGTGCCAGGAAGCTGGCTTTGTTTTGATAAATTATCCACAGAAGCCTTGTTCTCTAAAGGTTGGCTGATCAATCAAGGCCCTCTCTGTTATTTTATAATGTCTGCTGTGCACAGATATCTGCACAGTCACATAAGAGCTGCCTCAATAGCCAAAGCGTGCTTGCTCTTTGATGTTACTACTTTTCACATACTCTTCCCCCAAATCCTCTAAAACAATTTAGAGCAATAATTGCTCTAACAGCAGTCTTCTTCATTACCATCTTATCATTTTGTAATTTGTAATTAATTCATAATTAATTTACTATTGGTTGACATCAATACAGATGAGGGCCAGCTCTGTTCCCCAAGCTCAGCTCGAAGAATCTGCAGAACCTCTGAGCCTGCAGTTTAGAGCATCATTGCTGCTCCTGGCAAGGGCACTCCAGGCACAGGGACTTCCACTGGGCTCTGCAGAGGCCTGGGATGTGTAACCACTTGAGAGTTGAAGTCAGAGCTGGCAGGGGAATGCAGAGGGGCATATTCAGAACACCTTATAAGTACTTAAGTTAAGCAGTATGACTACCATGGCATCTAGGTTCAAGAGTGTTAAGAAATGGAGAGGATTTGCTCTGAGGCTCCAGCTCCCAGCTCCCTGCAGATGTCATGGGAAAAAAAGATTGGGATCCCTAAATCAAACTGTTGCCAGCTCTGTGGCAGACTGAGCTGTCCATGCTGCCTTGAGCTCAGGCACTGAAGCAGTTGCAGTGTCTCAGAGACCTGCTTGCAGATGGAAAGGTGTCTACATTCAGGCTGGACCCTCTCAGAAGACCTCTCAAACTCTTTTTTCTGTTCACTTAAATTCTATTTGTGAACTGGGAACCTGAGCTTTGCTGGTGTGGACGCACTGTGCTGATATATTTACAACTCAAGAAAGAGAGTCAGAGGTGTCCCCCGGTGGAGGCTTGCATGAAGATAACCCCCCAAAATCTTGGAAGGTGATAGACAAATAACAGCCCAAACCATCTTTTATTCTTTAAACAGAAGACAGCTGTCAAGAGGAAGAGCTGATGCCTTAGGGACTGCAAATGGCAAGCAGATGTGGTGTTTTCCTAATTGTCAACTGGTTCAACCTCTTCTGCTAATCTCATAAGTGCCAATAATGTCTTTGTAACCCAGACACCATAAGAAATACGTTTCTGCCAAGCAAACAATTGGGAAAATTTACCCAAATTAACTATGAGTCTCCAGCTGAGCTCTTGTTTTATGACTACTGCTTTATCATGCACAGCACAATGTGGTAATACAATGTGTTAAAACAGCATATTCATTTAAGGCCAGCACCATTCAGGTCTGAGTACTTTATTCTACTGACTAGGTTCTGTGCTGTGATTTTTAAGCTTGCCTTTCTTGTACGAGTCTCTGAAGGAAAGAAATTAGAAGTATAGACTTATTAACAATGGTAACTGCCTGTACAAAATTTGGAAATATATATGCATGTACAGTACATGCAAGACATTAACAGGCTGAAAAATAACTAGAGATAGTGTAAATCCTACTGTGGATTCCCAGCTCCTTTGAATTATCTCCCTGTGACTCTGTCTTTTATAGCCATCCTTGCCCTTTCTGCTTCTATAAGCAGTGTCTTTGTAACAAGGAAATGGTACAAATCTCAGAGGATATGTAAAAAAATTCAATAACCTTGTAACGTCACTTATTTGAAAAACATTACAACAAATTAATTGTGTGTGCATGTCATCAGTGTTGTGTTCTGGATGCTGTGCTTGTCATGTTGTAAATATGCTGCAGGAATGGCAAGAATTTTTAAAGAGTACAAACTTTAATTTTTTGAGCAGGTGAGAGATTTTTCAGAAGACTAAAATTTCACTAAACCAGGTAGATTATCTGCAGTTTCATCTGAGCCATCGTGGAAAGCTCACAGTATGGATGACCTGCTGTTTTCCTCAGTCTCATTGGGCAATGCTCTGTGCATTTTCTGTACAGAGTCCCTCTATAAGATGCTGCAGAGTCAGCCAATGCCCCAACCTTAACCCAAGTCCTGATAATCACAGATATTTGTGTGTGATAAGTGAATTTGTTAAGCTTACCAATGACATGTTACGACTCTGATTTAATAAGTACTAAAATGATTAAAGGTGAAAAAATAATTTCTCCCATTCAGGAAGATAATTTCTAAACAATAAATATTTTTTTGGATTTGCTTTACTGCACCTTCCCCTGCAGGAAGAGATCTAATTGCAAAAAAATGTTTAAATTCTTACATGAAAACCCCTCATTATGGTCTTAAAGAAAAAGTAATGGCAAACAGACTGTGACTTCACATGTCTAAGACCTCAACATTTCTTGAACACAAGTAGGGATTTAAGACTTGGGATTTAAGACTGTTACCCTGTACCAGTCTCAAATACTGCCACTATATCCAGAGAGAATATCCTAGACTAGCTCCAGAGTAGTCATAGTCAAATCTCCCCTAAGGTATCTCCAACTTCTTTAAGCCTCTATTAATTTTTCAGCAAAGATTTGGACTTGAGAAATTGCTATTTGCAAACAGTGCATCCCTCAGTTTCCCCTGAGGAAGTGCTGAAATGTGCTTATGTGGAAACTATCTGTGTTTTGTTAGCTTATGAATTTTGTACAAGAAGGTACTGGAATCTATAATGCCCATTTAAGCCAAAGAAGTTACACATGTAAGCCAAAGAAGTTACACACATCCTGCAATTTGCAGGATTGGGTCCTTAAACTACTTTCTTTTCTGTTCATGTCACCTAGAGAAAAAAAGTACTGCAAAGAACCTGAGATTTTCCTGAGCATTTTAGGTCAAATTTAGGGAAGAGAAAGATATTAAAATAAGCAACTCTATGATATAACTAAAATTTCATATATTTTTTCCCAAAACCAAATATATATTTGCTAAAAATCCATAACAATGACAAATTATTAACATTCAGGAAAAAAATAAAAGAAAAGAGAAAGATGAAAAATACCCTCTATTTTTTTTGAGTACAGAGTACTGGAAACTATTTAGCTAACTCTTCCTTCCCACCTATGGAACCAGGTCCCTCCAGATGCCTCTGCATGCTGCACCAATTAGCTGCAGGGACAACTTGGATGGGCACAGTTGCTGGCTGTGAGTGGCATATGGGATAACGCTGCTTCCAACACTGATAAATGGGGACAAACCTCAGATCATGAGTGTTTAGCAGCCTGCCACCAGATCTCCAAACTTGTACAAGGCATTCTTGATGTTGGGGAGG
>JAWWLV010000121.1:100755183-100787035 GCA_035041135.1 Platyrinchus mystaceus | reverse complement strand
CAGCAGCATGGCCTCAATGCTCGTGACTGCTGCCTGTTCAAGGACAGACATGTTGGTCACATAATCCGTCCAGTGGATGTTTAGGATTGTACGGAGGCAGCGCTGATGGAAGCGTTCTAAGAGACGCGGAGTGATCCATGAGGTTATTTATGACCTATAACTGCAGTTTTACTGACTAGTGTATATTCCTACTGTGCAAAAATCCCATCCCCATCTGATATTTGAAAATGATCCTTTGTACACCTGGGCTGTGTGGGCTTCTTTAGGGATTTCTGTAGACTTACAGGAACACAAAAATCCAATGTCCTGTTTTCTAGATATTCAAGTGTTCTGAAGGAAGAAGAAATATCATTTGAAACTCTGTTGTTCTATTTATAGAAGACCTAATATCACAGATTGACTGTATACAAAATTTTATTAAGTTCTGACAGATGCTTTCCATGGCTGGTAAATGGCTCTTGGTCAGAGCTGGGTGTATTAAAGTGCTTGGTTGATTTAGAATGGAAATGTAAACGGCAAAGCTCATTTTATGAACTGCATTATTTCTGGAGTGAGGCTTCTCATACAGTTTATTAATCTACCTGATTTTTATTATCTTTTTCTCAAGAACAGCCGCTTTCTTAATAGGTTTTTGACACTGAAGTTTAATGACATTTAAAAAGATGACAGACCAATGCAGAGAAGGTGCAAGTCATATGTATTAAAATGTTCAGTCATGAAAAGATCATTACATTCCAGAAACAGAATCTCTGCTGTTCTTTTTCCATTTAGGTTTTTTAGTTTTTACTCTTGTAGTTTGAACATAATACTCTGCATAAAATAATTTATTTTTGCTTTTAGTGAAGAACTTCTTTTTCTGTTTATCCACAAACTAGAGGAATGAGAGAGGCAGCAACTACAGAATCCCAAACCCTTACGTAACTTGAGTACTTCCAAAATCAGCTATTCCTTTATTTGTACAAGCCTCTTTGCCTTTGGAAATACATTGGATCTCCATACCAGTATAAAATTTGACTAGGTGGTCTTCCAGTTCTGAAGCAAAACCGGGTCAAACTTCTGTTGACAAAATTCTACTGACTTCTATGGGTTTTGCCTCATCAACCTGAGTCAGTAATTCAGATAGAACTTCTTCTGTGGATTTATAACAGAGTATTTTATGTTCAAAATTCTTTTCAATATACTTTTCATTTGCAAAAAGTTCTCTACATTTCAAATGTATGCATATATTTAAGCTGACTTTAGTTTTCATAACGAACATGAAAATGTAATATACATAGACACCTCAAGCTCATTACTGTGCTATTTTAAAAACCATAACCATATTTGTGCTAAAATAAACATTCTCTTTTTCTTAACAACCTGCATTACTTACAGTCAGCTGTAGGTAGAGGAAGTACCAACTTTTCTGATGACCTGAAGCTTTTTACCCTGTAGATGTGGTTGCAAAAGGGTTGGGGATGTAGTCCTGCAGAGAACATAGATTTTTCCACCATGTACGGAGCAGTTTAAACTTCATGCATGTGTTCTCTTCTTGTAAATATCTGTCTGGTTTAGCACATGTTTTTTAGCTCTGAAATGCAGCACTTCTGCAATATGTTCTCAGCATAATTCTGGATGAGTGCCTGTGTGAATGGAGGCGTTTACAGTGAAGGAGTAATGAGATCTTTGGTATAGATTAATATGAATGGAAACACTTTGAAAGAGATCGGATAGACTTGTGAGAGATTTTCATTCCATTTGCAGGAATTGTTAGGAAATGCTGTTTGTAGTCATTATTTATTTCCCATTGTGTTGCACCTCTTAATGTAAAAACTTATCTTTCTGCTAGGGGATGGGCTGGAAGAGGATTAAGTCTTGTACAGTAAGTAACACGCCTTGCTTTTCTCCCTGGTGGTTTTATGGTGGTGTCTAGGTTCTTATCACCTGAATATGTGAATATAAAATGGCAAATTAGCTTGTTTCACTGTAAGGACAGACATAATTAAAACAGTGAATATAAACTTATTTTTGTTTACACTGTGGATCTCTTTTAGAAGTCCTAGCAAACTGCTATGAAAAGGGAAGTAGAATCACAAAATCAGCTGATTTGGGATGGACCTCATCTACGCTCAGTCCAACCTCCTGCTCCAAGAAGGCTTCCTCGGGGCCTTATCAGTTTGGATCTTGAACCCTCCAAGGATGGAGGCTGAAGAGGCTCTCCAGGCCACCTGACACAGTGCCTGCATGTCCTCAGTGAAATTGCTTTCCTTATGTCTAAATAGGATCTATCCTTTCAATTTATGGCTCTTGCATCTCATTCTCCTGCTGTGCATTTCTGTGAAGGGCCCAGCCCTCAATAACCCTCCAGGCAGGCAGGGTCAGGCTGCTGTGAGACCCTCCTGAAACTGTCCTTTATCCAGACTGAACAAGCCCATCTCCCTTCACCTCTGCTCACAAGACAAGTGCTTCAGCCCTGATCATCTTAGTAGCCTCCATTAGACTTCCCCACTTTTGTCAATGCATTAAGAGTCAAGGCATTAAGATTCAAATATTTCTGTGCAGAAATATTTGCAGAAACAAGATCTTAAACTTGTGTTTGTCTCTTGTACATTTTTATACCAATTCTTACTCTTGCTGTTCATTGAGCAAGAACCTCTCAGCGCTTATAAGAAATCAAAATCTATTATCAGTCCCTAAGATGCACTGCTTATCATAGCTATCGTCTTGGAATTTCATTAAGGAGATTATACTTGTTTTTCCTACAGTGCCTTCTTTTCATCTTCTGTGCTGAACTCCATGGATGGCAGACATTTTTCAGGATTAATGAATAGTGATAACGTCATTAGTCACTATCTGAAGATCCAATAATCCTTTAAAGGAGTGATGTGAAAGTCAATAGGTAAATGAAAAAAGGCTTTTAAATTGCTTCCTGTCTCTAGCAAGTCAATAAAGTTCCTCAGTGAGAAGCTGAACATCTCAGTGTCCCCGTGTAACAGCAGCTGAGGCTTCTCAGGACAGGACACAAGCACACATGAGAGACAGGACTGTTTAAAGCTGCCTCCAGGGTCATTTGCAAAAGAGGTCTCTTGCCAAAGCAGGGTGGCAAGATGCATGAAAAATATAGTGCTTTCTCTGTCTTTGTTTCTAAATGACATCTGAAAAGTTATTCCTACACTGTTTTACCATCAACATTGAAGGAGGAATTTCAGATAATACCAAACTGGGAGGAACAGTTGCTGCACTGGAGTACAAGGTTGCTGGTCATGGACACCTCAAATATGTGGAGAAGTGCCATGGCAGGAACCTTGTGGAATCCAGCCAAGGCCTTTTGAAGATTTGCAATACCTGTTTGTCTCCTTCAAAAATGGGGTGAATGAGATTGAAGATATGGGCAATGGGTGTGTGAATTGAAAATCTGAGCAGATGTTAGGCCAAATAGTCCTCTCTCGTTCCAGCAGTATGCATCCCCATACCTTTCTCTGTGGTGCTGTAAATGCTAGACCAAGTAGGACTAAAACAGGAGAGAAAAGTAAACTCTCTTAAAAGCATAAAATAAATATTTCTGATTGTTTAGAGACAAGGCAGGTTCCTCACATATACCTCTCTCCAAGGCCTTCCCTTGACAGTTTGAAGCAGAGAAGCTCCATTATTCTGTGCTGCTGAGGGTGGCCCTGTATCACACCCAGGGCTCTTTCCTTGCAGGAAAAGCTGCCTTTTAATTTCTGGCTGTGTCTAAAGTGAGGAAAGTTAATTATTGACAGTCTTTCTTTTTCATAGGGCAGCTTGTTAGGACATTTTTTTCACCTCTCTTCTCCCCTAGGCTTTTGTATTTGATTCAATGTTTAGCGTTGTTGAAATTGCCCAAGAGTAACTATGTATTGGGAAAGCTGGGACATCTCTGAAGTCCAGCCTGAAGGGCTGTCAGTGCTTCAGGAACAAGAGCTGAACGGGGCACTAATCCTCCATGTAGAGCAGAGTTCTCCTGGTGCCAGTCAGCAGGCTGGATTTGGCTGGGATGAATCTGCTGGTCTTGTGCCATTTGCTTAGGGAGATAATGGGCTGTTATAGCAGTTGGTGCAGCCAAACAGCTACCTGCCACCTCCTTTGCTTTTGCAAGGCCAGGCAGCAACAGCAGGCACCAGCACATCCATGTCCATCTCAGGGCAGGGAGGAGAAAGCATGGATCCCTCTTTTGCCACCAGGACAGTCAGAAACCAGAAAATGCTTTCAACACTCATTTGTGAAAATCCAGTCACATCGCCCCTTTGTATCCACTTTTCTTCGAGGGAAAGCAACAATGCTTAAATCTAAGTCTTATTTAGCCTCACATCCATGCACTTCAGAACACTAGGCATTGATAGCTTTTTTGGTAACCAATTAAATAAATGATCAGAGATTCCTCTGCATTTATTTCACACATCTTTAAAAACAAACTATTAACTCTTTTCTCAGTTGCTTAACTTTGAATTCAGAAGCAGAGGTCAGCTGTTATCTCACAGAGATTTTAAAGTAGACGTATTTACAACAGTGATTTATAATGCCATGCCTGACTTTGGATTACTTGATAGCAATTAAATCATGTATTTAAGTTCCTGAATTATTAGGAAACATGTTAAAATGGGTGAGAATTTTTTCACCATGTCCTGTACAAAAATATTCTTTTCATTCATAAGCCACAACCTTGCTGCAGCTTCCTTGGTTTTTCTGTAGGTACCCATCAGAAGTAACCAGAGGAAGAACACTATATTGATGAGAATAATACAATGGTTTTATTTCTTTACAGTTATTCATGTACTCAGTTTCATCAAGACTTTTCCTGTAGGACACACAAGAATTACCAGCTGGAAATTAAAGGGATAAGACATATAACCATTAATTTTCATAAACATTTAGTATCTTTCTGTGCTGGATTTTTTCCAACGAAGTGAGTCAGGTCTGTGCTGGTTGTGGAAAAAATAAAAGAATAGCAATTTAATTCTGAGGTAAATGGGTATATGGGAATAGACTGAAGCTTATTGCAGGGTTGACTTCATAGCTTCATAGTTGTCAACCTCTGGATTGTAAATGGGGGACACTGTGCCTTTACGTATTTTCAGCACCATATACAAAGTAACTATTAATAGAAAAATATTTTGGACATAAGTTCAAAGGAAAAACATGTAAATATGTGTTAGTTTATAAAAATAACCAATAGTAAATCTATTTATTAAAAGTTTCTTCTGTTACAGCTATAGCAAACTTTTCTAAAAGTACTTAAAAATATTTTTTATCAATTCTGCCAGGCTGACTGTATTCATACATATATATGTGTATATACAGACATACACACACATATGCATCATCACTGCTTCAACTGGATTTGTCTTTAGCAAATCACTGGCAGTGCTGAAAGTACTAAAGGGACCTTCATCATATTGAATTAAAGTTACTCAAAGGAAACTGGAAGATGGAGTTTTGTGAAAAGACAGAATGATATAAAAAATGGAAAAGGTCTCTCACCCCTTTCCTTTTGCTTCTGCCTTCTGTAGTGTTTCACTCTGTACTGCTTTTCATTCTTCTGCTCTCTATTTCCCTTCTAAACTGTGTGCTATTCCCACCTATTCTCTTTCTTTGCTTTCATACTTACTGACAGTATATCCTTTCATGTTCCTATCAAGCCTGGCCAAGTGGCAAATGCTCTCTCTCTCATGCACACTGACTTTTCTCATTGTTCTTAGCTGAAAAGGTGCAACTGTGCTGGTTTTGCAAGATAGTTTGTTTCAGATGGGATTTTTCACAGTGATGAATCAGATTCATTTTGTTCTCCAGTCACTGCACTGCAGCTTTGATGTTTCTGTTCTTCCCACTAGCACGTCAATGACGATATATTTTCTGCAATATAACACCATACCAGGCAGTCTGATGGAGGCATAAGTTCATGGCATTTTAGTACCCAACTACTTCCAAGTGTAAATGCTATTTTGACAGTAGTAGAATCTGTGTCTGTCACTCCATCTGTAATAAACAGGAGATGATGTCACACCGTTGCTATGCAGGGGCACAGCAAGGACTAGAGAACATGATGCTAAGCTTATGTGTGGCACTAAACATCATGGAACTACACCACCACTCGAGATCTATCTGATTCATCTTACGATAAAAAATGAACATGCAATAATTGAATAAGTGTTTGCAAATATTTTGCCACTGAATTTAAATCACAGATTTATTGCAATAATAAACATGAGAGTGCATCTTGATAGGCTGTTAATTGAGTTATGTGGGTGGTTAGTCTTTTATTTTTATTCAGATGATTCTGAATGTGAAATAACATGATTTAGTTATTTTGTCTCTAGTAAGAATACTGAACTTGGTCATCAGCTATACCAAGTGATCTTCACTCCTGTTGAAATCATAACATCAGAGGTATTACGTGAAGTTTTGTTTGTTCAAATTGAATATGCATGTGAAGCTGTCTAGAGAAAGCTAGGCAAGGCAACACTTTTGTTAAAATGCTAAGTAATTTGCAAAGTTAGAAGCAGTCTTTAAGTATTGTAACAGAACAAAATTTGGTGCTGAGTTTATGTAAATATCACTCATACCTTAACATTCAGCAGACAATATTATAACCTTTAAGATAGATCCCCTTGCAGACTGTGAGAAAAAAAGTTAATGATTGGCTTGATCTAGTTTCATCAGCTGGAACACGTTAACCACACTGTTCCCAGCAATTGTGGAAAGAGTCTTGAATTTTCATTTCCAGAACAGGAGATGACAGCACAGCTTATAATGCTGTCTCCTTTCACACGGGGGACTGGGAATCAGGTTCTTCAAGGGTGGCAGGACAAAAAGGGGAGCTATGTGGTGGAGTGGTTGCTTTGTCAGGGTTATGGGCTGCAGTCAAGGCTAGAGGAGCTGCCTGAGTGTCACTCAGTCACCATTCTGGTCCCATGGTTGTTTCTGTTCCAGTGCCAGAACACATGGCCCACTGCTGATTTTTATCTCATTTTCAACTGACACAACTGGCACAAGACCTCTTTTGATCTGTGAGATCAGAAACAGATGTTGGGTAATTTAGCTTGATGATTTGAGGACAGGATTTGATAGCATTAGGTTTACAGTTGGACTTGATGTTAAAGGTCTTTTCCAGCCACAGTGATTCTATAATTTAGAGGTATGGCTCCAGGAGCCAGATCCATGCATCTCCTGATCTAACAGGGAAGCCTGAAAAATCATATCATACCTGTGTCACAGACTGTGGGACCATTCATTTAAGACACCTTTATTTATTTATGATAGATTATTTTTAAACCAAGCCACAAGGGAGAAATTCATTCTATGATTATTTTGTAAAAGAAAACTATTCATCTGCATGGATTTTTTGTAAAACAAGACCATTTACCTTGTATTTACTCAGCAAAGTCCTCTGTACTTCACCATGGGATTACAAACTCAGGAAGCAGACAGTCAGACAGCAGAAGTGAAGGTTCTTGTCAGTGTTCAGCTGATGTCTACATGTGCTCTGTCACAGATCCCTTTAGAGTCAGTGGAGATCTAGTCAAAGCTGATGGTGTAGCCCCACAGGCAACTAAAGTTCCAAGAACCACATTCAAGCAGACAGGAGCATTGGAATTCATTTGCCCAAACACAGACATCTTCTATCGGTTCAGGTGCTGTGAAGCCCTTTTCTTGGCCTCTTGCAGGCACTTCAGAAAGGTTCTTGTGTCCCCTAGGGTATAGCTGCCATTTGCAGATGTCTCAGATATCTTATCATGTCTGGACATGGTCCTGGGCAATGTGCTTCAACTGACTGTTCTTGAGCTGAGGGATTGGACTAAGTGATCTCAATTTCAACCTAAATGATATTGTGATCTCAGCTGGCAACAGATGCCAGGGCACTGGGTACCTGAAAGTTCTGTTCTGCCAGAATGCCTGTAGGCTCCAATAACAGTGCATCACTTGATTCATTTGAGGATGTTTAGGAGTTTAGAACCCATGAGATGCCCTGTATCTCTCTAGGACTGGCAGACACAGAACAGCATTTGTTGGAAATATGCACCATTTCTGTGCCAGGCCAATCAGGACGCCTTCATCATCTTAGGGACACTGGGTACTAAAGTCTGAGTGACTGACTTCCCAATGGTCATGTCTTTGAAATATTATGTAGCCAAGAGTCCAGACAGCAAAATCTGCCCATTCAAAATTAGCTGTTTCCACTATAGAGATAACTCTTTGCTATTATATTATAAATCTACATGAAGTGTGATAGCTTCTGCATTTTATGCTTTTATCTGTTACATTAACAAGTCCTCAGTTACCTGGAACTTCGTTGGAATGCTGGTATTTGACCAAGCCATCTCTAAACCTTTTCTTGGTCAAACATTAAAAAATAGCCTTTCCTTTTTTTCCCCTCTTGTTTTTTTTCTCTCTTCTTTTTCTTTTTTTTTTTTTTTAAATTTATTTGAGGCAGATCTCTTAGGCTTTAATTCATTCATGCAGCCTTTACCATGACAGTTTTTGAGTCATTAAGTGCTAAAGATTTGCAAGCAAGTCACAGGATGTGGCCTACTGGGATGGTGTGTTTCTTTTGTTACCTGATCAGGACAAGGCAGATGAGCCAGCAATTGAGTCCTGGTGATCTTTCACTGGTGTAATTATTGTTTCCCATTAAATCGTAGCAGTGCTATTGTCTGAACCAGGGAGAAAGCAGTAGAATCAAATAAAGGATGAAAAGAGCTGTTTTCACTTTAGTCTCTGTTTATAAATGAAGCTATACTAGACACACACATCCTAAATATCCATCACCCTCTCTATCTGACAATTCAGTGGGAATAAATCTAATGTTCTTGTACAAAACATTTTCTTACACATGGATAGTGCAGTATAGGAAAGTGCCCCATACATTCCCTAAGCAGAAGAGAAACTGCAGCACTGGGCAAAACCTTGTGTTAAACCTCACTGTAAGGCATATTTCCAGGCCTGCAGCCCACTGCCAAAGTCCTTTCCTTCCCACTGCGGATAGAAGTAGCTTCTCCTTATCACAGGACTGATGCACGGAAGATCCTTCATGGGGTTTTTTATCATGTGGCTTGGATTGATGTAGCAGTGAATTAGGTTGAAATCTGAGATTTTAGATTAGTTTGTTGCACTTCGCTTCTAATTGCAGCTACCCAAGAATCAACATTGTTTGCCTCTTCCCTAATATCTTTGTCTTACTACTCAAAATCCAATTTTTCAGTCTACCAAATGTACTAGTTTGGATGAGCAAGCTGAGCCCAGAAGGGAGTGTATCAGCAAATTATCTCCCTCTCCCCCACCTCTCCCTGTCATGGCTATTATCTCATTTACCCTGAAGCAGTAAGAAATGTAGAGGAATCCGGTTATCTCACTTTATTTCCCTTGGCAGATGTGACAGAGTTTCTTGTGACCTATCGAATGGCTCTAAGAGATGTGAGAATTTCAGCAAACAGCCAGTTTACTTACAAGTGGATGCAACTTCTTTAGTCACATTGAATGAGACTATTGTTTTTCCCTCTAAAAATCCTGAAGATTGAGAGCCCTGAGCTTTTCAGGGTGGTTATCATATGACAGAAAGCCATCAAAGACAAGTGTCACTGTTACAAGCACTGACACTTGTGAGTTTCAGTCACAGACACAAAAGTTATCACTTTGGGACTGTCTACAACCCTGTGGTTAAAAAACTATTCCCCTCCAAAGACACCTTTGGCATCCCTTATGTTTAGCTGAGGGAAATATGTTGAGTGTCCTAGGCTGGTCTATTCACCTCTTACGATATCTCTTGTACTTGGAGCTGAGCCGAGCCCCACTCTGGCAGCCTGCATACACTTTCCTCAGTCAGCTCTGAGATGCTCACTGAGGACCTTTATAGCCTCTTTACACCTTTTTTCCAACTCAGGAACATTCTGCAGTCTCTTTGTGCAGACAAGTTGCATCAGATGTGGGAACAGCTCTTTTAATGCATCTTTGCGTTGCTCGGGTCTCGTGTGAACAGATGTGACAGTAAGAGCCCCAACATGAAGCAGACCATAACAACTCCAGTATGCAAGGATGAAGTCCACCTGGCAGCTGATGCCTGCTCCTCCAGCCAAGGCAGTACAAATGTGCCCTATGTGAGTCACAGCAGGGATGATATTGTACGGCAGCAATTAATTTGCTACTGAGGCAAATGGGTCCAAATGGTAAAGGCTTTTGCGAATGGAATTTACTGTTCTAATGCAAATAACGAACTGGCAAACAATAACCACTCTAGCCCTAAAGCCCGGCCAGCAATTGGTTGACATTTGGGCTGCAGAGAGTTTGCAGATTCCCTGCGAGTTGGAAAGGAGCTGTGTTTTGCAGCAACAATTGATTTATTACTGTGACAACGAGTAGAAATAGAAGGACCTACTGGCAGGCAAGCTTGGGATTTGTTCCTTTGCAAACAAGCAAGAGGTGTCCAGCTGGCCAGTGGCCATTCCCAAGCAAAAGCCCAGGGGAGGATGCAGGTTTTGTCTCCTCTCTGCTTGAACTTTGCCTGCTAACTAGTGTTGGAATTAGGGTGGATTTTTTTTATATTGTACAAAACCACATTTGTATTTAGTAAAGTTTCTACAAAATGAGTAAGTAAGGGGTATGCATAGGTCAGGCTGTCTTCTAGATATTTCATTTCTCAAGTAGTAGGAGGACACTTTATCTGTTATTCATGAGCAGAAAATCATTCTCATTTGTATTGCAGCAGCCCCTGAAGGGACCAATCAAGGTCCCATTGTGCTGATGCCTGATTGGTGGCTGTGAAGAGAAAATTGCTGGTGCCTGCTTGGATGCAGTTCAGCAACATCCATTTTTTTGCCATGTAAGGTTTAATATGAGCACATTCTGATCAGCAAAGCACTTAAGTGCACGCTTAAAGCAATCTCTTCCCAGCCAAATGCTTGAGTGTTCCAGCACTCTCAAAGAGAGGGGAATTTAAACATGTGCAAAAATGTTCGGCTAAATCAGATGGGGCTGCTGCACATGAACCTCACTTCTTTTGAGTGTTACACGTATAAGGAAGTTTTCTTGTGATGCAGGGTTTTGGGGATAAGAGGAACATGTCCAAATGAAGTTTTGAGCCACTGTATTTTCTCTCCTGGGCGTGCTCTAATCCTGCCCCAGTGATCTGACATTGTTCAGAGAGCTGCGACTCGTGGGACAACACCAGTCATTCAGCAAACGTGTCAGGGATGTGAGCATCAAAAGAGATGAATCATTTCCATTTTCTGAAACAAAACATTGAAGTATAATAGACTGAAATTAAGGTATGAAAAATGAGGGTGAATTAAGGGAAAAATATGCCAGTGAGAAGAGCTGTCCAATTATGGAGTAATCTTGACGGAACAAGGGAAGAAACCAAAATGGCATGCATTATTTCATGCTGGTTAATCTGGTATAGACTAAGTCAGAAGGGTTAATTCTTCACTGGTTGATAATGGACAGGCAGAGACTTCAGGGTTCTGGGAAGTTAAAAGTGTATGACAATGAATACATCCTTTATGTGAATATGGTAAAGAACATTTGTGGTGTATTATTTTTGCTGTAAAAGTAATAATAATTAAAAAAATCAACAGTGACCAATAGCTAGTACAGCTGCTTCATATTCTGGATGATGTGTAAAATAGCCGTATCTTACTATGCTAGTAAGCCTGGAAAACACTGACTTTGTAAAGCTGATAACAGTAACACAGTGGAAACATTGTGTGGGATTAGTGGAGTGCATCATAGTGATAAAAAATTTCTCTGTAATGCTCTTATAGTAATTGAAGCTGCAGTTTGTCTCCTGCACAGCAAAACAGCCTGAGGCTGCCAGAAGGTTTACTAAAACTTCCCTTCACAGTGCCGAGCAATTTGCTGCCTTTGTCCAGTGACTGCTTGCCTGAGTTTCCATGACTTTGTTAGCCCTAACACAGAACTTGTAAGCTCTAGCACAGACTCCAATCAATACAGATAATTTTAATTTGTTAAGATGTCTAACTGCCATGGAGTGTACAGGTTACTTCCTTATAGAATAGAGAATCATGACATTTCATGTTTAAATCAAAAACCAAAGCACTAGGGTCAGCATTTGTGTGCCTCATTATCATTGAAATCAGTATAATGATGCACTGAAAATAATAGGATTTTTGTAGGCATATACAGCATAGCACTCAGTCTTCCTTTCCATTTTGAGATTTTATTTTTAAAGGGACTCCTCTGCTTAGACTCCACTTAAAATTTCTCTTCCTTTCTACTTCTATTGTTTATGTTTAACTGACCAGGTTGTCAGCAGTACTTGATTCTCAGCATGTTAAAAAAATATTCAAGGTTCCCCTTACATGGCAAGACAAAAAGCAGCTTTAAGACACTGTCAGCTTTCTCATCTACATATGAAAGCAAGAAGAGAAAAGAATCAATTAAATGGCACAGCTTCTCCTGGAGCTCTCAGACTTTTCCATCATTTTCATTTTCCTCTTAGTGATTTACAGGAGCCTGCCTGGTGCATTAGCCAGGATCTCTTGGCAGCATCATTTCCCTCAATATTCCTAAGACAGGCAAAGCTCCCACTAAATTCAAGCCTAACGTGGTACATTGCAGGAAGAGAAACCAATTTCAGTTTTAGTGGGTTATCTACAACTGAAGCAAGAGTATTTTATATACATTACCCTGAGTTGACTTTCACACTAGTGTTATATTGCTGCAACTCTCAGTGAAGTTTGATTTACACCAGGTAGTGCAGAACTTATTATCCACATCACTAAGGACCATCTGTCTCAGAGGGAAAGTGTCTTGTGGAAGTTGGTATGGAAGTAAATGTTGACAATCCCAAATAAACAGCACAGGGAAAATGTGGTAGTATTTGAATGGAGAGTGAGCCAGATCCTCAGAAATCTGGTTGGATAGCAAGTGTGTGTGCCCAGTAACTGTTCTACCTGTGTGAGTAAGGAATTGTGAAGTTTACAAGTGGATATAGGACTGATGGCTGTGTTGACAGGTAGGAGCAAGGAAACATTTCTGCCTAGACATAATTCCCAGGGGACACCACTCTATTTGTTTTAGCACATCTGGCAATACAGATGTGGCTGGAAAAGGGCTGTGTATGGGGGGGTTGTGTCTTTCAGTATAGCTATTTACTAACTTATGTTCCTTAACCCTTACTTTTATGGATATTTGAATGCTCTGTTTCAACAAACACCTGTTTGACAATATTTTATCCAGTCTCAGGTGAGCATAAGGGTAGTTATTTGAAAAACCAGTACAGAAAGAATACCTGAGACTGAAAACAGTTTTAGTTTCCTTTCTTTAGCATTTTTATCAGATACATTCAAACAGTACATTAGGCAAAAAGAAAGCTGCCTAAGGGGTTACTGAAACAGCATCACTTCAGCTGCAAAAAGGACCTCTGTGATGAATGCCCTTAACACAATCAGGGACAGATGGGCTGTGCTGCACAGTCCTCAGACCTCCTTCTCTTTGATAGAAGCTGGCTTTGCCTCTACATCTTCACATTCCCCTCAATCCATGCACAGACCAATTAACATTTCAATTAACCTTGTGTGGCAGGTGCCACACCTGCAGGACTGAGCATCTCTCCTGCATGACAGCAGAAAATAGCAGCATTTCTGAAAATTTTTCTTTTAAGTGTCTTCAAATCGTATATATGTGTCTGTCCAGCCATAAAACCCTAGCTGTCAATGGCTGTTTCTGCCTGAACCTGAAGCTGCCTCCAAAGCCAAGGTGGCTGTGACATACCAGCCAGAGAGTGTGGTGTGAGTGATGTGTTAAATGCCTATCACCCATGAAACTAATGCTGTGTGTCACTAATACTCCGGCCATCTCCCACACTTCTGAAAGCAATTTCCACTCTATTAAGCTCTACTCTTTATGGTGTCCAGGAAGCTAGAAACAGGCTTCATTTTACCTAGAGCTTAGCAACACCACCAATGCACCCTTAGGTGTGTTATTAAATTAAGACAATTGAATCAGATTCTGTTGGCAGCTATTTGATGTCAAACCTGGACTAATCCTAAATTTACAGTTGAAGTTGGTGTTAGGAGTTAAAAGTTTGTTGCTTCAAATTTTAACTTTGTATATATTACAGGCTGTTTTAAAGATTCAAAGTTTTCCAGAAGCAACCAGGGCAGATGTCCTACAGAATAACTTCTCAAGAGGATAGTTTTATCTGCTCACTATGCTCTGAAATTACCTGCACAGTGAACTGAGGAACTTCTGTATGAGAAGGGAGGTCACCTAAAATGATAGTAGTTAGGTTTTGTTCTCTATAATTCTGCTCTTCTATAGAAGGTTACTATATTTTCTTCCCAGAACTCCCAGTTCCTTTCAGAAAGGGTGACCCCTTTCCTTCATACACCTGTGTGTCCAAAAAACAGTCTTTGTGCAGCAGAGGTAAGGAGACATCTATAGGATTTATGCAGATTTTTCTGTACTTAGACATATGCAGGCTGTCCCAGTCCTGGTTCTTAGGTGAAGGTTATTAAACACTAGGGACACGGCTCCCCTGAGAGACAGCTGTTACAGAGCCTCCCACGTGTGTCTGAAGATGGTCACCCTGGGAAGGCCTTACATTAAGTAGTTTAATGTTATAGACTCAGCCAAAGTGCCCACAAAGTGCTCAGGAACAGCTGGATGTGAGGAAGTTGGTGGTGGGTTGGGTGGGTGCATCCTGTGCCGCCCACCTCACCCAGAGCATAGAAATGAAACCTGCAGCAAATATGGTGCCATTTCCCCTTTGGAAAGACTTCAGAGCTTGTCCTAACTTGGGTTCGAGAAAGTTCTGTGTCAAACCCCAGAGACTTTGGAGGGTGCCCCTTACTGTCTGTGAAGGGGCTGCTCTAACCCTCTCCTTCCACCCCCAAGACTTCCAGATTTTTAAATCCTTTTCTTTTTTTTAGACTAACTTGTAATAATGGAAAATCAGCTCTTCTGGGTTGTGTAAAAAAAAATAGAAAACAAGCATACCCTATCTTACTCTATCTGTTAAGGAGTAGAGCCTTCTCTCCAGCCCTGATTTCAGAGCCAGTGGTTTATGGTAGTTTCTTGGTCTGTGAAAGGTGTCTCCCCCAGGGACCCAGAAAGCCTCTTGCTTTCTTCCATCAGGGTTATATACATGTAAGACCCCCCTGCTCCTCTCCAGTCCCACCATGTGCTGCAGGCTGCCAGACTGCCCTGTCCTTCCATCACTTCCCACATCTCCTCTTGCACCTGCAGGGTTCCCACACCACAGGCAAGGCAAATAGGCAGGAATCCATTCTTCCCACCAACAGCCTTTAAGAACATATAACTTACAGTAACAAATCTAACAAATATGGTCCCTACTGCAGCAAGCCACATGGAGCCTGGCTTGAGACCAGACTGGGCTGAAGTGCCACCAAAGTTGTCTCAAAATTCTTTCCACAATGACGCAGCATAGGCAGAGCCCAGTGCTCAATGGCATAACTCATTGGAGAAATTGACCCATAACACTATTTCTGATAGTAGAGGCTTATTTTTTATTTCATGTTAGGTTAAATAAATCGCAAAGCATGGCAGTGAGGATTTAGCACTTGTGGTGCTAAACCATATTACTTAGCATTTACACAGTGCTTTCCTCATTCAATAAAGTGCTTTTTTTAACTTCATTCACTCTCAGCACTCTGCATATCATGAGGCAAGTCAGGAGCATCTAACATTCTTGATGATAGACAAGACTGGACTCACACAGCTTTGTTATTTTTCCTTTTCTCCCATCCTCAGCATCCCAGTTTAGTCAACTTTTGGTGGCTGCAGCCCATACTTGTGACCTGGAAGTCTTATGCAGTGCAAGGGGCAGGATCCTGTCCCTTTGGTGATAGCTGGGTATGGTCCTGGCCAGGCAGCCAGGGAGCGGAGCTGAGGCTTGTGGCAAGCAAGGAACAGGTCTCAGCAGAGGAGATGGATTGAGAGAGCATTTCTAGAGGCTAAGAGCTGGGATGTGGAGGGGAGGATGGTGGTGAAAGGATGCTTGGGCTGAAGAGGTCATTTGGACTGGCTGTTTGCCTTCGGTGGGAGAGAATTTGGGACAAATGCTGGTGGAAGGATTCAAGTACAGAAAGGTTTAGTGATTGTTTGAATTATCTTACATGGTGGAGGTATGTAAGGGAGGACATGGTAACGGGGTTGGAGAAGAGGACATTAGGTCTGACACAGGGCTGGGGCATGGGGATGCATACTAGATGTCCCTGGAGGTGAACAATTTGATGTGTGAGAGGTAATGCTGGGAAAGGCCTTCAACCTGTGGGAGCTGGGGGCTGATTTCCATGTCAGGAGAAGTACAGGGCAGGTAGTGTTCCTGTGGAGTGGCTGCCCTTTACCACACACCTGCCCAGTCCCTACATACCACCACTGCTCCCTGCTCCCAGCAGGAGAGGGTGCTTCCCACCAGCAGACACACTCCTTCACTAGAGGACAGGGCAAACAAGGTGCCAGGAGAGCCTCAAGACCCACCCCACAGCTCTGTGCCCCTCCAGTCACTGCTCCTGTGGGGTGGATGCCGCAGGCCCATCAGTTGTCCACATCCCAGGAAAAGCCCCAAGGACCTGCAGGGGGATATTTGGCACGAGGTGCCCATGGATGGCCGTGGCTCATGCTGCTGCATTTCACCTGGACGGGGAGCTGCTCAGCACAAAAGGGAACAAATAAGGACAGCTACTCTAGCCCTTTAACCATCTGACATCCTACTTTTAATGTATGTAAACATATCTGTATGCCAGTGCTCCTCCCTCCTTTAAACTGATATAACTCCTTGTTCCAATAGATTTCTCTGGTAGAGACCAGACCCATACATTCAGTTTTTACAACAGCCAAATTAGGCTTATGTAGATGGCACTTGCTTTTGGAAAAGATAGTACCTACACATTATTGTTGATTAATACTCTGATTAATTAGTAAGGTACAGATTAGAGCCCAATACCCCTATAAACTAACATTTACAAAACCATGCAGTCATTGTAGGGGGGAGATGTGCTGCTTTAAAAAATAACCTAGTACTATGTTCATTCAGCTAGATATTTTTACTATAAATCAAATGGACATTATACTATTTCTATTGAAACTTTCTCTACACTTACTTTCGAAGAGTTAAAGTTTTTTTTTTTTAGAAACACTCAATTTAACTCCCCTATAAACTTCCTTTGCTTTAATAGTAAATTAAATATACCATGAATTAACTTACAGTTTTAAAAATTACTTGATTATAAATCCTTCCTGAAACATCCCTGCTATATAAATCAGGCTGTAATTAAAAGCTAGAACAAATATTTTTAAATTTGCTTCTTAAAATACATTGATTCTTTTCTGCATCTCTGCTCAAAATAAAGCTTCATGTCCCATTGAAAATTACATTTTTTCTGGAAAGAGGAACAGAGACCTATCCAAAAAGTTGACCCCAAATTACATTTTACAAAAACAAAGGCATTTATTCACTCTAATATTCTGCACACAGTTTATGCTGATAGTTTCAATATCTCTAGACTGAAACTGCTTGTAACATTTTGCTGTAAGCCTGAATCTAATACAAGTGAGAGGCTGCTTTAATTTTTTTAAGGAGCAGTTCCGCTAGATGCAAAGGCATTGAAGAGAGCCTGGAAGACACAATCTGTGCGATGCTGCTCTTTATTGTCAAAGGTACAGAGTTCTGATGTGGCAATGCTGCACATTCAGGTCATTGAACATTTACTGATGGGGAAGGACTTTTCAGTCTCTGAAATGGTTACAAATGGCTTTTGTCAGAACACACCCAATATAAGCAGTCTGATCTCAATGGAGTCCTACTATTTTATTTTGGATAATAATGGCAAAGTCTTACCAAGTGTTGATGGAGATGCCATGGGGTTAGTTTATATTCATGTTGGAAAAGCAAAGCAGTTCTCCCTCCCAACTCTGACAGAACTGCAGCTCTCTTCAATAGCTGATTGTCAGGTTGTCCCGATCTGTAGCTTAGCACTGACAACAGTTCACAGTTTATTTGCAGCTTTGAAGCCTGGTCCTATAGTGTTTCTCTTCTGACAGGAGATGAATAAAGGTGTCACTGTGGGAGACTTTTAGCCGGCTGCTATAAAAAGGACCCTCCTTGCCTTCCCTTGAAAGATCCTCTAGTTCACTTTTGGAGCCTGTGGCTTTCCCCTCAACTGAGTTTAGCTCCATCAGCTCCAATTCATGCTTGGCAGCTGTTTCTAAAACTCTCTGTTTGTTATAATACCTGACAAAGTTGTTAATAATTGGGTGGATGGGAAGGGCAATTGCTATCACCCCACAAAGAAAACTGATGGCAGCATTCAGTTTTCCTAGTGTTGTTTTAGGGTATATGTCTCCATATCCAACCGTGGTCATGGTAATGATTGCCCACCAAAATGACTGAGGGATGCTTTTAAATAAAGTTTCAGGGTGACTTTGCTCCATGGTATAACCTAGGGCAGAAAAGACAAAGATTCCAACAGCTAAGTACATGAGGAGCAGCCCGAGCTCCTTAAAGCTGCGTTTCAGGGCATAGGTTAGGGTCTGGAGCCCTGAGGAGTGCCGTGCAAGCTTGAAAATCCTTGCGATCCTCATGATGCGCAGTGCCTGGACGGCCTGCTGAACATTGCTCAGCTCCATCAGCTTGGCTCCTAGGTGGGTCAAGGTCAGGCTGACATAGAAAGGAAGTATTGCTAGCACATCGACAATGTTCATAAAAGAAAGGGCAAAGTGGAGTTTGTTGGGAGAGGAGATCAGCCTCAGCACGTACTCCATGGTGAACCAGCCTATACAGGCTGTCTCTATGCTGTCCAGGGTTGGGTGTTCCATACGGTTCCCCTCTGCATCTACAACCTGCAAATCTGGGATGGTCCCGACACACATCACGACAGAGGAGATCAAAATAAACAGAAAGGACAGAACAGCAACCACTCTAGCTGGATAGGATGATTCTGGCTTCTCCAGAAATTTCCAGATGCATTTTTGGCACCTTTTCCAGCGACTTTCTGAGGCATCTACTCCCAAGTCATCCAGAATGAGTTGCACCCTCCGGGCTATTTCTTCCAGTTCCTCCTTTTTTTCACTTAGATGAGTTTTGCAGCAGTCATCCAAAAATTTCAGATCCACTTTCCAAAATTCCATTTCATTCTTGAAACATATGGGGCATATTCCCTTCTTCATATGAATTTCCCCGAAGTAATATACGTCAATAATGCATTTGAAAGCATCTGGGTCTCTGTCAAAGTAAAACTCTCTCTTTCCAGGATCATAGTCATCACAGAGGGAGAATATGCTATCGTATCCTCCCGATAAACAATTGATCAGCTCTGCCAGCCGTGTTTCTGGGTATTGATTCAGGTTATCTCCGTAGAACACCTGCCTTACTCCACCGACATTGACTACAATCTCCATTTCTTCACTTTTTTCTGATCCATCAGTCTCCACATTTGGAAACATAGAGTCACCTGCCATTTTAGTTGTATTTGAATTTGTTGGATTTTTAGCCCGTTGTTTGATTTCACAGCTTTGTGGTTTTAATCTCTCAAGAAAGCAAATCAGCACTGAGCCAGCTCTACTACAAATGTCACCAAACTGACCCAGAGTCGTGGCGGGAAAGGTTACAGATAGAAACCTGTGGTCGGAAAAGCTGTGTGAGGTATGCAACAAGCTGCAGGGAAAAGACAAGTCATCAGGCTGCTGTGCCTGCAAGCAGGATGTTAGAAAGCTCCAGCAGACTGGAAAGAGAAGAAACCATTTAGTAAAACTCACCACGCTGGTCAGTGCTCGAGAGTCTTTTCAGGTCCCATTCTCTCTCTAAAAGTGATATCTATTCACAGCTTGGAAGTCACGGCAGAGAAATAAATCCTGAGCTCTGATTAATGCAACGTGCAGTGAGTGACAGTTCTCAGAGCGACAGTCGGTGTGGTGAGCCCACAGAAACTGCCACGGCTTCTCCTTTCGATTCCACAGATTTCCCTAGAAAGCTGCGTTTGAATTTTGTTTCTCTTTCCGTTTTCTGTTTACTTTAAGGTCTTCCAGAGTTCATCTGCTGACTCTTGCACATAGTCGGTCGGTGCAAGCATGCAGAGGAAAAACTTGTGCTTGTTTTCCCTTCGCTGTTTCTCAGCACAATAGGGAGCCTAGGCTGCCAGGAGTCCTTTCCAAACTCTACCCTCTCCTGGTGAAACCCAGCAAAGCACCAGCGGCACAGAAAGCACATCTCAGCTTTATATATGCCTGCCAAGCGGTATGATAATGTGTTTCTATCCTATCAGGAACTTTAATGAGTCTTAAAAACATTTTTTAAAAACCTAATGCAAAGCATAATTGTGTATGAAGTCATTCAGAGCTGCAGAAAGACACTCAAACATTGATTCCTGGTGGCAAAAACCAGAAATAATACTGTGTTTTGGGAATAAATGTACGGCATAAATTTTGCTCTCAGTGGGACTGGAGAAACTCTGGAGCATCTCTGTCTTGTGTCAGGACATTGAGTTAATGTAGATTTGTACTGGTGTCATTGAGAAAGAGGCAGAGACCATAAAGTTTTTGTTGCAGCTGTGGAGCAAAATTGCCCCTGCACTCTGTGCACATTTCCCAGTGCTCTGAGTCCTCAGTTTTAGCCATTTTTCCTTGATCTGCTGTCCACTGTGCCTGAGGAAGGTTTCAGTAATTTACGTCTATGATGATTTCTCAGGGAATGCTATTTACCAGAAGTAGTTTTTTGTACTACATCCAGCACTTAAAAAGCAGAAGTAGAATAACAAGCATTTCATCCAAATTCCAGGATTTGATGGACACCACAGAATGATTTTTTCCAATTTACTGCTTCTGAAAAGCTTCTCGATGGAGGGGAATAGAGAGCAACAAACCCAGCTGACAGTTTGTTTCTCTAGGCTTGTGTCCATCCTGGGAGAAAGGTGAGATATATGATGTTCCTACTGTCCTCATGCTTGTGTCACACAGTGAGGGGGATCCTGGTGAGTATGCAGTTCTCCTGTTCCACTCTCTTGCCAGAAGCTTATGGGCGATTAGTAAGAGTGCACCCAGACCTCATCTGGAAGGGGTAATATCAGGTCTCAGGAAAAGGGTGATATCTTTTACACCTGAGTCACACAATCTCTGGAGGCTAGTGTCACCTTCATGTGTTCCTGAGGGTGCTGCATAGTGTGGGTGTAATACAAGATGTCCTTTGAATTGTTTTCCAGGCACATATAAGTTTACTGAAACTTGCAAGCTTCTTGGGACAAGAGCAATACCTTGGAGACCTGGAAAACCCCTGTTTTGTGGGTTCATCAATAAACAATTATCCCCCTTGGGATTTTCTGCTCACTAACATGAATGGTTTAGCTTGATTTTAGCAAAATAAATATTAAGATGCCAATAACAGTGATATGTTTGCACAGGAAAAAATACAGATTGGATTACTGAGTATCTGATCTTACAAAACAAAACTGAGCTCTGTGAAAGTTAGGTTTCAAATTTCGTCAGGCTGCATCAGCATAGGGAAACAGGTTCTTTAGATGTAAATCCTCAGATTTAACCATCTCAGATCCTACTCTCTTTGATCAGTGATTCATTCCAGTGACCTTTTGGTTTTTCTCTAGGTAGTGATAAGAAATCAATGTAGAATACTGCATGACCGACACAGCAAGCACCACCTCTGTTTCCAAAAAGCCTTTCCCCCACCCCCTGCACCATTTTACTGAACAAACACCTACAAAATAGGCACAGAGGATTAGTACATACATTGTTCAGTTTGAAAGGTGGAATCAGCTCGTCTCAAATGATAAATCTCAGAACATTCTCAAAAGGTTGGGAAGAAACTATTTTTGAAATGCCAGATCCATCCTTATAAAGACTTTACTTAGTGTGGCTGCTAAAATCCTTGTGCTTTATTCTCCCTCGTCTTGCGCCTTTTCAGAGTTCTTTACACCTTTCAGTGTGCCTGTGAAATGTTAGAGATCTGGTAGCATTTTAAATCCACTTGGGCAAATGTAAATGATCCAAAGAACGGTCAGGGAAAATCATAATTAAATTAAAACATTGTTTTTGTAGCTGAAAAGAGTGGCACAAGCTTAGTTGATGAATGTTTTGTATGAGACATATAATAGAGCAGCAAACAATAGGAGCAGAATGAATAATTTGCAGTTAATAACTTATTTCTCTAATTCATTTGTCACCCATGAAAAGAGAGCTTCTCTAATCTAAAAATTTCAATAGATAATTGTTGCCCTGTAATTCATTTATGACCAGTTTCCTGCAATTATTAGGGCTTCTAAATTCAAATTCTGTTGATTTACCTGATCAGGGCAGACAGGTGTGTTATGTGTCTGCTGGAAGCGATGTGTGCTGGCAATTGAATTCCTAAAGGCCCAACAAGAAACACAGAGGGGTTTTTTTTTGTGTGTCGGTGCTTTGGCTCAGAGAACAACGTGCATTTGAGCTGACAGTTGTGTTAAGTTTTGGCTGCGGTTCAGACAGGCTCCTTCAGGGAGGAGGAGGAGAAGGCTAGGCCGGACATCAAATCCTGAAGCCCGAGGGAAGGATTCCTGGTTTGCTGGGAACCCCACCAAATCCAGGCTCAGCCCCAGCAGGGACACAGCATCTCCCAGGGGTGCTTGAACCCCAACAAGAACTTGGTCCACAAGGTATAGGTGGAGCTTGAATATGGCTCCTCAGTGGGACTGGTCTCCACATGAGGGACGTGGGTGTCACAGAACACCCACAGTCCACCACCTGGTAGGACCTGTAGTGGCAGCGGTATGCAGGGGATGCTGGCACTGAAAGTCTGGCTCCTGGCCACATTTTGGGAAAGGACACTCATCCCTGGGTAGCTCTGTGCCAGTCTGTGAAGACAGGTTGTTCCTCCTGAGCTGTACACTGGCTCATACCTTGCTCCTGAATCTCGGCCACCACCTCTGCCCTCCCATCTGATGCACTCAGCTGCTCCCCACACAGCTATGGGCAGTAGTGGTGCGTGAAGGGCTGTGAATTGGTTAAGAGCCAAGCCTAGGGAGATACAGTTGGATTCCACACAGGGAGGGGTGTTTAATGCAGAGGCAGGACTTGGACAACCTCTCTGCAAGCAGGCTGTGATGCAGTGAGACCCTGCCTGCACTGAGCCCAGCCCTGCCTGCACTGAGCCCAGCCCTGCCTGCAGTGCCTGGGACCATCTGACCTCTCCATCCTTCCAAATCAAAGAAGTGTTTAGTGCTGTGTCTACACAGGCAAGCTCAAGAAAATGTAGGGTCCTGATTATGACTGTCCAAGCAAGAAATAGCTTGAGCATGTCTGACACAGGTCCAGTCCACAATGACCAGCTAACATGGACGTGTCCCAGACCTCACATGGCCATCAGAGACCATTCTAAATAGGCTATTTGAAAGCAGCATCAGGAGTTAAGATAAAAATCACTTCTTAAACTAGATGGAGATGAGTTGTTTGTTGGCCTCAGTGCCCAGAGACATCCTTGGGCACATGTAGATCTCATCATACTTGGTATAACCCAGACACACACACTTCTGCTGTGTCATATTTGGGGTTTAGATGACACTCGCAATACTGGACCTGTGATGGATCTAGAAAGAGATCTCAGCATCTAACACACAATTTATTTTCAGCTAAATGTAGACTATGGATATCTACTCAAGACAAGAACATGTGATCAAAATGTACTATAGAGGAGTCAATCAGAGACCGAAAGGAGGGTGGGGAATGGGAATATCTTGTTCCTCCTCCTTTTCCTGAGGCATTGTGGGGATAAAGCTTTCAGCCAGCTGCATGGGCACTGTTTCATCAGCTGATAGCACAAGGTTCTGTGTGGAAAAAAAACATGTAATTACTTAGTGCCAATCACAAGAAATGGAAGGCAGATAATCTGGAAGAACGGGAAGCAATGAATTGAGGACAGGGATGGGTCCTCCTGGCGCAGGGAGTCCAGAATGTGTCAGCGGCCAGGAGTCCCACTGGAGCCTGGGGGTGGGAGCTGCCAGCAGGTGCTGGGGCTCCATGGGTGACTTGTTTCAGTGGAAAAATCCTTGATTTTGAATTTTTTTTCTTTTCTTCATTCTGGTTTTCAGAAAGAGGAAGTCATTCAGAGCAGCTCCTCGGACTACTTTACCAGAGCCAGTTTTAGTAAGAGGTACAGGAAAGATTTTGCTGTAAGAATCCTTTAGGGTTTCCAAATATAAGGTGGATTCTAGTGGTTAGTGCAGCAACCTTGTTGGAAGATCCATCACACTCTCTTTGGCAAATTAATCCAGCTACTGCAATATGCTGGTTTATCCTTTATAGCTCTATACTGCAAATACATTTTCAAATCACACCTTCATTTATCCTTATAATGTACTCTGCAATAAAGCTCTCTGATTTGACACATCAGGAAGACATGGGATTGTGTTCTCACAGGTGCTGTGGTTTCAACATGGATATGGGACCACTGCCATAGCACCAGTACCAGCCCCATGCACCTCCCCTGTGCATCTGCAGGACAACAGTGCACGCATGACTTGCTCTCATGGACTGTAATGCCAGGGCATGTGGGAGAAGAGTATTGTGGGCACTGAATATGTGCAGGAAACCTTCGTGATGCCAAGGCAGCAGCTCATGGTCTCAGCACTGATGGATGTCTTGTGTGTGAAGCCATGAGCTACTGGAGGGAGTCCGAGCCTCGGCATGAAACATGTTCATCGTCCACTGCTGCTTTTTCTGGGAATAGATGAGTCTTTTAAATCCCTTGATATGGGAAGAGAAGGGTCCATCAAATGCAAAGTAAGTGAAACAAATTCTACATTTTTAAATACGTCTTCATGCTTTGTATGATGTTTCTCAGTACACTGGACTTCCTTCAGATTGATATGTTAAAAGCAATAGGTTATGAAATGTCTTTGCTGAAGTGAGTATCTAGACTATACGACATACCTTCACCTTGCAAATCTGGTTTTATGTGTCTCTATCTCCAGCATATTTACATATTTCTGCATGGCTATTATTTCAGATCAAACATGTCTTTTCCCAGTTTATTTTCCCCTCCCTTAGCTACTTTGGTTCTTTTTTCACATACAAAATTTATTATTTATTATTTATTATATAATTATATATTATTTATTATATATATTATTTATTCAATTTATTTTATCAGATCTTCTAATTAATACCTTATTAAAGGGCTAGTAATAGCTTGCTGTAAATTTCAGTTTGTCTTGCTTTCCATTTGACATTAATGAGTCTATTTTTCCCTATGATTAAACCTGCCTTAAGTGACCACTCAGGAGAACAGCCAAATCTCTGATTTATTGTAAATGACCTTAAAAAAATAAGGGGCAGTCTCCACTGTATAAAAAACGTGGCCAGTCTTCACGAACGAAGATTTGGGAAAGGTCTTTTTACCTTTCAAGCCTGTGCAATGGATTTTTTAGGTGAGACACAGCCTGCGCTGAACTGAGCCCACCCTTTAATCCTAAGGTTCATCTGCCGGGACAAGCAGGCTTGGACAATGGCAGTGAGGGAGTGACCTTTTCTTAGATGGATGGCCTTAGGGGCTGACGAGCACCATCTGCCCGGGGGATTATCCCTGAACCCGGTATGGGATTCAAACCTGGGTCGTGGCGGTGAGAGCACCGCATCTTAACCACTAGACCACCAGGGCTCCCCTAGTCTCCACCGTAAGCAGTAAATTAAGCATATCAGTGGGTTATGAATAGGATGGGACTTGGAGATGCTGTAAAAGTTTTAAGGACTTTGTCTTGTTTACAGCATCACTGTGTTTTGAGGAAGGACTGGAATTCTGCTTCCTGGTCTTAAACACTGACATCAAAAGCTTTGAATGTTGTTGCATGTACAAAGAAAGAGAAAAATGTGTGACAAGACTTGTTACAGTTGCAACCAATGGCTTAAAAATTAAGAATTGCACGTACATTGAGTATGGCAAAGGTCCAAAAAATTGCATGCACACATGTAATTAGGGGATGTATCATAATGAATAGGCACAAGGTGGTTGAATGCAGTTTGCATGGGTGAACTCAGCTCTGGCAGTTCCCAGCTCCAGGTGTCTGCATCTGCAATCCCACTGTTGGTTTTTATCATGATTTGCTGTACACAATTTCTTGCAGGACCCACGATGCACTGGTGCTGCTGCCTGGCAGCACCCCTGGAGCTGCCTCACCAGCTTGAGTGAGGGAGGCCCCTCAAAGAAATGTAAACATACTGGAGTGTAAGAGAGTCTTGGTGGTGGCAGTGGTGAAATGATGGGGCTGGCCTTCCCAAAGGTGAACATTCCCATCTCTACCAAATGATATCATTACCAATAATTGTCTTAAAGGAAAGACTAAGACCATGGCAGCAGAGAGGGAAGTGCCATGAGCAGACTGTCTGCTAAGTTTCAGCAGCCAAGACACAAAGCCAGTTTCTAAGACTGCCAGGGGAGAGATTTTTAATGTGTTATTATGTGTTTTCCTTTAAAAAATTCAACACTGCATCCCTCTACTGTGCTTGGAGTTAGAATAGCTATTAATAATACTCTGTACAAGCTGAGCTGTTGTTCCTAATTCTTTGAAAGAGGAGTATGTGTAGCAATTTAGTGTGTACCATTTCCCAATTGAGGAAATTTTTATATGAACTTACCAAAATAAGGAATATAATAATGTAATTCATAGTAAACATGGTCAAAGGTAGTTGTATATGTGTGCTCAAAGAAGAGGAAAATATATGTAATATTTTCTAGTATGAAAAAGCTGTAAAAAACCTGTTGGAAAATACCCAGAGAAAAAGAATAAAAAATAAAATACTTTCATTGATCCTAGCACAGAGGAAAATATAGGCTTTAGCAAAGCCTGCAATTCTCACAGGCCCTTGTATGTACAGCTATAATTTTCGTTCTTTCAGTGAGTGGTACCTGACAAAGGAGAGGAAGGTGTGTAGGCAGAAGCAGGGGCAGAGTTCAGTTTTCATAATTATGAAATTACCTTACCCATGGAGAAATCCTGTGGACATTTGATTTCATTAAATCCTGCAGGACTGAGGGCTGTGGCATGATGCCCTGGAACACCTCACTGACACCTGCCTCCCACAGCCTGCAGGCTCTCTGGGCTTGCTCCCTTCATCTCCTGTGGAGAGGTGATGGTTGCAGACCTGCCTGTGGCCAGGAAAGCAGTCAGGGACTGGAGATCTGGTGTTCTCTGGCAGCATCCTGCTTGCACAACCAGCATAGAGTGGAAACATTAAAGCATGCAAATTTGTGATCATGAAAGTAATTTTTATCAGTAAACCTTTGTACTATAGATCAGGGAAAGAGGAACATCAAATGTTGTTTCTGTTTCCCTTGGTGTACGAATTACTGCTTTGAGAAGTGCTTGGATCATGTTCTTACTCTTGCTGCCTTTGAAAAAAGGAGTCCAAGCCTCTGTATGACCCTACTTTGATAAACTGCTTTCAGCATCTCCCTTTTTTTCTGTGTTCTATAGCTTTGCTTATCAAAAATGTTTGCTGAATTTGAGTCAAATTTACAAAGAGTTTGAAGTCAATGAAAACTACATTTTCAGGAGGAGAAATGATGTGTCAGAAATAATTTCCTGGCCCTACTCAGGATCTGTTTTCTGCCATTGGGCAATTCTTTTGACTTTTTGCTACTTATTTTTAGCTGTCTGGCAACACATCATATTGTTTAATAGCTTACAAAGGAGTGAAATCATAAAACATTTTTAATTTGAAAAACAGATTACAAATAAGCTTTTACATTGTCTGAATGGCTCTAAAGCTAACCCACATGTTTCTAAGTGATTTGTCTAGACAATGGATGAGTCAAGCCTTTTATCCATTCTGTTTTATAAAATAATCAGTTAAGATTGCTCAGTTAAGATTGCATTTAACATTACTAAATTGAATGCCTTTCATTACTATGTGCTGTTTAACATAGTATTGACATCTTGCATACTAATTCACTTTGTTCAGGGTAGAGTCATAAACCCCATTCGAACAATGGGATACGTACAACAGAGATCCATTGTACTCACTGGTAGTGTCCTCAAAGATAAGACTGCAGAACCCAAGATATCCCATTGAGCAAAAATAAAAGGCTAAGGAGATGAAAGAAACTTCAGTGATGAATGGGAAGTGCTGCTGCTGAGACCTTTCTTTATTACTATTCTCTGGCATTTTCAATTGTTCTGTCCCGATGAGTAACGAGGACTTCATTGCTTTTGTCAAGCTTCACTGCAAATTGCTGCTGTGATTAACACAAGTTAATCTCAGGACAGGCAGGAACTCCTCATTTCTCGTGATGGGAGAATTTCAACCACCCCCTGGCTTTTCTTGGATGACCTTGAAAAAAGTCCCTGTCTATGACAGCAATGTTACGACTTCCCTTAATGGAAAACAAACTCTGTACCCAGTTTTAACTGCCCAATCCTCTGTAATCTTTTCCTTAGGTTTCTATGCACTGTTATTGAGACTACACAGTAACTGAACCACCAGGAAGAGGAACCATTACCCTGGCTGGGACATCCACAGTCACACTTTGCCACAAATCACTGGGACACCTCCCACGGATCAGCAGAAAATTTCCCATTCTGACAGAAAATTGGGGATTGCAATAAAGATTAGAAAAGAAACCATGATGTCTCCTGCTATTCAAATCTAAAATTTTATCCCAATCATGCTAAATACTCCAGTATTTAGCTGATTTCATCAAAGATAGCTAGTCTTATCAAAAATAGCTCAGATCTCTAAGCAGATTTCCTTTATTTTGCAGTAAGCAAGGATACTATCATACATTTGAGGTCAGACACTAGCTGCAAACATCCCCATAAATGTGTCCAGGATACGTAATTGTCAGATCTTATACATACAAATAGTAGGGGAATTAGTTGTCTGTATTTAGAAATGTCTTTGCACTTTATGATTGAAGTTTAAAAAGTGGTTAGCAATGTCTCATAATAGGGGGTATGCCTTTGGCCTACTTGAGAACAGAGCTGTATATACAGTAACAGTAGCACCATGAAAATGCTAAATAATCTATCATTAATCAATACATCTCTGATTTCTTCCCTCATATTGGTCTTAAACTGTTTGTGTACTGAAAGCAAAATCAGGTACTGTATGTTTGCATATGTTTTGCAATAAATTCCTGATGTACACGCATGAAGAAATAAATGATGACACCACATAGCTGGAGGACTACAACCCTGCTCCCCTGCTTCACCAGTCTGCTTGGGATTTCTGTTTCAGAGCTTGTGACAAATCATTTACTAATCAATCATTTACTGTTTGGTCCTCACTTATCTCTTGAAGTCTACTTTTTCCTTGATAAGTCTGACTAGCATTAATTAATATTTACTAGACCTGTACAAAATACAGAACATATTTCTAGGAATTCCTGATACCCTGACATTTTGTTGAGATGCAGGAGGAAGGAAAAACTAATCTGCATTTTAAAAATTTCCTTGCAACATGTCAAACAAATCTAAATATAGGACATCCAAATCTTTAGTTTAGCAACACTGAAATTTAACATTGTAAAAATGTTTATACATTCTGATATTGTGTTATAAATACAATGCTGCTATTGAAACATAAAGCCAAAATAAAAGAACTGAAATTACAAAACCCAATTAAACATTTTAGCTACAGAGATAAATATATTTAAATGTTATGAAAACAGTTGCTTTCAACATAAGGATGTATCTTGATTAAATGTTTTTTATTTCATTTTTTTTGGCAACTTTCAATTTAACTGTACTGTGTTTATCTGACATCAATCTCTTCTGTCAAAAAAATTATCTGTTCTGTTTCCAGTGTACAACACCAGTAATTCTAACACTCATGAGATTCTTCACGTTTCCTCGCCAGACCCTTTCTTAGGCATTAGAAATGACAGACAGGATTTGTGAGAGAAAAGGATACTTTCTGAACATACAGCCCTAGGGCACGAGAAAGAGTCAACATCCTCCAAACAGATTTTTACTGGCTGTTGTCTTTGTTTTCTCTATAGCCCCTCTCATCTTATTAAGCCTGAATCATCTTCAATTTCTCTCCATGAGTACATTTTTCGAAAGGTAAGAATGTCCTTAATAAAACCTTTGGGGAACCAGGGGTGTAATGAAAGTGCTCTTTACACTAACCAAACAGTAACAAAGCTGATCAATCCACCATGCATGGACTCCAATCTCAAAAGTGGCTGAAAATCTGTAAAACACCTATGAAAATAATTTCTTTTTGTGAGGATAAGAATGAAATGAAAAGCAGAATTAGTATCTTATAAAAGAAACCTTTCACTGCTCCAACCACAACTGGTTTCTAACTGCAGCATTGCAACATCAATACCTGGTATTTACAGTATGAAAATGTTACAATTGCAAAGACAGAACAAAAATTAAGCTACCTCACATGTGACACACCTCTATATACTAAAGCACCTGGTACATTAATGTATTTTTTTATGTGAACATCTAGATGTCATCTTCTGGAAACTGATTTCCTGTACAGCACGATAGCAAAACGGTCCACCGCCACCCTGGGTATCAAGATGGAGTGTATGTAAAACTCCCTCTGTAGTCATTCCTCAATTTGAATAATGCTGTTAACTCTTTTTTTTTCTTCTTCTTCTTTTCCAAATTTGACTGTGAAGAAATTGGCACTTGCTGGTTTTTGGACTAAAATATAACATTCCATCAAAATGTGTGCTTTTGGACAAACTTAAAAAATACGTAATTGTTGTACACACATTGTGGAAAACGCTTTTCTTAAACTCGGTCATTATTTAAGTTAACAAATTTAATAATGTGTGCTGTATTCCACAAGAATTCGGTATCGGGTTATTTGTTGATGAGAGTAAGTTGGTTTTCAAAGGATGCAAAAGCTTCCAAATCAGCATTTCAAAAAGCAGGTAAATAGTCTCTAGACTGTAAGTGCTGAATATAAGCACAAGTGGGTCCAGACAGTGTTTCACAACTCGCTGCATATTTTAAATAACTGAGAAAGTGAAATTCCCTTTTAGTTTACCATAAACTCATTACAACAAATTCTCTCAATTTAAATACAGAAAATTATTGTAGTCATTTTGTTCTTTTTCCTGCTCACAAATTGCTTGCAAGATGATCCTATTATTTTTCCAAATACATGCACTATCTCTACTTATTATCTACTGGTATTTACAATTATACACATAGGTACCATTGAATAAGTTTTTTTCATGTAGTTGGGAAATTATTCCAGCAATGAGCAAGAAGTAGACAATAATGTATAGCAATCAAGAGCAGGGACAGGACAGGACAGGAGAGCTACCCTGCAGAATGATAGTCTGGAAGACCTGATAAGAGCCTTGTGAAGTTCAAGGATAAGCGTAAGGCCTTGCACCTCGGAAAGCATAATCCAGGAGTGCAGCACAGGCTGGGATCTACCAGGCTGGGATCTACCTGGCTGGGGAGCAGCTCTGTGGAAAGGGACGTGGGGGCCCTGGGGAATCGTAGAATCATAGAGTCAACTGGGTTGAAAAGACCTCTGAGATCATCAAGTCCAAGCCTTGATCCAACACCACCATGATTACCAGACCATGGTACTAAGTGCCACATCCAGTCTCATCTGAAAAACCTCCAGGGACAGTGAATCCACCACCTCCTTGGGCAGCCCATTCCTATGTCTGATTATTCTATCTGTAAGAAATTTTTTCCTAATATTCAACCTAAACCTCCTCTGGGAGAGCTTAAGACCATGCCCTCTTGTCCTACTGCTGGTTGCCTGGGAGAAGAGGCAGATGCCTACCTGGCTACAACCTCCTTTTAGGGAGCTGTAGAGAGTGATGAGGTCTCCCCTGATCCTCCTCCTCTCCAGGCTGAATAACTCCAGCTCCCTCAGCCTCTCCTCATAGGACTTGTGTTCGAGTACCTTCACCAGCCTG
>JAWWLV010000121.1:100737352-100751088 GCA_035041135.1 Platyrinchus mystaceus | reverse complement strand
GGTGGGCTCAGTTCAGCGCAGGCTGTGTCTCACCTAAAAAATGCATTGCGCAGGCTTGAAAGGTAAAAAGACCTTTCCCAGATCTTCGTTTGCGAAGACTGGCCATGTATATTGCTTTAGCTGTCTCTCGTTTCGGTTCTCTTGGTTTTTTTTACTTTTTCCCCTCTTCTCCCTTGGTTTGGGGTGGGGGGGGGAACATCTTGTGGTGGGGTTTGGAAACTTGGCAGGGAGCCAGCTCCAAACCATATCAGGTGCTTTCCTACCTCTCATTCCAGGTGGACTCAAACAGTGGTGGATATATCAGTTCTACACTCAGCTTGCTCTCACTGCCCTCCTGCATGCCAAGGACATGACTTACCTTCAGTTCTGGCTGCAGCATCCTGCTTCATATTGCATGAAGGTGCTAAATTTGCATGCATTGGCTTGTAGGCCAAGCATTGCAAGTGATAGCCAAGTCTCCAAAAACAGTAGTTGTGGACAGGGGATGTAAGGAACAAGAAGAGTGAGGAGCTGACAATGCTCTGCATCCTTACAGTGCTATTAGCATAGAAAAGAAAGTCCCCGTTCATTTTATCTTATAGGACAGCCCCAGCCTTATGTTGTCTGGAAGCCAGAGGAAGGGATCAATAGGTGTTTGCTGACAACTGAGATTTTGTTTTAATCCATCCACAAATGTTTATGTTTTGGCAGCAGATGTTTTTATACTGGTCTGAAATCATGAAGAGCAGGCCAGCTAGCCCTTTCCAGGACGCATGATTTAAATAGCAGAAATACCGCTGCTGCAGAGTAGACTTCCGGTTTCCATTGGCAAAGTTTACCCTGGTGACAGAGACACAATTGTCATGCTGAGGTTAAAAGAAACTTATTCTGCATGTAGGTTTTAAATAGAGATAGTGCCATTTATTAGCACACATCACATCCCTGAAGGAAACAAATAAGCTTTGAAGGACATAAACTGCCTCCTAAACCTAGTACTCAGCACATGATGAACTGTGTGTTTGTAAATACCACTTGGAGCCTGGATGTTGAAGTTGCTGTACAGAAATATAAGCTTGCTTTAGTAAGTTTATGGTCAAGCAGTATCCAAAAGCCAATGAAATCACGTGAATTCATGTCTAAACTTTTTTCATTTCGTTTTATTTAAAGGTAAGTACATAGCAAATTTCCATAAATCTTACATCAGGATGAAACTGCTAATACCTAAAAGAAAACCTTAGCCTGAGAGAATTATTGGTTCCATGTGTCCAAAGCGTCTGGCTACATTAATGATAAAGACATGAGGTTTCAAGCAAGAATGAGCAGAGAAAACCCAACCCATCTCAAGTCTTTAAACCAGTTTATTTTCTATATAACTTTTATTCTAGCCAAAATGGCAAACAAACATATTCAACTCAGATTCACAGTCAAGTTATGGACAGCAACATTTGGTGAAACCTTCTGAGATGCTCAAACAAATTGATGGACCTCCTTCCTTCAGTCACCTCTTACAGCTGTGTTTGGTGCTTGGATGTTTACAGGGCATCAGTCCTGTGATATTGTGGGCTGGCTGAAAACCAAAGACAAGGGGTGTTTGAAAAAGTTGTTTCCATTAAAATGACAAGTTGTTTTGTTTGTGCTCCCAGCTGACTCTAAGACTGCCTCAGCTGTAATACCTATGCTTTACCTCCTGGACTTCAGATTGGTTTTGGGTTTGGGTTTTTTTGCTAGACTTTTCAGGTTCCCAGGCATATTGCCATTTTCTGTTACTTACACACAAATGCCTCTATAAAAACCTTATTCTCCAATCTTAACACTCCTTTGGGTTGTATGAGAACTTTCATTTCAAATTTCTAATTTCAGTAAAGGCACTGCACAAAAGCTGTTGAATTATTCAGAACTATATGTAACTGGTAAAAATTCTCTAAGTTCTGTCTAGTCTAATTAAAGGTAAATCCCAGCACACATTGTAAGTGCTATGAGACAGTAAACAGGAAGAAATAAAAAAACTGTAAATGGAAAATAAATAAAAAAACACCTTCTGTAGATAACTGTTCCCCTGCATTTCTCTCAAAGCATTCACTGTCAGCTTACCTTAATTCTGTTTATTTAGAACAACCTAAGCCATTACATGCAGGACTGATTTTTTACACCAGGAGAAAATAGTTATTCATAGAAAGCTTGTTGGAGTAAGAAATTAATCGAGTTATTGTTTATCTGGTGCCTAATCTCCCTGAGGCATAAAAAAGCTGGAAGTACCTGCCTTAGGAAATGTTCTCAGCATGGTTGTGTTACAGCTAGGGAATGTAAACCTGCCATGGGATCACAGCAATGGCCCTGTCAGATCCAAGACATGTAGACATCTGAATTTGGGATGTTTTGTCCAAATCCCACCACCTTTTCAGTGTCAAGAGAGACTGCAGGTCTGTCCTATGCAATTGGCCAGGCACTGAGGGGAATATTTACACTGAAGTTGGAGAATGGATTGAGACACAGATGACCATGAAGAGCAGCTGCGCTTATTATAATTAGAAAACTCAACGGACTAAATAAAACTTCTGACAACTGCCATAAGCAGATGTTAGAAGCAGGAAACTGTAAAGCCAATGTTACCATGAGTATGCTGACTGAAATGAAGTATCTGTTCATGAGCACTCTTGGGCTAAATCCACCATAAGAAGGATTTGGGTAACCACTTAAAGCAGATACTCAGGAATGCTCCCTATTACCTTTGATAATGTCACTTCTGATTCCATTTCCTGGGATGTTTTCACATGTGATGGTTTAACCATTCAGCTTCTGTGCAAACTTAGACCAACAAAAAGAGCTGCCTTCTCCCTCTGTCATTCATGCAGTCTATAGGATGGCAGAACTGAAAGAGACCTCAGCCATGGGTAGAACCAGGACACCTTCACAAGATGAAATCCATTTGGGGATTGCCTTGAGAAGATGGCATAGAGGCTTCATGCTCTCAAAATTCATAAAATTTCTAGGAAATAAATCTTTTTATGAGCAACTTACAAGCAGAGTGGGGCATTAATTTCCGATGCCTTGGAAACAAGAGCACTCAGAAAGAAGAGTGTGGAAGATGAACAGAAACACTAGTCATGTCTCAGTGGTTTGTGGAAAAAATGTGTGGGAAAAAAAAAAGTTAGGATATTTCCTTCTTTTAAGGATGGTATGACCCTACAACACACAATATTTCCTATGGCCTGGCAGGGAAGGCTAATGCTAAGATCTGCAGACTTGTAATGAAGGAGACAATTCCCCATGCACTGAAATTTTGAATGTCTTTGCAGCAGGGAAGTGATACAGGATGTAAGCAAGATTTGGAATACACTAAATATCTGAAGTGAATGCAGAATGGATTGTTGCTGCCCATTGGCAATTTAGTTGTGTTTAAGCAAATGGGCAGGGATGAAGGGCAGGAGCGGAACTCAAGACCACTTTTGCATTCACAGGTAATGTACCGTTGCTTTGTTGGGAACACAAAATATGTTTACCACAGGCTTCTTTCTCCCCATCTGAAGAATGAAGTGAATGACATTTGCTTCATCTTCTTAGCTGTTGCCTTGGAATGTATCAGAGACAGGGTCCTTGGCACAAAGGCTAAAATTGTTGAGGTTATTTATTAGAGATGTTTTACTTGTTTCCAGCTAGTTAGAGCCAAAAAATGTTATGTTTTTTGAAGTGTGGTTTTTTAGGAGTTAGAATTTTCTCTTGGAAGTCTGTAATTCTCAATAATAAATACTTTTAGCTGAACAAATGCTACAAGTCAGTCCTAATGACCAGAGCTATGAATATATTAGTAGCTCTGAAATTCTGTTTATTTATTATCACCTAGGCCAGCACTAGAATAGGCACGTGAACTCACAACCATTTGCATAGTAGTGACCCTTAAATGTGTACTGTTGCACCTTTGTGTTGGACACAAACATGGAATCCAGTGTTTTCAAACACATGTATTTAAAGACAGATATACAAAATCCTTATGTAAACAGATCAATTATTCTTTTCTGGGTAGTCTGCCATTGACAGTTCTTATTCTAATTAGGAAATCAGATATGCTTTTACCAGACTGACAAAATACAAGGTTAAATGTTCAGTCTCACATATTTGGGTATCAAGACTTTGGCTTCTGCTAGTCTGATTGCTTTCTGTGCAAGTAAATAGCTCTCCTCTATTTGTAACTTCATGTAAGTATTAAGAGGTACACGGAAAATGACGGTGCAAGGTTCGTGTTTAAAAAGTTAAGTGACTAGCACATCTATCCTGACAGCTGTTTAAAATCACATATAAACACTTCCGCATCCAGTTTTCCTATCTGCATTAGTATATTTACATTTAAATGTAAGTATCTGCATTTTAAAATACACGTTCTCTCATCTTGTACAAGTACTGGAAATGATCCCATACCTTGCAGAGGAATAGAGTATGTGGGTGGCAATTTTCTCCAAACATTTTATCAAGCAATTTTCAGACAGCTTGGATTACGGATTTTCTTTCCTTGCTAAAGAAGAACAACAACAGTGCAGTTAAAGCTATTAAAAGATAACAGCTGATACCTACAGAGCTAGAGAGGGCTGGGAAGGTGGGAGAAAAATAGTTCTGTTTTAGGCAACTGAGCCTAATCCTGTATTATGCTGAGCTGCCCCAGCCCTTCCTTCAGTAGTGTACAGAGTTCAGTGCCTTGCAGCCCAAAGTGGCTGCCATCAGTGAGCATGAATTTCAGTTCTTGGTACCTGATCACTAAGACATGTCTGGCTGCAACAAGTCTAGGGAATGGCCCTGGATTAGCAGTCTCAGAAATGCAGACTTTATCTATACAAGGAAGGTAGGGGAGACCTGTAGGGTGCAGACAGGTTAGAAATGGTCCCCACTGACCCACATTCCTGCAAGGACAGGTATGGAGCAACTCAGCTGGTCTTAAATCATGCTGTGCTAACTTAAACAGATGTTGCATGAGCTGATACATCTGCACAGCACAAGGACACAACACCGCTCGGATTTACCCTTTTAGTTTGTGGTTCTCCATGACATTCTCCTCTCACATTGATCTACTCCTAGCAATTGAAATACAGATAAAAACGATTCACCCATGATCAAAAAAGAAAGTATAGTCATGATTGTATAAGAAAGAAATGAGAAAAATTAATCCTGATCCCCCAGAACTCTGGGCTAAGAAAGAGGTGGCCCTATTTCTAACATGCTCTTATTACTGTTCATTAACACAGATATAGAAGATACCTGGTTATCAGATGTATTAGTGAAGAGTGAAGAAATCATAAACTTGCCAGTAGGGCTGATATAAAAGAAACTGTCATCTTTGATATCTTATGATAAAGAAATTATTGAACAGGTAAAAACAATTTCCTGCATTTTATTATTAAAATAAGAATACCACATGACTGAGAAAGTGGGGGCACTGAGTGAAAATATTGACTGTGAACAGAACTTGATCAAGAGGGGAAAGAAAAAGCCCTTCTGTTTTAAGCTACTGAAGCCCTTATGCCCTTCAACCCAGAAACAGCTTGTATGTGTCTTCTCAAATTCTGCAGTTAAAACTTGGAGCTTAGTGCAGTGTCTTGCATAAAGGCATCTACCATTCTTTGAGATGACTGAGGGTACTCATCTTGGTTCAGTCCAAAAGGACTTGGTCTTGAGCCTCTGTCATACCTACAACCATGCATCCTTGGGCACACCAAAGAGCACTAGATGTCAAGGTATGGCAACTGAGTGTAGCCCTAAGATTGGACCTGGCAGATCCTTCTTCCAGCTCTGCTACAAATTTCCTCTGGAACTTCGGTTAACTCTAAAGTTAATTACTGTAAAGAGACTCAATTTCCATTAACTTCAGTGGGAATACTGATTCTTAAAGAATGGGATTCAGCTAACCTAATTTAGATACCTTATCTGTGCCTGCATTTTAGGTGCCTAGTGAATAAGTTCTCCAGAAATCTAGGCAGACAGGATCTTCCTTTGAAGACATCTCACCACTGACTGTACGGGAAATATCAGATCTTTTTTTAGGAAAACTGGTTTGCTTTGGTATTTAAAATGCAGCACATTAGATGTCTGCAGTTAGATAGACTGGATTTGATAATTTAGATATGTAGATGTGAACTGTATAATTTAAGTTTAAAAAACACCAAGATGTACAGACTTTGCAGTAAGCTTGTACTTGCATTTCTGAGCAGACTGAGCATACCTGTGGAAGCTGTATGCCCAAATGTCCATTTGAGCAAATACAGCCTTTTGGCAGTGCAGATACCCACCAGAAAAAGGGCAGTGAGTGGAATTTATGGCAGACCATTGAAGCTGTTGGCATTAAGTTACACAATTTGTTTAACTGATATGATAATATTCACATGACCTAATTGCAAGATAAACCAATGTTTAGAAAATACACAGCTCTTAAGATGGAAACTGAGCTATTAACTGAAAATTATTATTGTAATTTAAAAGCACCATCTGTGTTCATCACACTAATTCATTTTCTTCTATCATCCTAATTCAGAAAAAATGGAAACAACATGACATTTTCAGTGTGCAAAATGATCTGCTCATAAGCAGAGCAAACAGCAGCCTAAGAGAGTGCAGCAGAAACGATTCAGTGAATTATACCAGATACCAACTGAGAGAACCATGATATTCTTTCTGAACATATAGAAACAAGACGGAATTCAACAACAAATTAATTTTTCAGTGTGAACTGGTCTTCTAGCTGTACTTGAAAGTTCAAAAAGAATAAAGTCTAAGCAATGCTACCTCACCAAAAAGTTCTCCAACACTGCAGTAAACACAGATGAAAGATTTGGGCATTTTATTCTTCATTCTTATATCAGAAGCAGTTGTTCAGTCTATGCAAATATACTGCTCTTCAAAATTTGGGACTGGGATTCATCTCACCTACCTTTAGACATCTGCAGTCTCGACAGCTCCGTCTGAGCCCAGCACCTTTGGCTGGCTTTGCACTCAAAGGAGAGCAATAGGTAAACTAAAGTGCAATTCGGCTGTCCTATTTAGGATGCCTAATTTTAGGTTAAGATGAATCATATTCCAGAAGTGTCTATGTCTCTCCATCGACTAGAAAGGGAGCTCAGATGTGAAGTTTCTGCATCTTATTTTTCTCAGTCAGTGCTGCTTAGAAACTCTGAATCTTAATGCTTGCAGACTTGATTTTATACTACGTAAAAAAGGAGAAAAACAAAGTTAAAAAAAAAAAATCTTGTGGAGGCTAAAACAACTTGAAAAGGCTGAAGGCAATATTAAATCATCTGGAGCAAAGGTAAGCTAGCATTTAGTGTCACATTTACAGAAAAAGGAATTCTACCTGAAGAGTCCTTGGGGGGGGGTTAGTTTGTGCTTCAGACTTGCCTGTCATCAGGGAAGCTTATCCCATGGCCATGCCATTGACCTCTGAGCTACTAGGACTACCAGGAGCAATTCCGGCTTCTTTCTGCGTCAGCATTAGTGACAGTCATGTTTTGGATGAGGCATCAGCTGAATGGCACAACAAAGGGCATAAACAATCAAAGCCCTTCAGTATCTTGCTTTACAAATGTTCCATAAATCTTTTTTAAATCATCAGTCTAATTGCATTGGCCCAATTTTTTGACCCCAAGTTCCTCCTACCTTAAACATAAATAAATAAGAGGAGAACTGGGTCTGTTTTGCTAAAGTTTTTTCATGGATGAGTTTTGCATTGTATATGGTAAAAACCCTGCTTTTTTCCCTTCTTCAGATACACTACAGAAGAAACGTCTCAAGGCAAGAAAAGGGCTGACCATACTCCTATGGCTCCTGCATGCTGTAGCCACTTCTTGCATGGAAAGTGCAGGTGACAGATGATGCTCCATATCTGGGACTGGGGGAGGATTAAGCACAGCAGAAGTACTGAGCACAGGCCTCTTGTGGCCAAAACCTGTTGAAGTGGAAGTGTAATAGATCCTATTAAAGTCCTTTTCTGGATAGGAATGAAGTTAAAGAACAGATTATTGTCCATAAGAAGAAAGTGAAACTCCAGAAATTGCATAATTAAGACTATTCTTAGGCTACAAGTAAGGCATACTAGTGTCCTGTTGCTGGGGGAGATGTTTCTACATGACAGCTCTGCTCCTGTCATTACCAGACTATGTCCTTTATGTGAAAAATAGGCCAATATGATTGAATTTTACAAACCAAGGCATGTATTTGCATTGGCTGTCAGCGCTGTAGTTCCGGCTTTTCTGCCTGTAGCTGTTGTGAAAACTGGATACTGCAACGCCACCAGAGTCAGGGGAACCGAGTCTCTTACAATAATTAGTCCAACCCAAGGAACTGCAAAAAAACCACTTTCTCAGCAGGGAAAAGGTTGTCCTTGTGCTTTTCATTCTTCTTCAGCCAAAACATGCAAAAAATAGTTCTTCTGATGTATAAAGTACAACTATCAGTGACAAATGTCATTCCCCTTATCTTCTTTCCATCTTATGTTCTACATGGGCTATTCTTTTTATGACACCCCATTACAAGTTCCTGCTATTCTTTGAATTGCTGTAAAACTGAACAGTCTCCATGTGTTCAGAGCAGCTTGCAACTGGCACACTTGATCTTAGAAAATTCAGTCTATTAAAAATATGGACATATTAAAGCACAGCATGTGGAAACCTGCATATGTTCATCTTGCACAGTGGGCTTCAAATGCCAGGGTCAAATAAAGACTCCTAGACATCTCATAAAAGAACTTATATATGTCACCACTCAGATGTAGAACTTCAGAGAATTTTCATACTTTCTTGGAATTATATTACATCACACTTACCTTTTATGCTGTTTTCATGTGGAAAAGATGAAGAAAACACAAAGAAATTTTTTAAAAAGCTAAAGTCTGTTATTATATAATCACTCTGCTGGATTTTGTTATTTCCCTTATAGCCACATGACCAATGAAACCATGAAGAATATGAACATTTTAATGCACACTGAGATGTATTTTGCCATGCAAATTGCCTCATGTTGTGAAGTTTGCTTCAAACCAAGGGCTTTCTGGAGAGCCATTTCTGCTTAAATGCGTTTTTATTCTATCCCATAAAAAGTGCAAGAAGTAGTGCTTTCATAGGAATATAAAGTAGAGACTAAGACTGGGCTTATACCTCTTTCAAAAAAGAAAGTCCTGTAGTGGAACACATAGTTTTCCTCTTCTTATAAATGCCAAGGCAAAGACAGGTCTCTATTTTATCCAGATTCTCGTTTAAACAAATATGCTGCAGTAGCTGAGGGCTGGTTTCCATTTTAATAGCAAATATTCTGTCAAAAACAACCTTGTACATGGACAGGAGTTTTTCAATTTATATTAATCAAAGTTATTGAATCACAAAATTTACTGCTGGTCTGTAGGTACAGGACAATGGATTCTTGCAGATCTGAAGTGCTTTTGGAAATGGCAGTATTGAAGCAAAAAAAATAATTATTCATTCTGCTGTGTACAAGACTTAAAAGCAATATTTGGTAACAGAACAAGAGCAGCTCAGTCCCTTCACTTGTCTATCTGAGGGAGGAATTTGGCCCAAAGGATGGGACTTGGCTCACACCTCTTCTGTAAGAGCAGGTGTTCATAGGTAGGGAAGGTGGATGAACACTGTAGCCAGTAGAGATTTAGGATAGCTGCATCGTGCCCATGGCCCAAGCAAGTACAAAGGATGACTTAGGAAAGATTTGCTCCTTTCTGTATACAGCTGCTGAGGCCAGGAGGGTATGGCAGGGCATTGCAAACATCTGGAAACCTAGGTTTAGACAGTTTCCAAATCAAAAGTCAGTGATGCTTGACTAAGCAGACACACTCGCCCACTTTAGGACAGGGTGAAACACCTTCTAGATTCCTTCGGAGACTTTAAGTAGTTCCCCATTGACTATAGGATTATAGTGGGACCTTAAACATCTAGCAAATAGGAAGATACATGCATTGAAGATGCCTACATGGATGCATCTGAAGTCAGTTAAATGACTCCAGAGATGCACCTATTTTTCTTTCAAATACAAAGAAAGCTTACCTCATTGGCTTAGACTGGATACCTGATACACAGACACCAGTATGATGAGTTGAACCACACACTCTCAGCTTGCCTTATACTTCCCAGTTTAACGTAACTGCCCTTTATATCAGGCACTCTTCATGTAGAAATGAGAAATAACAACATTATTATGCTATTCTATATCAAAAATATAATACAAATATTTTCTCCTACCTGGTCCCAAAGCAAGCTTGGTTCAAAAAATCTAGAAGCTGGTTCAACTCTCATGTCTGTGCTGGTACCAGGAGCCTGAATCTTTGGTTTAGAGATAAAACTAGCAAAAAATTGTGTCCAAATGCCATTAATATATTTGTTAGCTGCAAGTTGAGTTTCTAGATGTTATTCCATAATAATCATGGTTACACTGTGTAAAAATATAGGTGTGTAATCAAATTTTCTTTTTATTATAATATATCTATTACCAGACTTCTTGGTTTAATGAAATATTTCCAGAAGAGTAGTCTGCTTCATGTGATTTTCACTACTGAAAATAATCAGGAAAACCTGGAAAATCTGTTGTTTGACATCTTGACTTTAGTTACTCCCCACATATTGCATTTGCTCTCTCATAGACCTGACCAACTAAGACTGTTTTTTATCTAGATGTTAAAAACTCGATGGAGTGCTGAAGAAGGTCTGTTTCCTCAGAGAGTTTGGCAGCTGAAATTACTTAGACCTCAATAACCCTGCAATCTGCTGTTTGTAAACGAGAAGTCTGAGTGGCAACATGCATTCTCCATACTCCACATATCTTGGTAAAATCATTTCAGTTTTTCTTCACAATCTTCAGCAATACTAATCTGATGCTTCAGCTGCACTCTTCCCATGTCATAAATATTTTGACAGCATCCTTGAACGTATCTCAATCTCAAATCTCACTCAATTTCATCTGTCATTTACAGACATGCTTGGCTCATTTGCTTATAATGAGTAGATTCTATGCTTTCAGTAACAGGAGTAATTAGAGAATACCAATATGACCAAAAAGCAGAGAGGAGACAAAGAAGGAACATGAAAGACAGGAGGAAAGTAAATCATAGAAAGAGATCACTTCACCCTTTCTTAGAAAAATGAAGTCAGGACAAAAGTGATGAAATTGAGAGGCAGAAAATTTAAAATTAGAAATGTTTTTTCTTGCAGGCTGCAATTACCAAAAGATGGTCTTAAATATGATTTTCCATGTTATTTCTTTGTGTGTCTGGTCCTCAGTGCAGAGGTGGTTTCCAATGCTTTTGAAAAGTCAATTGCATCCTTAGGCACCCCTTGCAAAAGATAATGAAAAGAATGCATTAGTTTGGCTTAGATATCCATATGTTTAGTAAAATAATATGTGTGGTTCACAAAAAGAATCTGAATAATAACTAAGGAGATGTTTCATCAGCAAACAAGAGAGCTGTAAGAACATCTTTACAAGTTTTTAGCGTTGACTGATGTAAGAGATGATTTGTAGTACTGGATAAGAAATACTATGTTTTTGTTTCTTATTCCTGTTCACTGGCAGAACTGCCAGTGGCATGAGAAAGAAAAAAAAGCAAAACCCACTTAGAAACGATTCTCTGGAGTCTTCAGCCAATCACTTTGCTAAGGGATAACTCATCTGAGAGTAAAAAACATTCCTGCTCCTTGCAGTGTTACTGCAACTACTAATGGAGTTATATGTCTTTGGTATCTATTTTCCAGTATGGGGTTGTTGATTTTTCCAGGCAGTGAAAGCGTGTTTTGAAATTTTTTTACAAAAGAAAATGTTTTACTGACTGCTAGATTTTGTGCTCACTTCTATAAGGAAGTAAGTAAACACAAAGTGCTCCTCTCCTGTATTTTCTGCACCAGCGATGAAGTTCCTGGGCAATGAAACACAAAAATTTGCAAGGTTTCCTGCTACTTATCCATTCTTAGACAGAGAAAGAGGGGACAGACAGAGTGTTGGATCCATGCTTTGACTACTCACCCTAAGAAATGAACCATGAAAACCTAGATTTATTTGCTCTGCACTATATTTATTCCCTCTGCTTTCTCTAACAAGGAGGAATTATGATTCTATGCATCAAATGGAATGCAGTAGCTCTGGGGCCATAGATCTGATGTGTTACCCCTGCTCCATGCTGTGCCTGAAGTCTGGTTCTAACTCATTGTAATGGGTTTGCAGTGTCTCCATCTTCTGCCCACTTGCAGGAGCCATAATTAAGAAATAGCAGTATTAAAAAGAAACAATTTATCTGAATAAATTAAGGGCTAATTATCATACTTATGAATTTGTGAAGCTGGGTGTCACATGCTGTCAGTAACTTTTTACCTTGATTGGACAATGACCTAGTTGTGGAATTGTATTAATACCCCCAAGGGTAACAAAAAACCCCCAAACCAACTCAACCAAAAAAAACCCCACTGCAGAACTCTTAGAGGGGCAAGTTGGCCTGAGCTACATAAACTTTAGACATATAAATATATCATCACATACAGATATTACATTCACATACAGATTTGTAGAGCAAATTACCTGTGAGAATAAAATGATTTGCTATTTCCAGCATGATGATGGAACAGATAATGATAGATTCCTACTCCTGAAGTGGGAAGACAAAAAAGGGTGATGAAACTGAGCACACAGTATAAATATGTTATACTTGTAATTAATAAGCAATATTAAAATATGGAGTCACACTTACAATCACATTCTGAATGAAAACAATGTTGCTTCACAGCAAAGAAAAATCCAGCTATAGGTTTACTAAAAGACGTGAACAACATGTCCTAAGAAATTAAGCAAGAAATGAAATAAAAAATTTAAAAATTCCTTGACTTGTTTTCATCTCCCTTATTCTGTATTATTGAAAAAGTCACAAATAAGCATCAACCCTCTGCTAACACAGTTCTGAGACAATGACTGCCATGTGTTGGATGCATCATTCATACATATTACACAGACTGAGACAACTGAGCACACACTGTAACATGACCTAGAGGAAAAAATGTCTTCTTCAGCAGTGATGCTAGGAAAGGCTTCTGCAGGAAAACTATAATTGTCAAAATTATTTACCTCATCACAATCAATATTTCTATACTTAGAAATCTTAATCAATCTAACTTGTGGATTTTATTAGCAAAACCATACTGAGAATTATATATTTTGAATCATAACAAAAAGTTCAGCACTGAAGACTGTAAACCGATCTTTAGGATACAAAAATATCTCAGTTCATCTGAAAATCTGAATTAAGTACGTGGAACTAGTATTCTATGAGCCTGAACTCATTTTTAATGAGTGAAACAGCAACAGTGCAGCTTTCCACAGTTACCAGATTATTATTATGATTTCTTTTGCAATCTCTGAAGATACGTTTCACCTACACAAGCTACAACAAAGACGCAGTTCTGCTCCAGAATGCTTGTAAAGTCTAACACAAAGACATGGGAGAGGCATATTCTGCTGGAATTAACGAAGGAGGAAAACAGCTTGGCTTCCATTAAATCCCTTGTTGGAATGAAACAGTAATTCAGTGATCAAACCCCTCCTGATCTCAGCCTGTGGGACCGTGTGGGTCTCCACAGGAGCCTTCTCTCCTGTCCTGATATATTGATCTGTTGGAAAAGAGAGGGAGCTGGTGAGGGTGGGAGCTTCTGTGAAAGAACTTTGCAGAGACAGGAATAAAATAACTGACCACCCCTCCCTGCCCAGAGGGAAGCTCTCATGTCTGTGTTTCTTCTCGACAT
>JAWWLV010000121.1:100715178-100737252 GCA_035041135.1 Platyrinchus mystaceus | reverse complement strand
CAGAGACAGGAATAAAATAACTGACCACCCCTCCCTGCCCAGAGGGAAGCTCTCATGTCTGTGTTTCTTCTCGACATTTCTGAGTTCCCACCACCCACTGCTCTCTAACAGTGGTAAAGCTGAGCAGCTGTGACCTGCTGTGGATCCCCCCCCAGCAGCACCACACCGTCCTGCCCTTGGCTCCACAGCACTCCTGGCTCATCCATGCACCCTGGGGAAGGGAAATTTCCCCCAGCAGAGATTTGCTCAAAGCAATCATGATGAGACTGATCCCTCCAGAGGCATGAAAGTGACATTCACTGGTGGTGGTGTAAAAGGTACACAGGGGATATGGAGAAAGGTACCAGAAACTACTGAGACAGGTTGAAGGTTTTCACTAGAAAATACCAAAAAACTCTCACAGTTTACACAAACAGCAAGAGCAGGCAAATGCTACACCTTTTTGCAATATTGACACATTATTTTTTTTACTTTTACTTAAAAGCAAAAATATTGCTTAAACCTCTGCACTTGCCCACCACACGCAGAGAAACATTCAATCTCTGGAGTGCCATAACCACTGCTATTGCTTTTCATGGGAGCACGTGCCAGGGAGGAACACTGCACACCACAGTGGTTATTCAGCTTACTCTTTTTCTAAATATGTGCAAAATAAGACATTCATTTCACAAGCCTATTCTGTGCCCTAATAAATACTGTGCGATTTGAAGTTTTAGCACTTACACATACAATGGTTGTTGAAGGAGATATTCACATTGGGGCTTGATTATAGTGTTTTATCACTCAGCTGAACATCTAATGTTTAGCGCAGTAGTTGGAGTGCTTCTTTTCATGTCATAACAAAGGTTGCCCTCTGATAGTAATTACAGCCTTCCTAATAAAAGGAAAGGCATTTTGGAACTGCCTGAAAAGTTCAGAAGCTAGAGATGAAGTTTGGAGTAAGAGTTTGCCATCACTTTGCATGTGGCAGGTAGTTTGGTGCCTGAGCTGTTGTGCAGAAAAATGGCAGAGCGGCCTTGAAAATGTTTCCTCAGAGCTGGAGACATTAAAAAATCACTAGCTGAGGAAAAAGAAAGTCTCCAAGATTACAAAAAAAAAAAAAAAAAAAAAAAAGAATCACAGCAAAGTTAATATTTCTGTAAAAAAAAGTACAAAAGCAATGTGACAAATATGATCTTTTTAGAAGTGTAGAAAGGCACAGTGATGTGGAGATGTAGAGCAGAGCACGTGCAACACAAGGTATTCAGAACAAAGCTGCCCATACTGTGTGGAGTAGTTAAGCACTCAAAGCTTTGCCATGGAGCAATATGAGTTATATTTTCTAGTGACATTTCTGAATGCATCTTACTGGGGCTCTCATGAACTGCTAATGGTATATACCTGTGCTTTTTGTACTTACAGCATAATAATCAGTTTAATCAAAATAATTTGAGGAGTTTTATGCAGTTTAGGGCACTAAATTACAGATATGCATCTCTCTCTTCTGTCCTTGAGAATTCCAGGTCAACTATGTTTCTGATCTTTTGGATTTATTTTTTTCTTTTCTGACTTTCAAAACTATTTATCAGTGACCAGTAACTTCATTTAAGGAGTGTCTTATTACTTGCAACAAATGGAACTGTTAGTTTTACCTTTGTAACTTACCAGGGATTCTCTTTTATTTTAAACAAGCAGGAGTATTAACAGTTCAAAGGCCCAAACTTTATCATCTTCTTCACAGTTGGAGAGGACTGTCCCTGTATAATTTTATTTTCTGTCCATTGATAAGTACAATTTTTCCTGTTTCTCTTAGCTGTCTTTTTGTTGATTTTGGTTTGCTGTTGTTTGGTTGGTTTTTTGGGGTGGTTTTTTTTTTTTTGTTTGTTTTTTTTTTTTTCTGTCTGTCTCCTTTCCCTATGGAGATTAAATTACTAAATATACTTTTCCAAACTCTATGTTCTGTGAAAGCTCCTTTCTATTGCCATGGTTTTGCATTCACCTTTTTCTGGATTGCAACTGTGTCTTAAAATTAAGGTGTCAGATTTTGACATATTTCTATGTGAATAAACTGGATTTTCATTTTCTGTGGTGCCTAGGCAGTGACACTACATCATGGCAGGTACTATTTGGTCACAAAATTAGAACTTGCTATTCTTTTCAAAACCATGCCTTCTCTCATGCACAGCTTCCACATCTCCTGCTAAAGCTAGGAGATGTAGTTCTGCACTAAACTGATTAGCTTTTACAGCTTGATGCTGCATTTCATGCTTAAATAAGCATTACTTTATTAATATGTGTGGTCACAGAGATAGTTTGACACCCTTCAGGAAATTTGATGGTTGTTTTCTCTTTGCTGTGAAGGCTGAAATATTCACCGTTCTATAGTTAGGTAGCAGATGAAAGGTATTTTCAAATGTTTTGAACCAATCAAGAATGTACCACAGAAAACATCCAAAGGGGAGGAATGAAGGGAGGAGGAACATAGGCTGTCCTGTCAGAAACAGCCTAAGATGAAGCCTGTTGGGAAACAAGGCACAATATTTTTCTTGTACTTCCTTGAGCCAACAAGAGTTCTTGTATGATCCCTCATCCATGCTGATGGCACATGTTCCCAGCTGCAAGACTGGGTGGGAGGGAGAACAGTACACCTGATTTGTGACCTGGGGGAGAAGAGGAATAAGCAGGAAAAGCAGAACCTTCCTACCAGATTTGCAGCATCCCATTTTCGGGTGTTATCAGTATTATCATTTGGGAACCTCTGACTTTCAGATATGGACACGTGCATATGCACATGCATGTCTGCATGTGTAAAGTCTTGGAGATACTGAGTTGAGCTGCTGTTTGCTGGGCAGTTTGGGGCTAGTGCAGAAGTCCATCCCCATCACCACCACTGTGTCTCGCAGTGTCCAGATGTGGGGTGGCAAGTTTATGGGGAAGAAAATCACAACACACTAGGCAGCAGGTTGCTGATTACAGCCTTTAATACTAAACATGTGTCGTCAAGAAAAGATTTGGTTTTGCTGCACTGCAGTGGGTGTTGTTCATGTCCCTGCACAGCCACTTGCATTTAGAAAACTGCACAGATTATGGCTATTCAGAAGCTCATTGCAGTGGTACCCTCTGTGCCTTGCTTGGTGTCTGGTCCTGATGGCTGACCCTGCCAGCATCTCACTGGCTGAAAAGTTGCTGTCTGCATGGTGGAGATGACACATAGGCTCAGATGACACATAGGCTGACACAGTACAGCCACAGCCTTTTGTACACTCTCTTCCCAGTCACAGGCATTGTCCAGAGTAGTGCTCTGCAGTACTGTGCATCATTGCGAAGATTTTATTTTATATTATTCTATGTGCTTTCCAAATAATCACCATTCTTGATAATTTGGAAATACATTTGTATGTGCACATACACATATATGTTTGTATACACCAGGCCTCAATATGCTAGGGGTTTTCTTCACAGATATCCCTCTAATACCTATGCAAATCTTTTGCCCCACAGCTGTTGTTCCTACATGAAGACACTTGGTTGTACTACAGTCTACTTGCATTCTTCTTGCTGGGATGTTTTTTCATGTCTATTCCTGTGCATCAAGTCCCAATGGGTCCCCAGGCCCTCAGCTGGTGTGGGATGATGCTAACACTGGAGGTGGCACCCAGCAGTGACACACACATCTGGAGTGACTCTGTCAGTCTCTGAGTCCAAGTCTCTCTGAGGTGGACTGTGCTCATTTTATGTGGAGCTGAGCTGACACAGTGCAGTGTGTGCAGTGGTTGGTGATGTGATTTGATGACTTGAGAAAATCCCTCCACTTGTGTATTCTCACATAAATGTGGAATCTGACTAATCCATGAGCATTTGCTGGTTTAGGAAGTCCTCCTCATGACCATCATGTGAAGGACTAACTGGCTTAAGGGCATCCTCTCACCTATTGAATCAATCACCTACAACATAATTTCTGAGCAATGCATTGTGGGGGGTTTTTTTGATGGAATAGATATATCTGAGGCAGAAAAGATACATCTGAGAAGAAAGAATGGCCCCAATTATTTTACTGCTGTCCTTTTTCCTGATGAAATATTTCCTGTGCAAGAGGTTATTCATCAGGGCTGTATATTTAGTCCAAACTTGAATGATGATCATCCGAACAAGATCATAAATAAGCCCTCTCTTTTTATAGCAAGGTCAGATTGGTGGGGCTTTGCCATCTCTGGCAAATTCTGCAGCTGTTGAAAGGGCTTTGCTGGGAACCCCTGCAAATCTGCCTCAGGCATCAGGTAGCAAACTCAGCTCTGCAGAAAAGGGGAGTTTGAGAGATTCAGGATTTGCTGCAGTTTTTGTCCCATAAGTTTTCTCAGTTTCATGAAGTGCTTTGCAGATGTCCAGGCTCATGAGTACTTTACTACCAGCCCAGTATCTGTTTTACACTCCTTAGGCACTACACAATTCAAGTCCAGAGTGGTATTTCTGTTTATGGCAAGGGGTTGTTAATACAAATCCTAATTCATTCACATATGGGTTGTGGCAGCCAACCTGGCACTCGTGGCTCTGTGTCACTGGGGACATGGCACTAGTGCCCCCCATAAACAGACAAACTAAGAGAAGCTGGGAGCATCTGGCCCCATTCCTTGCCATTTCTTCTAATAAATTAATATTATAATGGCACAGAAAACATCTCTTATAATTCTTGGAAAGATATATGTTTCTTTTAAAGCCTGCAGGCTTCAGAGCATCCTATTGCTGTTAACATTTCCCACTATCTTTGACCGAAGGTATTTCCAAAGCATGTAGCACAGAAGATACTTGGCAGACATGACAGGGATATGTGTGAAATATTTGACAGAGACAAGGTGAGTCAGATTTGTTTTATAGACCATGAAAGAGGAGGTTGAACTCATGCTGTGCCATCAGTCTTGTCAATTCACTGGTGCAGAGTCTCTCCTGGAGGCCATCCAAGCCTGAGCAGAAGCTCTCATAAAGACAGAAAACTGGCAAGTGCCAGATGATAAACATTTTAAGCTCCCAGTGACAGTGCAATGTCCCCATCTTAGTGTGCCACTGCTGGAGTTTGGGGCCAGGGAGCAGCACAGCTGCCATATTCCATCCAATGTAAGTAAAAACAAGGAAACCATTAAAAGCCACAAACCAGACTGTTGTCATTATGATGACCTAAAAGCATCATGGCAAAAATCAGGACCTTTTCCATCTGGGAAGAGGATCTTGATTTTTGTGAATGTTTTAAATGCTGCAGACTGATTACAGATTGCAGAAGGGAAATATCTCAAAGGAATAAGCGTGGACAGTAGTTCTTCAGGAAAGGAGGGGCTGACTCCCACCACCAAAATTGTTTTCTACCAACAGCAGTTGGTCAAAAAGCTGTGGCCATGATGATGGTATCTAGTGCTTCTTTGCCTCCTGCTTGCATTTAAGGAACCCTTGAGCTACTCTTCCTGAGGCACAGCAGGGTCTGTCTGCTGCTCCTTGTAAGTGTCCTTCAGCAAGTGCTCACTCTGAAAAGCACACCAGGATTTTGCTCAAGAGCTTTCTCTCCCAGTGCCTGTGCTCAGGACTGGGGCAGCTGTGCTCCCTGCTCTGGTCTGTTCTGCCTCTCCCACCTCAGCATGTGCACGTCACAAACCCCTGACCACCCATGGCTTTGTGCCGGCAGTGCTGGATCCTCAGGGTTGTGCCAGGAGCTACAAGAGTTCAACTGCTCCTTGCAACCCTCTAAAACAGAGGACAGTGGGCACACAATTTATAGTAGTTTATAATCAGCATACACCATGTCATGAGAGGACCAGTGGAATGCTGCACACATATATAAGCTGCAAAACATCTGTAAGCAGAAGAAAGAGACTCCTTAGAGACTTCCTTTATCCTCCAGACCATGCAGTACACATACAACTGCCCCAGATAACAAACCTCATGGTTTGGATTCAGGTGTGTGCTAGCAGCAATGTCCTTTGCAATTAAAATAATGGTTTCAAACCCCTGATGTGAGTCTGTCATAAAACAGGAAATGGGATATATAAACCTTGGTTTATTCTGGCAACAAATTCTGTATTTCTACCAACTTGTTTGCCCTAAGTTTTTCTGTTGATGCTGTGGAATTAGCATTGACAAGCGCTCAAACCATCATGTCCTTCTGTGCTTCCCACTTCTTTCATAGCTTCCTTTTTGGATATCTAAGCCAATGATCTCAGGAAATATTGATGTTCCTTGAAAACCATTGAATCTACAGAGAAGAAGGATTTTTTTCTCCAAGATTAGAAAAGTCTGTTGCCATGATAATTGGACAGTTTTAACAAATAACTTGGAAAAAGGTTTCCAGTACATGTGGGGATCATTCACTTTCACCAACCTGACATTTCTGCATGACTGAGGGGAGGATCAAGAAATCCACCGTATTTGGGCACCATAAACCATCCATCACCAGCATCAGGGTGTTACAGCTACTGCTGAGAAACAGCCCTAGAAAGAAAGTTCCCCAAAGCCAGAGAGAACTTTTGTCATGCCATTTTTATGTCTCCTCTTTGCACATTACACAGAGATAGATGCCACTATCCATTCAGGGATGCACAATAAAAATAGTAAACAAGGAAGTGCATCTTTGAGAAGCTGAGTTAAAATGTTGGGATAAAGTAAGTTAAAATTATCATTGCTTGCTTGGGTTTCATCTAAATTCCAGCATAATGTTGGTTTCCAAAAACAGCTTTCCCATGTTATTGATTAATAACTGTCAGTCTTCTGTCACACAGGCTGTATTGATCTGAAAGCCCAATGTAAGTCACATAAACATTTGCCTGATTTTATCCATGAGGATGCTTGTTGGCAGTATAAGTCTGAGTGATACTGCTTTAAATTCTAAATATTTTCCACTGCATTTTGTGGGGATGCCATAAGTTTGGAATAATTTAATAAAAATTTATTGGAACAAAATATCAGCAGTGGTTTGCAAAGTGTGTTTGCACTGTTTAGGGGACTTACACATAAAGAAAATTTGACTTGGCTTAGCCCTTGCATAGGTTCTGACCCCCCCTTCCTGGCATCCTGGCTCCAGTCACTAAGATCTTCCAGTCATCCCCAGCCTTCTCTCTCCTGGAGACCACATGCTGAGGGCACAAAATCTTGGAGCATCTAAAATAGCTGGTGACTGTACTGTGCTAAAAAAACAAAGTTGGAAAAGCTCTAGAAGGCATGTCCTTGTCAGCAGGAGGAGCATCTACCCCCAAATCCCTTCCGACAGACACTAGTCCAAAATGCTCCTTAAGCTCCAGTGAGGGAACACCAGACTCCCCAGCCAAACTTGCCTAGCTCTTCTTACCCCTGGGAAGTTTTCCTAGTGTTTAGCCCGTATCTCCCTTGCTGCAGTTTAAGCCCATTAAGAAGAATTTATAAGCAAATGAAAAGAATGTTTTATCCTCTAGAAGAGATAGCAGTAAGTTATTGGAAGCACCTTTAGGGTTTCTCTCTCAGATATACATGATCCCAGTCTAGCTTAATATTGAAGAACTACTCCCGTTTCCCATAGCCAGTGCTTCTGGCTCTTGAAATCCTATAATGCTGTTCCTTGCTGCACTCCTGAGGGATATCTAGGAATTTAGAGGAGTCCATTGGAGCTCAGTGAGGGTAAGCAGAGCCCATGGGCTCAGCTGGGGACATTTCTAAGGCCACTGTGCCCAGCAAACACAGAGGTCATTTAAAACAAAAGAAAAAAAAAGTCAGTGTGGGACAGACATCTGTACCTGCTCTCCCTGTGGCTTGTCTGTGCCATGACCACATGTCAGAGCCCAGGACCACGTCACACCATCTTGATGACACAGATTGTTCTTCTATCATGCAGCACTCAGATTTTGTCTCCTTCCAATGACACTGCCGTTTTGGGTCTTTTCTCTGGCCTCTATCTCCCTCAGCATCTGGAGGTGATGGGGAGGCCCTCAGCAGGAGAATTTCTGTTGATCTCTGCAAAAGACATCTTCCCATTGCCCCCATGCTTGGATGCTGTGAATGGCCCTTCTAATCCCAAACCAATCCCCACAGGCTGTCACCACTGATGTTTTCCAATGGGATCAAGCTGTGGCTTTCACTACTACAGTTACCACAGTGAGGAAACCAGCAGACGCTTAACCTGATTAAAAGCAAACCACCAGGCAAAAATCAGAATAAAATTCCCTCTTGTTACTAAAGCCATGAGCCAGGCTGACTGTTTTAGGATGACTAATTTTGGTATCTTACCTGGCTCTAGGGTGCTGGAGAAAACAGGACCCCGGGCATTCCCTGATGAAGGAACTCAGAAGGAAAGTCAAATAAACTGCTGCCAAGCTGACAGTGAAGAAGGGAGCCAGCAGATATGCAGACCAGGTCCAAGAGATGTGAATTCCTGCCTGGTCCTACAGATTCAGAGCTGCACACCTGGTGTTTCCCCATGCCCATGGTGTGAAGGCATCAGCAATGGCATCAGTGTAACAACCCCTCTGTCAGCTCTCCCAAGGGAAGCTAATGAGTTCAGCTGAATCTTCCTATGAAAGTCACTGTTTTTCTACCTTTGCCTCCAGTCACCGGTTTTCTACCTTTGCCTCCAGTCACTGGTTTTCCACCTTTGCCTCCTTCTGCACAAACAGAAGGTCTGTGCAGGACTGAATTATGCTTTCAGAGATGATGGGACAAGGATCGCAAAAGGCAATAAATGGGCAATACTCTGCTGAGCATTTTGCTGCTGCTGTGAATTACACCTGAAGTACCTCAAGCTTTAGCAATTTCCCTTTTCATTTCTGTGTACAGAACTAAAGCAAGGACCCAGCCACAGGCATCCCTCATTCCTCTATTCTGGGCAATGCTACAGGACATAGGCACTACCTCTGATTGCCAGCAGAAGCAGCAGCCAAGACTGTAACCATAAGAGGTGGAAAAACAGTCATTGTTTTTTTGTGATATAGGATAAACAGTCTAGAAATCCTTTTCATAGTTAGGCCAAGGATAAGACTGCTGCCAAGCAGGAACAAGACTCAGCCACTACCTTTAGGGAGCGCATTACAGGGCCAGGAAGCTGTTCTCAGGCAGCTTAGCCTGGTATTCCTCACTTGCATCCAGTGCTGAGTATTTTTTCAAAGCATTAGGACACCTTAAAGATACCAGATGTAAAGCAGTTCTAACAAAAGTAGCAGGATGTTTTGTTTTTTGTGTGCAGTGCTGAATGAACACCTGATACAGGGATATAGTCATCTAGAGGTTTTCCCTGGTTCAGGTTAACATTTTCTTCTCCAAAATAAAGATTACCTTGGAGGTTCTTTGTTAATTTCTTAACAAAGAAAGGTCGTTGTCTTTAAGCCGCCAAAGGTTCTTCCTACAGTCTAAATTGAATCTGCTTCTCTTTCTTCAGTGCTTGCCGTATCTGGAGTCCATGTTACAGCTGAAGGTAGACCTTTAAATACAGCACTGAGATGTGATTCTGGGTGCAGCTGGGGTAACAGTTCATCCTCCTACTTAGGTGGAAATTTAGTCTGTTTTCCACAGAGAGCCTTCTGTATCTGGTCTGCCAGGCAGAAGAGGTGGATGAGGTCTCAGGGTGAACAAGGCATCTTCAAAGGTGCATTGAACCAATCATGCAGGTGACAGCATTTCTAGCAGACCAACATCAGTCCAGCGTGGCTCTCCAATATCTGTCTTGGTCTTGGAGTAACAGAGGCTCATCAGTTGAGAACTCAGACATCAAGTCCAAGCCAACATGAAGAAGAAATTAGTTTGGCTGTAGTGCATGATGTAGCAAACGCTCCTCAGGCTGTCTTGCCTCTCTATCCAGATTGTAAAAAATGGTATTAATTTTAGCTCTACCATTATTCCATATTTATTGAGGATGTGGGACTTGTGGAACACTTTTTGTTCTGTTTATTCCCATTTTCTCATTAAAAATTGAAGACAGGCTGCACACTAGAATTAAGTGTGTTGCTCTGAAAGGCCAAACACTGCTTTCTCTTCTGGCAATGACAAAATTCCCATTAGTTTTATTGGCACAGCACTGAGCCCTAAAGCTAAAAGTAGCTCCATGAGTGACAGAACCATTGCATTCAAAATGAAATGCTGCTCGTGATGCAGAGTTAAGTTCCTTTCTTTGCTGTCATTTGTGAAAAATAATAATGATCTCTGCAGATGCCATCTGTGTAGGTCTGTGCCTTCCCTCCAAAACCTTCTGCGTCTTGGATTGTTTGGCCACTGCCACAGAAATGCCAATAAGCCAAAAGGAGCACATCCAAGCCACAGGCAGTCAGGGTTACATGGGGAAGGAGGTGAGCTCAAGGTCAGCTCTAAGTTTGGGTGCCGAGGGAGAAGATATATGAAGGAGTCCTCTTTTCAGCAGTCCTGCTACATGGATGTTCTTTCTTTCAAATTACAAGACAGGAAGATTTACAGTGCATTTTCTGGTTATCTCATGCTATTTTTCTTAGGAATCAGCTTCACCTGCACAGCTAAATCTTGAGAAAAGAAACATGATGTTTTCTTTCCAAATAAGCTGTTTGATCAGTTCAGAAAAAAACCCAAACCATCACTCTGTGACAACTCTTATGAGTCTGTCATACACCTGTAATTTAGTGTCTCTCAGAAGGACCCAGATGATGAAATACAGAGACTGCAGAAGAGCATCAGCTTGCACTTCTAAAGAAAGGTTTGGGAAAAAAACCTTTAAAATACAAATAAAAGTTTAAGTAAAGTAAGGATGGAAAACTAAAAGCTGAATTGAAAAAAATAGGAACAAACTATCTAAAAACAATCTTATACTTTTTAAAATAAAACCTCTGGCTTTTGGAGCTGCAGGTATGATTTTTGATGCTTGTAAATCATTGCTATGTAAATATAATATTCATGGCATCTGCTTGTCAGTAACACCAGCTCTTTGCTAAACACTCATATCTTCCTGTGTTCCCCCCGGCAAATATGCAGACGGTAGAATGTGTGCTAAAAGTAGCAATTAAAATGTTTCTGTTAGGTGCTAGATTTAGCTATGGCAGGACAGCTGACTGGATAGAAAGCCCTGGACAACAAAGCCTACTCCCTTTGAAGCTGACACCTTAGTACAGCTATTTTCATCTCCTTTCTGCTAAACTTTTTGATGGCCATAGCTCTTGGATCAGATGAGGGAGTGCAGGGTCTAACACTGTCCAGCACATACCATCACACTGTGGTAGCTCCTCCACAAGGTCTTTCTGCAAAGCTTCACCTGGAGAAAACAACTCTCCTTTTCTTTCCTTGCCTGGGGCATTGGTTGGGCTCCATACTAATCTGTAGACTAAAACTAGGCAGTCAAAATTTACAGCCAGCACCTCACCCCTGTTTGCAGGCTTGTTTATGCCCTGATTCTTTGAAAAGAACTGCTTGAAACCTACCGGTAAGGCCTAGCCCCAGAGAAGGTTTCCAAATGTCTAATTATCTCATTTAAACCTCCTTCTGAAATACTTCATTTCTAAATTCTGAAGAGGTTTAATAACACCTTTCAGCTTCATTAATTGTTTTATATACCTGGAATTAACAAAACCCACAAAAATCTCGATTAATTGCCCAGCAGTGTTGTCTGACACAGGGTAGGGTTTATACCAGTGTTAAAGCCTTTCTGAGAAAGTGGATTTTTACATGGGGTCAATGTCTACTTTGCAAAAAAACAGAAAACCGATTCCATGTTGTACTTCTCCTTTTCTGAAATATTTCACAGAGCACTAATTTGGCTGAAGAGTGCAGTGATGCATTCAGCTAGAACAGAACCTTTTAAAACTATATGAAAACTGCAGCTTGGCAGTATTTCACACGTATCTATCCAAGGTCAGAATTTAACATAATAGCCATATTTTGTTAACAAACAGCTCTTCTTCTGATGTGAAAATAACATGAGATGAGTTTTAAAACAGAGCAGCACAAATGATGGCTATGCACATGGTTTCTAAAAATTTCTGTTACTGCCCAACACCCCTGCATTTGAGATGTTCAGCACAAGTTGAATTCCTTCTTAAACAGTCTGTTTTACATGAAAAATTCTGAACTTTATATATTCAAAAGCCTTGCCCCAGTCAATGTACATTTAGGGGGTGTGAGGAATGGAAAAGGAGCAAATAATATACTGCCACTTGCCATTTGGCCAAACTGACCAATCCATTTAAGAACAGGGGGGACTTCCAAGGACACCCAGCACAGTGTCAATATTGAAATTTTAAGACATTTTCTTTGACAAGAAAGTGAAGATAAAAGTAGCAAGATGAGTGAATTGTGAATTACCATTTAATATTTCAGTGAAACGACATATGAATAAAGACAAGGGTGCCTTGCTGCTAAAAATAACCTCTTGTTTTTAATGCAGCTGTAATGAGAGTGTTCAGCATTTTTCAACTCTATTAATTTTTAAATCCAGCAGGTTATGTCAACCTGAGGGAAGAAAAACTCACTCTGACTTTTAGAACAAACGTAATTTCTTTCTAACTTACTTCTGGTTTTGGAAACTAAGTATATCCTCCAAACCAAAGGCAAACCAAAGGCAGGATATCACCTTAGTATTATGCAAATCACAGAGCTGTGAAAAGAGCCCCTGGGAGACAAGAAATACTTAGTGTCAGGACCACTTCAAAGAGTGTAGGATCATCATCCTGCTCTATTGTACAAGTGGCTTTTCACATGTAAATCTGCCATGATTAAATTAATATTTGTGAGCTTAACTCTGATCTTTTCTTCTTTACTTAATGAGGGACTAATTCCACTGAAGCTGAAGGAATTGCACATATGTGACTGATCCCAGACTTAGGCTCCATACATGGTTAGAATGACTTTGATTTTTTGGGGGCTCTGTGGAGCCTGCCCTCCCAAAGCTTTCCCTTCTTCCACAGAAGGCCATGCAACATTAAAAGGTTGGTTAAAGTGAATTTACCAATGGGAAAACAAGCATTTATACTTGGACTCTGTAGTAGAAAGAACATCTTCACTCAGGAGCAAAGAATATTTCTTATTTCTAACAGGCCATTGCCACTTTAGCAATGCTTTTGGCACAATTTGGCACAGTGATCAAATATATTTGTCACTGATAAGTAGCCTGTTCCAAAAGTTTTGAAAAAAATAAATATGTTAGGCACAGAAAAGAGAGAGAATGCAACAATATAAGGGAAAAGTGAAAAGAAGGGAACTGTAATATCTTGTTTGAATGACAAGTAAGATTTCTGTGTCTTCACTGCAAGAGAAAAAAGAGTTTTGTGACTGAGAGGCATTTCAAAGGACCTGTCACAGCACAAAATCCTAGCAGAGACAAGGTCTCTGGTAGTACAGCTACTCAAGGCAAGCTCTATAACTTTATCTCACTAGTTACAGTGAGATTAAAAAACCAACAGAGCCTGGTATTTGCAAAGACTACATGTTAACACAGCTACCTTGATGTCAAAGAACATCTTTGGTTTTTCATAAGAATAGCTATCAGACCAAGTACTTTTAAGCATTCTATCAGATTATCCAGCTACATTATTTTTATAGGCTGAGGATTTAGTAAAAAGATTCTTCGGAACATAGACTTGGCCTTTAGGGTAGGGATGAAGTGGGGGTTTTGTGTCAAGTTTGTATTTGTACACTTCTTGTCCTACCTTCTCCAGCATTCAGCAACTGTTCACACTGCTAAAAAAAGATGCCAAAATTCACTGCCTTGCCAGATAACTCTCATTTATTCTTTCTGTTCTTTTTCCTTCACACCCCACCACTTTTCCAGCACCCATGCTGTAGCTCTGTAAATAAACAACATGACAAAATGACTTTTGTACTCAGGCCTAAAGAACTTCAGTTTAGAGATGTAATTATATATAATTATACATAATATTGACTAGATTTAATTCCAGAGCACAGCAATCTTAGAAAAACATGTCTTCTTGTTATCCACAGGACCAGTTCAAGATGAGCACAGTATCACAGAATCGAGTTGGAAGGGATGTCCGGAGGTCATCTGGTCCAACTCCTCTGCTCAAGCAGGACCACACAAGGTACAATTGCCTGAGACCATGCCCAGATTGCTTTTGATTATCTCCAAGGATGGAGACTCCACAATTTCCTTGTGCAACCTGTGCCAGTGCTGGGTCACCCTCACAGTAATATAGAGGTAGCTCATTCTGGAGAACCATTTATTGGCCCTGTGGTTAAAGGACCACTTCTGCTTCCAAAAGGTTATTCAGACCTCCTGGAACCACAATAACTGTGATGGAAGGTTTTTTATGACAAATGGGACTTATTCCCAGTGTCCACTGGGAATTACGGATCTGCAGGCGTCAGACTGGTCAGCAGACACCTATATCTACAGAAATACATGAAACTTTTATCCTGTATTGTAAGTCCACAGCCATCAATGTGCAAAACTCCTAGTTGTCCTATGGAGTTTCAAATTCCCACAGGTTTAGATAATTGAACCGACTCTAGGACTATTTTGATTAGAAAGGCTGTTTAGGCACTTCAGACTCCTGTAGCTACCGATATGCAGGCACAAAAATGTAGTTATCTCAGTCTTGATCTGAATCCCATCCCATCTCTGTCCATTTATAAGTAAATTATTATCACTGACTACTCTGCACACGAGTGACTTACATTTCTAATACTGACATAAAAATAAAAAGCTACTGTTGAGAATTTTTAAAAGAAACATAAATTTAGAGTTTCAGCTCTTTTGCCTTTGCCTATGACTGAATGAGAAACTTCGTAAAACTGAACTGTGATGGTATGTTTTCTAGATACAAGTCTAGAGTAGACTGGTCTGTAACTAAGGTAGTTATTAGCTTAGGAGATCCCCTGGCACATGTTACTAATTACTGAAGGTGAAATTGGCTGAGGTCCCCATATGCTATGCAGACCCATTCTGGCTTTTATAGAGCATTCCCCGGGCCATGCAATTCAACATTACATGCTCCTGAACCTATTTTGTTATTGTATCTAGAGTGACTCCTCTCAAAGCAATGGCAAAACCATTCTGGATGACTGTGTTATACCCCGTTATGTCACATTACAAGGCATTACATTGACCTCTTGGAGCAAATTCAGAGGAGGGTCATCAAGTTGATTAGGGGGATGGAGCACTTCCCCTACAAGGAAAGGCTGAGACAATCGGGTTTGTTCAGAAAGGAATGAAAAGGCTTTGGGGTGACCTAACTGGGACCTTCCAGTTCCTGAAGGAAGCCTACAAGAAGGATGGAGAGAGACTATTTACAAGGGTATGTATTAATACAGCAAGAGAGAATGGCTTCAAATTGAAAGAGAGTAGGTTTAGATTAGATGTTTAAAAAAATTTCTTTGTTGTGATGCACTGGAGCAGGTTGCCCAAAGAAATTGTGGATGCCCCATTGTTGCACTCCAGATTAAGCTATAAACTGCCCAGAGTGGTTACATTTTTATTTAAGACTTTTTAAGTCTTTTTTTCATAATAACCTCTAATTAGCATCCAGAGAAAGAGTCACATACTCTTCTCTAGGAGAAATTCCTTTTAATCTAGTGAGAAAAAATAAGATATTTTGGCAAAAGATTTTTACAGGAGTATAATACAATCAAGAAAAAAGCATTTCACTAAAACATTCAGCTCAAAGACCCATTCCACAGGAAACACCCACTAAAAACAATCCATACACCAGCTTTAGTAAAACACAGTTCATTGGTTTTAAGTTACCCACAAGAGAAGGAAAAGAATAAAAGAAAACAACAGATTAAAAGGGGTAAAGAAGGAGAGAAGAAAGAGAGAAGGAGAGAGAGAAAAGAGAATAGTTACTGACAAGATTCGATGATTCACATGCTGCCAGCTAGAGAGGAAGAAGAGAGAGAGGAAGGAGCGTGGAGTCTGGCATGTTTATAGAGTTCAGCTTTCCCTCCCAGGCGGGATATCCGGGCAGAGCCTTCCAGGCCAGAGTGGGTTGTGCTGTAGCAGTCACAGGCTGCAGGGGTGTGGGGTGGGGTGGCTACAGGCAGGTCTGCCTTGACTGACAGCCGGGCTGCAGGGCCTTCAGCTCTGCCCTGTGCTCTGCGTGGGCTGCTGGCCCTGCCTTCAGCTCTGCCCGGTGCCCTCAGCACAGCCCTGACGTGCAGCCTTACCATGGACCTGCAGGTCCGGGCCAGCCCTTCCCCACTTGCACACACACTCAGTGAGTTGGTTCTGACCCATATCTATAACTCAGTGAGACTTGGATCCAGGATCTCACACCCAACCCTGGAAGTGTTCAAGGCCAAATTGGATGGGGCTCTGAGCAACCTGGTCTAGCAGAAGGTGCCCCTGCCCTTGGGCGAGGGATTGGAACTCGATGATCTTTCAAGGTTCTTTCCCACCCAAGCCATTCTGTGATTCTATGACTCCATGATTACACGATACTTCTGTCTGCCGGGAAGTATCATGACACGTGCCACAGCTTAGTGAAGAACTAAACCACAGGGTCCATGACCTGCCCTGCATGAGGGACATGAGGAAACTCTGTATCCGCTGACATGGTGTCAGCTGTTGAGCAGAAATAGAGGTACTATCTGTGTGTATTTTTGGAGAAATGGAGGTACAGAGATTTCAGCTTTCATTGCAGAAGGGCTAAGATTGGGAGCCTAGCAATAATGTCCAGCATGTCCCCCATACCCATATTACAAATGGGCCCTTGCTCATACCTGGAAGACCCCACTTCTCATCAAGTCCAATGGGTGTGTGTGCACACACACGGGGCAATTTGGGGCTTGGCACAGGCTCTGGCTGGCACACAAGGGCAGAGGAGGTGTACTCAGTGGGCTGATACTTCATCCCTCATCTCTCCCTCAGAAATTTCATTCTCTTGAACACCTGAGCAACATTTTGCCTTACTATAATAAGCAGATGTCTTCAGCATTTACTTCTTAACTCCTGCCAAGAGTTCTAATACCATCTTTCTGTTTTAAGTGAGCTAAGGAGCTTATTTAGCCCTAATCAAATAACTGCAGCTTTTCCAGGCACAGAAAAGCTAAAATTCAGTGATTTCTGACCATCTACAGAAACATCACCAAAATCTGAATTTCTTATTATTGAAATTATTCATTTTATCTGAATGTCACTTCCATTTATGTTAATCTTGATCTGGTTGAGAAAGTGAGCAGCTATTGAGGCTATTAAGCAAACATTCCCTGAATCAAAACAATAGGCTAATTACTTCTAGATGCATATGAGTTTTATTATGCATGAATTAGTTACTAATTTTAATATTCAGCTAGCAAGCTCAGATTGTTTTTACAGAAACTTTTGTGTTTTTCCAAATTGAGACCTTTGCTACTTACTGAAGAGTTCTAAACAGTAAATAAATATTTAATGAGATCTTAGGAAAAACATCCTCTTTTAACTTGTTTAAAGAAAATAGTTTTTGAACAGCAGAAAAAAATCAAAGCTGAGCCATGTTCTTCTCATACTCTGCCTGAAGCCTAGGGAAAAAAAAATTGTTGCTTTAACACATAATGTAATTTGCTGGTGTCAGAAGTGGAAGGGCTGCCAGAGCCTCAAGCCAGCTAACTCCAATTGCTCCCCATTGCAAAGGGCATTTGATCATCGATCATTGGTGACTCACAGGGTGCATGCAAAAGAAATGAGCCATGTCATGGTCTAACCCCAGTCAGCAACCAAGCTCCACGCAGCCACTCCCTCCCTCCCCCACCAGCAGGATCGGGAAGAGAATTCAGAAGGGTAAAAGCAAGAAAATTCATATACTAAGCATGATGTCATATGGTAGGGACTATCCCTTTGGTCAGTTTGGATCACTTGTCCTGGCTGTGTCTCCTCCCAACCTCCCATACATCCTCAACTTCCCTGCTAGTGTGGCAGTACAAAAAGCAGAAAAGTCCTTGGCTCTGTGTAAGCCCTGCACAGCAATAACAAAAACATCTCTATATTATCAACCCTGTGTTCAGCACAAATCCAAAACACAGCCCCATACTAGCCACGGTGAAGACAGTTAATTGTACCCCAGCCAAAACCAGCACAGCCATGTTTTTAACTGGGAAGAAGAGTAGGAGGATGGGGGCAGGAGGTTCAGGGAAATCCCATCTCTCTACATCTATGGGAGGAAACCAGAGCTATGGGGCTGCAAAAATCAAAGGGAGAAGCTGGATCTGGTGTAGCAGAGAAGTGGATGGCTAGGAGATAATTCCCATTTGCTTTTGTTGTAAAGATACTCTGCTCATTGTTAGAGAAGTGCAGCTATAAATTTTCTTGCAATTATCACCTAGAAGCATGACAACAGTGGTAAGGTGAAAGAGATTAATAAACCCTGGCTTGTTTTAGGAAGTCCAACTCCCCATGAATTCCTGCTGTAGCATCTTTACTGGAAACAGATAAATCCAGAGGTAGTTCAGCAGCCATAGGAGGAAATGCAGGTCATGTCTTCAGGTACATCTGGTAACTCTTGCCAGCAATAAAAGACAGGACATGACAGCACCCAGGGCCAGAGGAGAGCTGGCTCACACAAATCCCTCTCAGCACTGCATGTGGAGGCAGCTGAGCTGCCTCTGCTGTGCTGTAGGGCAGGAGCCCACAGTGTGGGATTGGCAATAGCACTGCTGTAGGGCATCCCATTCTCCTTCACCATGGGGGCATGGGGATGGTTTCACCCCAAAGCAGCCTTGCACATGTAACCTGCTACATCTGCAAGACTGACCACCAACACATTGACTCCCATACTCCTCAGGGCCACTGCCTCTCCAGGGCTGTGCTTGCTGCAGTCACGGGCCACTGGGAACTGCTTTGGACATTTATTACAAGGAAAGAAGAATGAGATCTAATGAACCAAAATACAGAATTTAGGATAAAACATCTAACAACTTGACAAAGCTGACAATGATATTTTGTTCCTGTTATGGAGCCTTGAAGACCATTTATGTCTTTATTTTTAATGTGTGTGCTTTTTACTTTGTGTTCCTCTCCAAGAGGTGACTTAAATCTCAGCAGGTGTTTCCCTTTATTAAAGTGGTATTGAAATCTCCTCAAGACACTTTGGAAAGTTTTGGTTACAGATTTTTAGGGACTGTGAACATTATGTTCCTATGTCATCTCCTCAGAACAAGATGTTTAATCAATCACAAACACAGCCTTTTGTCTTCCTAATTTTTCCTGAAGCCTAATGGGAGGTTGCAGGAGTTCCTGAAAGATCACAGGCAGCAGGGAGAACTGAAGAGCTTTGTTGGCGGATCAGACAGAGGAGACTTGACTGCACCTCCATCCATGGTGGTCTCCCACAGGGCACGTTGCAGAGTCATTTCTCTCCCTGGCCACTGCCAGCACTGCTGACTGGCACCAGGTCTGCTTGACACAGAGGACAAGTATTACATACCTGAATCACATGCTTAAAGTTGCACAGATACTTAAGGATTTTCTGTATCAGAACCTCTCCGTTGAGGGCCCACTGCCATATGATGAGTCCTTCAGTGAAAGAGCCGTTTCTGGAAGGTCCTGTGTAAACCTCTGCTGTGGCATCCTGCCCATCCCGTTTCAGAGGTTGCCTCATTGGTTACAGTGACACAACATCTGTGTGATCACGCTGTAACTCACATATTGGAAACTTTCTAGTTTTTCACAAGTGCTTTTGGGGGTGACATCAACTTGGCAGTAGTGGGCTATGCAAAAACCAGATGTCCCTTAATGCAGTCACCTAAGACCCAGGGATTTTGTGTACGCTGAAACTTCAGCTCCTCCTGTCTAGTTAATGGTGAGAAACAGCACTTCTGAGGAAAGATCCAGCCCTGTGTCTTTGCCTGCTTCTCTCCAGCAGCATATCCAGAATGACTGTTGTATGCTGATACCAGACCAAGGCTGGCTGAGATAACATTCACTCAGATGCTTGTGGAGAGGGCACAGAGGGTGGAGCTGCATCCAGGAACACACTGTGAGCCATTTGGTCTGATGTGGGTATAACTTCTTCCTCAGGTGTTGTCATGGGGATAACCCCGCTCAGCTTTGATGGCACAAATCTCAGCTGGAGCTCTACAGCCACAGAAGATCCTGACTGCAGCAGACAGTGGCCTGCAGCCTGTGCCTGGGAAAGAGGGCCTCTGGCACTAAAGCAGCCCAGTCACATCATGTGGTGCACCAGGTAGGTGTCTTACTGTGCTCTGAGTGGTGCTGCCTCTGGGTGCCTCTCCTTCAGATGAAGGTACACAAGAATAGGAGCGTCTCCTCAGTGGATAATGCCCAATACATGCAAATTGTTCCATATCACAACAAGGGACAACATCTTGAAATTTTCCTACCAAAAAAAAAAGGACAGAATGTATTTGGCATCAGTGGGAAAATATATTCTAAATATATCCCTTCGAATTTTATATTGCAGGAAAAATCCTACATACTTAACAGTGTCTGCTATTACAATGAACATTTTAATCTAGTAGTCTAGATTGCAGTCTATCATCCTAATGCACTGATAAAGTTGCAATGAAATGTTTTGGCTTCTATTCATTGTAAGTATTAGAGAAATCGATTTGTTCCCATAAAACATAGTTTCAATTAAAAAGCATTTTTCATTGCAAGATCATTCTTTCAGAATTTTCAGGTATCTTTACCTATGAAAAGAACGATGCATGGATTACAGATGCTGCTGGTCTGAATTTGTCTCCTTTATAAACATATTTCCTGTACCACACTGGATTTGCAGATAAATCTTTTTTCCCAGTATAAAAGAAGGGAGAAAAAATTCAGATTAAGAGAGATTATTTTAATCTTAGAACTGTTAGAAAATAGATTGATGTGTTGTCAGAGTGAAAAAGAGACCCAGAGAGTGAAAGCTAGGGCTGAAAATGTCAGACTTAAAATAAATCTAGCTAGGCAAGTTGAATTTAAAATTGTTCCATAATGCTACAGTGACACTCTGAGCAATAATTAAGTTCTCTATTGTTTGCATTCAGTGAAGAATCTTTTAATATCCTGCAATTTATCATTCTAAAACTGCATAGCAATATAATCCTCTCCATTCTAAATAGAGCTGTAATTGTTAAAGAAATGGTAAAATGCATTATTAATTCACCCCAAACTGCTGGCATCATTATTCCTGGGACATGGTTTGGTGATTTTTGATGAGATATTGAGATTACTTCATTAAGAGGCAAAATCTGAAGAATTACTGAACAGTGTTCAGAACGGAGGTGCTCAGACACTCCAGTGAGAAAGTTTTGGGTCTCTTTGCTCCTTTTCCTTTAAGCACAGGATCAAGGTCTGTTCTTGGTTACACTGGTGGATGATTGTTTCTTTTAGAGGGTTATCCCAAGACCATGCTGGTGTAGGTAGCAGCAGAACTGGGCCCGTGCAGCAGAACACAGACCAGCTGCACCTTGCTTGCCACTCATGGTTTGTGCAGTTTGGAGCTTGGTGCCCCAGCTGACTGCACAGGTGAGATCAGTAACTGTCATGCTGAGGCAGCAGGTGATATGGAGTCACCCTCACCCAAGTCTAGACATTTGAAGTTTTATGTTTTAAATTCTAGGTTTGCCCCAAAGCTTAAAACTTTCTTAGGTCTTAAGACTCCAATGTAAAGCTACAGCACTTCTTCAAAGGAGGCGATGCTCAAGTTAAACAGTTTCTGACAGTTCCTAATTCAGTCTTTTTGGACCAAGAGAGAAGGTCATCATCTCTAAAGCAAGCCATTCTTGCACTGCTAAAATTCATTCTCTCTTAATGCATGCAGATGAGGCGTGTCATTTTAAGCCTCCCCAGAGGAGAAAGTCTCCTTCGTCCCTCCTCATACTGAGCTTCATCAGTTTCGGTGGCAGAGACCTCCTGGTAGCTTTTGTTGTTGATCACCATGTGGTGCCCCTTCTATCAGGAGGTACTTTTTAGGCTGTTCCTCTTGAATTTTTTTTCTAGATGTGAAAACCTTTAAGCTAAGTGCTTCATCTACATGACAGGCTGGTGAATGAGCACAGGATGACAAATATCCAAGAACAAGGCAGGGTAAAAATGTGAGGATGTCAAAAACAGGAGAAGCTGCTAATTCCCAGATGTAAAGGATGCAAGCAATCCACTGATACACAGGGCAGGGGCTTCTCCCCAGTTCTCACAGTGTTATTTCTTTCTCAGAAAGTGGCTGCATGCAGGCAGTTGCCCACCACCCCATTTCACACCCTTGAGAG
>JAWWLV010000121.1:100702045-100714200 GCA_035041135.1 Platyrinchus mystaceus | reverse complement strand
CAGCCCGTGGTGCAGACCATGGTGGAGCAGCTGTGCCCCTGCAGCCCATGGAGGACCATCGGGGTGCAGAGACCCACTTGCAGCCCATGGAGGAGCCCATGCTGGAGCAAGTAGATGCATGAAGCAGGCCGTGACCCCATGGGAGGCCCAAGATGGAGCAGGTCCTGCCGGAGACCTGCAGCCCATGGAGAGAGGAGCCCACATTGGAACCAGGTTTTTCCTGGGTAGGACTTGTGGCCCCTGTGGGGGACCCACGTCGGTACAGCTCATCCATGAAGGACTGCTCCCCATGGAGGAGTGACCCATGGGACAGCAGTTTGGGAAGAACTGTTGCCTGTGGGATGGACTTATGCTGGAGAGATCCATCAAGGACTGTCTCCCATGGGAGGGACCCCACGGGAGCAGGGGAAGGACTCCTCTCTCTAAGCAGCAGCAGAAACAACTGACAGTAACCCCCATTCCCTGTCCCCCTGCACTGCTGGGGTGGAGGAGGTAGAGTTTGGAAGGAAGGAGGGGTGGGGGAAAGATGTTTTAAAGATTATTTTCTCACTCTTCTGCTCTGACGCTGTTAGTAATAAATTCAATTAATATCCCCACTTAGAGGTTTTTTTACCTGTGATGGTGATCAGTAAGTGACCTCTCCCAGCTGCTATCTCAACTCATGAATCCTTCTCTGTTTTTTTTCTCTCCTCTGTCCAGTTGCAGAGAGGAGTGAGAGAGCAGCTTTAGTGGGTACCTGGAGTCTGGCCAGGGTCAACCCATGGTTAAGATAAACCATAGTATTTTTAACATAGGGCTCAGTGAGTTGAAGAAAAGCACCTTTGCTTTCCTCACTGGGGAAGGAGAACATAAAAGAAATGAACTTGTGTCTTCACCTTCCTCTTTCTCCTCAGTCCTCATGAGTCATCACTCATCCCAGTGCCAGTGTCACAGATCTGCTAGTGGAAACCACACTCTGCTCCTGCGGCTAAGGACCAGGTTCTCCTGTGAGCCAGGTAGGAAGAACAGGGAATGAGCAAGCAGCTTCAAGTACCCCTGTCTCCCCTCCAAGGGCAGCAGCTATCCAGAGTGGCTGTAGTGCCAGAATGCAGAAAAACCAAGGAAAGGCAGTTAACATTAATGAAACGGTGTGAATATGCAGGGGTTTTTACTTCTAGATTTCCCCACATCCAGACTCCTTGGGTACTATGCTTCCAAATTCAAGCTCCCATTTATAAGTTATTTTACTAATTTCTACCATTTTTTTTCCAGTAGGAAACCTAGTATTGTAGGGAAAAAAAGCTCTAGGATTTTGGGTTCTTTCTCTTTAATTCCACAGAATTTACCAAAGACATTAATTAATGAGATTGGGGACTCTAATAATTATTATCATTCTTTCTCATTATTGTGTCTGAAAATATGAAGTTCACTCATATTTATTATAAATCTTCATCTGCTCCTACCTAACCATTCAGTTTAAGGACACAAGCAGCACAGGTAGGTAAGATGAAATTTCACCCTGTACTTTTGTAGTACCGCAGGTTTCTGAATCTCAGCAGTATCAGAAAGCTAACTATTCTACCCATTTCAAAAGCTGATTTATTACCATCTCAGAAAGAGAAGCAGCATCGTTAAAAATGCACAGTAATTTGCTGCTCTTAAAATCAATCAACCCCAGCCAGCACTGGCTGTTACACTGACAGGATAAAAACACAAGCCTGCCCCCTGCACCAGCTCCAGCAATGGCTGCAATCTCATCAGGCCAGAGACAAGCATGAACATTGCCAGCTGTGTGCCACCCATGTCCCCATGGAGTTCACAAAAATTCAGCTAAGAGTAACTTGAAGGCTTGCAGAGAAATATATTTAACATTTTTTAAATAGCTTCCAGAGATGCTCAGAGGAATTGGAGGCTGAAAACCTGCGAAAAAGGGCAGCTAGGAGCTGTTAGGATGATAAGAGATTGACTTCAGAGGGACCACTGGAACTGTTTTTGTTGAGTGGCTTCCAAAAGGAGCTGGGAAAAGGAAGAAGGCTTTCTGCTGCCCTGTTTATCCCCAGGGAAATGGGTTGAGCCAGTGCTGTGCAACACTGTCCAGCACCACAGCTGTGAATCCCTGGTCCCTGGGGTCACAGAGACCATGTTTCCCAGTGCCTCTTCATTGCATGGGCACACCTGAAATAAGGAACCACTCTCATCATGGCTTTCTGCAGATGAAGATACTGAATTCTGTTAGAGCGAACAGTCACTTAGTATCTAACGTAGGTTACAAATCTTGTAGGTTACAAACCCTTGGGCCCAAACAGTAGAGTCAGATCACACAAGCGATATGCCCTCAGATGACAGGCCAAAACCATTAAGATGCTTTGAACCAGGACACTTTGCCAACTGTGATACACTGCTGCCTCATGGCTGTCTTCTCTTAAACTGCCTTCCTAACAAAGACATTGTGAAGTCCCTTGCAAACTGAGGTCTGTTTTCTTTGCCATCATCTATACTGATGAACTCAACAATGCTAGAGTCCCTCTTCTACCCCTAAGGCCAACAGACATGGTTGGCATCCTTAGTGTTAAAACAAATGTGTGTGACTACATCCCAGTTGTCTACTGGGAGAAGTCTCTGGCTCATGCTACTTTTCAAACCATGCCCAGGAATCCTTTGGGAGAGTTCTATTTCATCTGGGATTAAATCATGCCATATTTTTCTGTGCAAACCCATAAATGATCAAGTTTAAGGGTCTGTCCCTACTTAACTGAATTGTAATTTAGACAGCATCTAGTGTGCACCTGTGAAATCTTAGTGTTGAGTGGGGGTTATGATACAAAAGTACTAAGAACTACTCTGGTAAGTGATCATTTAATGTTTGAAGGTTGCAAAAAATCCAAAATAGAGACTATAAAACCGACATGTTCATGTTTTCAGTGTGAGCCTCATCCAATCTCTAGCAGTTACCCTTACCTTTACTCTAAAGTGAGTTTACTGTGAAATAATGGTCTTGAAGTCTTCTATATTGTGAGAAATCAGTGAACACAGGGACATGTGACTCCTCACAAATTTTCAGAATTAGCTAATGAATTGTTCCTATTCAATCAAGGAACAAAAATCTCATATAGCAGCATTCCCCAGGGTGGGGAAAAAATGAAAGGGAAGAGTAAATTTAAAATATTTTTTGTGCATCCTCAAGGAAATTTTAAAGTACAGAAAATTTAAGGGAGGCATACTGTTAATTTTTTATTCATGGTTTACTCTTTCACTGAATTTACAGTAGTTATTGGCTAACTGTTGTGCAGAGGTACCAAAACACCATGGTGATGGCCATGGCATAGAAGCCAAGATAAGGAAAATGAATTTGAGACTGTGGCAGATTGAAAGGTCTGTTGTTCTGCTATGATATCATTGCTAAAATAAGTATTATAACCATGACATTATTGCTACAGGGATCCATCCTTCCATGAACCTTCAGGGCAGACACACTTCCCTGTTAGCTCCAGTTTTTAGAATATCTGTGTATAATAAATGGTTATGGGTAAACTCTGAACAAAACACTAATCAGTGTCACAATTGCATTTATGCTATCGCAGAACAATCTCCCCCAGACATCCTCACTTTAACTATAGCAGGCATTTCTCTAAGCAGCAGCAACTGGAATGCATCATCTCATTCATCTTTGTATTCCTGATGAATTAAGTCTAGACTACCAGTCAGGGGGTGGGGGAGAATCTGCCTCATGCAATTATCTGTATTTAAAAAGTGAGTGTAGACATTGGGACTAAACAGCAGGAGAAGGCTCTTACTCACACTATGCAATAAAGGGCAATCACATTTGTGATTTGAGTTTCTTGTCTCTAACTTCATGAGTCAGCTTTGCCATTACTGTTACCAGACAGACCAGTGGAAATATTTTGAGTAGCTCACTTCTCCTTCATTTTATGCTGAATTGGGCTGCCTCAAAAAGAAGTATTCTTAATATGATCAGATAGTAAATGAGGTTTCGGATTTTGTCCATGCAGGAGGCATTAGAGCCAGCTGATATTAACAAGAGTTTATAAGGGGCTTGACTCAACTCCACTACATTAGTTCCAGCTAATGATGGATGTGGTTTTGTTGGGAGCATTTAGATTTACCATATGATCTTTGCTTCAGATTCAGCCAGGCTCAATTTACAGATTGTTTGTCCTTAGAAAAGCTACACTTATTGTGCTGAGTGAAAAGTCTTAATATTCAAAAAGCATTTCCCTGGAGTGTGAATGAGGGGCTATTTGGCAGGAATGTAAGTGGCAGCCTGAGAGCCAAGGTCTGTAAAAGTCTTGAATCTGAATGTTCTCTCAGCCCTCTGATTTCCAGGAGTGCTTTCACACACAACCACAAATGGAAAATATTTTGCAAAGGAGTAGAGGGAAAGTGAAAAAATTCATACCAGTATTCATGCTACTTTTATTAAATAGAAGAGTTACCCTGCAAGGATTGGATTCTGCTTGCATCCTTATTTTCATCACAAAATGCTATGACTTCTGTGATCATAGAATCACAGAATGGTTTGTGTTGGACAAGACCTTAAAGATCACCTAGTTCCAAGCCCTCTGACATGGACAGGGACACTTTCCACTAGACCAGGATGCTCAAAGCTCTGTCCAACTTGGCCTTGAACAATTCCAGGCATGGGGCATCCACAGCTTCTAAGGGCAACCTGTTTCAGTGTCTCACTACCCCCACAGTAAAGAATTTATTCCTATTATTTAATCTAAATCTGTCAGTTTAAAGGCATTCCCCCTTATCCTATCACTACAAGGCCTTGTAAAAAGTCCCTCTCCAGCTTTTTTTTAGGCTTTCCAGGTGATCTAAGGTGTCCTCAGAGCCTTCTCTTCTCTAGACTAAACAATCTCAATTCTCTCAGCCTGTCCCCAGAGCAGAGGTGCTCCAGTCCCATGGATCATCTTCATGGCCTCCTTTGGATCCACTTCAACAGGTCCACATCCTCCTTATGTTGAGGTCCCCAGCACTCCAGGTGGGGTCTCACAAGAGCAGAGTAGAGGAGCAGAATCCCCTCCCCTGCCCTGCTGCCCAGGCTGCTTTTGATGCAGCCCAGGATACAACTGGCTTTCTGGGCTGCAAGCACACATTGCTCTTTTTGACTTCTGTGATGATTTCCACAATTCATGTCCTAACCCAAGTCTCTCTGATTTAAGAGGAATGTATCCACTATCTTCAATGGAGCTATTACAGAGAGAAATGTAAAGCTGAGACTTCAAAGTCTGTATTTAATTTAGTGTCTTAATAACATTGCTTTGCTGTGAAAACTGAGGACAAAGATCTCAGTCCATTAAGTGAAATCTTCCCTTAGTATTCCAATGCCAAATCAAAATCAAACAGTCCAGTTTAATCAATGAAAAGCAGACTGATGGGAGTGGTTAAAACAAATAACTTACAGACATTCACCTTCTACAACACGGAGAAATGTCCAATAAGTTACCGCCAAAACAATTTGCTCCTGAGGCACTATAAGAGCTCACTGCACATGAGCTTAACTAAGGATGCTAACACCTGCTAGGCTGTAAGACAAAACACTTGCAGGCTCAGAGTACATGGCACTGTCTATGCTGATAACCAGGCAGATTGCACAATGAGCATGATCTGTACAGCAGATTGCTGTTAGAAATTGCACACCAAGTGCTGGCAGCTGTGGAAAGCATTGCCCAGTGGGAATTAAGTATGGAGAGCAAAGCTGGGTTGTTCATCTCTCCTCCCATGTTCTTTGAAGCTATGGAAGCTATCCTTGGGAGTCACCACAGCCAGAAAATAATGTTGTCTTACAATCTGGAAAGCCACTTTTCTATATTCCTTGGCAAAGAGATGTTTCATTCAAGTGACTCGAGGTACATGTGTTCCTAGATCACTTGGGATGCAGCTGATATTCTTACATGCATTTTGGAGACATCCCATTCATGGAACAATATGATAAAACTCTGAAATATGATGTAAAAGCCTTCACAGAAACCACTATCAGCTTTCAAAGGAGTGTTTGCTATCAGTCCCACCTCAACCACCACAGCTCCCACAAGGATTTTGGCATAATCGAAAGGGTGGCCAGGACAAGGCCGAGCAGCCTACAAGTGCTCCCACAGGGATTCTACCAAGTTTTCATGCAAGGATGGAGGAAAATGATTTCTACCATTTCTCCATTTGCGCAGCTGTGCAAGGATTGGTACATCTGGCCTCATGTTTCAGAGCAAACTTCTGGCCCTCACATTTGCCTTAAACAGAAACCATTTATTTACATCCAAAGAAAAAAACTCTGGTCTTCTGATTCTGTATATCTGTGAAAACAGAGGAGACCTATACACTGTGTGGTTTATCTGCTTCATGTGTCATCCTACAACATGGCTGGCTCTAAGACCTGCTTAGAAGTGATAGAAACCAGACAGGTATAAGACATCTCTAAATAAGACATTCTGAGGCAGGGAACAGCAACCCATTCTAACCATTGGTTAGAAAGATACTATTTTCAGCTACCAGCTATAATTAAACAACTCATTTTCCTTAGGCAGATTACAATCACAAGCTTCCTCCATGGAAGAAGGGTTTGGTTTTTAATTAAGTTGCCAAGGAGCTGCTCTCACAGCTGTGAGATCTTGAGCTTGTGGGGTCTTTCTGAGGCTGTCAGATATGTGCACATTTCATGAGAAAAACTGTATACTTTAATGAAGACTTAAATGAGCAGAGTTTTAGGCATTTAATCTCTTTTATTTTCCTGCTGTGTATCTTCGGACAAATAAGTAACAGTTATTTGGCTACAGATGCTTGGAGTTATGATGATCTGCTGTCAGTCACTATCTCTCAGAGGATCCCAGTGATAAGGAGCAAACCAGGAGCACAGGCAAGGGGAACGACTTCAAGGTGACCAGAGGGCTGTGAGAGGAAAGAGAGAGGGGATTGCAGTCAGGGAGGAGCACAAGTGGGCCTCTCCACATCACCTATCCTTCTGGGACCAGCTCTCCACCGTTGCATCTCCAGTCACCCAGGGCAGCCACCTTGCACCTCCCTGTCACCTCCTCTCTCCAAGGATTGGGAACCCATGGACAAGCTAAAACATACCCCACATCACTTCAGGAAGGGCAAAGGAAGAGACAGAGACCAAAACCACTGCACAAGCCCAGTGTCATTGGTGTCTGCTGATATGTTAGTTTTTTTCTTTCTCCCCACTCCTACCCTTCATTAGTTACTCTGAATTTATTGTTCAGTTCTCTAATTGCACTATTTTCTAAAGCATTTGTCTAATAGTCAGTGAGCTAAACAAAGATGTGTTACATGGCATAGTACTGCTGCCTTGAGCAGAACTCAAATAAGATGGGCTCTCTTATGCCCCAACAATTCTTCCTTTTCCAGTAATGTTTAAAGTATGTAATGATGTGTCAGATAATGAGTTACCTTATTTGACATTTGAGAAATGCCAGTGTTATGCTTCCTTGCATTCTGCTGCAAGAAAGGCAGCAGTTCTGTGAGAGCAATATGCTGAAATGCAGCTCAGTGTGGCTCCAGCCCATGGGGGCTGTTGGAGCCACCCCCAAATGCTGCTCAAAGCCCTCACATATGGCATGGAGGGCTGAGGGAAGATTTGAAGTACGTATCAGAATTGCAGTGTAGGCTATGTTGGTGAGGGTCAGAGAGGAGAGGCTTACCTACCTAGAGACTAGTTTTGCACAGGGTATGGAGAACACAACTAAATAGAACTGGGACATTTCTGTCTGTAATTACCAAATATTCTTTTTTTTTTCCCCCTTTTCTTAAGAGTAGATAATACACTGCAGTTCCAGTTAGGGCATAAAAATCCTCTCATTTTTTCCAAGAATCCCCTCATTTTTCTAAGGAAGAAAACAGCATTCCCTTAAATATATGCTGCCTTCCAAACCTCAAATCAGCCTTCACCCTTTACTGATAACCCAGTCAGTCCCTCTACTTTACTTGATATCTTTTTTCCTCCTATCTCCTCCCATGCTTTTTTCAATCCCTACCATCGTGTAGCTATTATAGCTCTGAGAGCAATGGCAACTAAGGTTGCCAAAAGTGGTGACAGTAGTCAATGCATCAAACAATATCTAAAAGTGGTAGGGGGATAGGAGGGCTTTCTGCCTTCTCCTTAACTTAGTACCCTGAAGCCACCATTGGGTCTGCCCAGGGACATCCTGTGACTGGGAAAATTCAAAACTTGGACTTTGCAGGTAAGATATAATTATGAGGCTTTGTGTGAATTTACTTGTATTAGAAAGCTGAAACTCCAGAGTGAAGACTTTTATCTCTTCATTTGTCTTGGTTTATATCTTACCCCTGTTTATATAGGGTTTTTTTCTATGGTAGCAGCATTAACTGCCAGGAAAAAAAAACACTACAGAAAGAAAAGGCATTCATTTTCCTATAAACCTTTTACACTCAACTGTCTTCCCCTTGGCACTCTGTTGGGAAGTGGGACAGTTTGAGTTATTTAATAACCTCTGTGTAGTCTGTGCATGCCTTTGAAGTTGTGTATTTCTAATGCTTTCTATCTCTAAATAAAACACCAAACAAACTCACCACATAAAGTGCATCCAGTCACCACCTGAATTTTAATGCTCCATTTCTAAAGTCTTTTTTCTGCCCCACAGATTTTTAAATATGTGACGGCATTTTGTATCTTGAAAAAGACATGACTCAGTGACAGCTAAAACCACTTAAGCAGTCATTTGCCTCCAGACACAGAAAACCTGTGCAAAACTTTCAAAGCATTGTTCTGTGCCTACCAACTGTAAAAAGCCAGGGAATTAAGTGGAATTCCCTGACCTAAAGCTTATTTAGAAAGAAGGAAAGCCAATCACATTTAAATCCTTAAAAATGAGAGGACTGCCTGGGTCAGATGTACCTGTAATTCAGCAGTATCTCCAGAAATGAGAGGGTGCCCAGGATTCAGGAGTGTATACATTTCATATTCTCACAGAATCTGTCAAGCAGGTGTTTCCAGACTTCCTAAGAGAGAGGCTACATTCAGACAACTATGTTTAATAGTTTCTGATGCAGCTGTCCTCTACTTATAAGTATAATCCCTTCCTGAACCCATTTTCCCCTGCTGTGACCATGAGGTCCTGCAGCAACTAGTTCCACAACTCTGACTGTGCTGTAGGAAGACATCTCTGTGCAAGGTATTGGTAAAAGCCACAGCAGTGACAGCTATATTTTGCAGCAAACCCCTCACCTGCCTTCATTTATAGCTTTCTGTTCTCTTCTGCTATACCTTACGAAGTTAAGGGAACATTTGACTCCACTGGTTAACACTGGGTGCAGCCAGTGTTTGAGTTGTGGTGACATCACTGATTCTACAGCACCTAAACGATTATGTGTTTTGTTCTCAGGGTTTTTTCTTTGCAATTCCTAATGTTCCCTTCACCTTTGACTGAGATTAGCTCAGTTGGTTAGAGCATGGTGTTAATAACACCAAGGTCCCTATACAGGCCATTCCCTTAACAGCTGGACTCAATTATCCCTTCCAACACAGAATATTCTGTGAAACATCTGTGAAACTTGAATATGAGTGTTTCCCTGAGTGCTAGTATGTAAGTCAGGGCCCATGACTCTGTATGTTTAGCTAGGGCCAATTCCTGCCCTGTGCATTATGTTCAGTCATTACTACAGAATTTCACCTGTCATTTTCTTATCAGGTCAGCCAGTATTATGAAGTCCTCATGATAAGATGAACTCTAGACACTGAATCAAAAACTTAAGTTGAAAACAAACCAATTTTTTCTGCTAAAGTGCTGAAAATTAGAGAAATGGTAGGATTAAAGCACACTGCTTTCCAGTACCTCATCTCTGAAGGAGCTGCTGTTCAGCAAATCCCTTTCTCTTACCAGATATAAAATTTCCCATCCTGCAGAGGATCCGTGTTCATATACTTTCCAGGTTATTAACACAGGTCTTAAGAGGGGCTTAAGTAGTGCTTAAATTTTACACTGGTCTCAAGAAACAGAACATTCAGTAAGTCCATATTTGCTCAAGAAGCTAGACACTTCCTGGAAGAAATTCTTCCTGTATCCTAGACAGAGGGCAGCAGCTCCGCGGAGGCTCTGGCTGACAGTTGCTGTAAGCAATCTCCATACCTGCAACCTGGCAAATGGCTCATGGAGGGGACATCCTGACAAGGTGAGACTGCAGGAGCCCTAGAAGCTGAGCAAAACCCCGTGCTTTAAAAAAAAAAGTGAAACAAATACAAAAGAGGTCACATGTTTGAGCCAACCTAGTAAGAATAATAGCCAGATGAATTTTGATTTGTGTGTTAGTTAATTATTTAAAATGTTGACATGGAAGATATAGTGCTATCCACAGCAGAAGCAGAAAGAAAAAAAAAGAAAATGTTTCTGTAAGCAACCATAAAGCCCAGGAACTACAGGCTCTGGCAGCTGCAATGGCACTAAATTTTTAAGATGGCTTTAGAAGGTAGAGGCTCTACATGTGGAAATCGGGTTCTATTTAATTATTAAAGCCCTTGTGAAGTAATATGAAAATGGAGTGATCAACCAGATATTTAACAGTGCCCAGGCACTGGGACATAAAACATACTCAATAAAATATATTTAACCCTCTGTATGTGTGTGCATATTTATATGTATGCTCACACACTTTAGAAAGCCCATAACAGTGCACATTCACAGCCTATAAAGGAACCATTTCACTTTCCAGCTTGTGCTGGCAGTGGACTTTCCTATGATTGGTGTTCAGCTCTCAGACACTTCTGGACAAGGAAATTAATAGTGAACATATCATAGCCCACACCCAGGCATGTAAATAAGCTTCATACTTTTCATGTGTAAAGAAATTTTTTACAGAAAAACATACTTAATGTGACCCACAGGAATTTAAATTTAACTATTTGATGGTCTTGATGACCACTGGTACATTTTTTTCTATCCACTTTACAAAAGTATTAGGAATATTAATTAGATCTCAGAATAATGTTTGATAATTGATCTATGTTACAGCTTTAGAAATCAATTTTGTGCACATAGTTAAAGAGACTGAATATATTATTTGCTTAAAACACAGGATTCTATCTGCAAAAGTGTTTATCTGTCCTGTGTGAGTTTGTGTTTTATTTTCTGAGATTGACAATGAAGAAGAAGGTTTCATTTTGGTCAGAGGTGAAGTGCAGTAATACAGGTCATCTTCCTTTTCCACAATACTGTTCAATTCTTCTGAACTTGAGCATTCTAAAATTTTTAATCTTGTTATGATTAATTATATAACTGTAATTCTAAATAACATGATACAAATAGTTATATGGAAAAGTTCAAAACATGAATAAGTGAAATGGCTGCTTTTGTTCAGAATTTAATTTGGTTTCTTTCCAGCAAAATAAATTGAAAATTTTCAGTTTTCCCAAACCTTCCTTTTTTTTAGCTGTTACTCAATTCAGCCTTTTTAACGAAAAAACTCTACTTTTATAACATTTTAACTAATTTTATTAAATCTTTTAGTGAACATCTCATTTTACTAGATCTAAATAAATTGCTGAACCAACAAAAAGACCAGAGATCTAAGGAAATTGTTTCCCTGAATTTAATTAGACATACGGGCTTCCTCTGGAGGTCTTCAGAGACATCCTCCTCTCTACTAAGTTCTTTCTGGAATGACTTCACTCAGCTTCCATGTTTTAAATGACCAGATTATACAGGATACTCAAAGCACACAATAATAAAGTCACAGTCTTAATGACTGGAAAGTAATTGGGCAGTGGTTATTCCAGATGCTTGTATACAAATACATATTAACCCCCCCAGACAAATAATATTTACTAATATTTCCTCTTATTTATACCCAGAATTTGTTGCACCAGCTCAACAGCAATAAACCCTTGTTAATTACCTGTCTCCTCCATGCTGCTGTGATCAGAGGATCACTGCAGTCTCTTAATTAATGGGTTTTAGCCATACCTTAAACTATGGACTGTACATCCAGGATCATCATCATCATCATCATGGCTAGGCTTCACGAACGAAGATTTGAGAAGGGCTCTACCCACGCTTGCTACAAACGCGCTGATGGCTAAAAAGGCCAATGTGAGATAGACAAGTCCAGCCACAAAAGGCACAGCAGAAAGACTCCCTGGGTGAGATCGACAAGACGCAATTCTTTCTGCGTTGTCTTTTCTCCTCGAG
>JAWWLV010000121.1:100661389-100701945 GCA_035041135.1 Platyrinchus mystaceus | reverse complement strand
TCAGCATAAAGCAGTTCATGTACAAGATGATTTAAGGTCTTGGTGTGGGCCTTCAGTCACCTTAGGTTGAATGGGCTTCCATCAGTACGATATCGGATGTAGATACCGTTTTCTTCATCAAGGTCTGCAGTGGCCCTTTGGAGCATCATGCTGAAGAAGATCCAGGATATGGTTTAATTATCCTGCAGTATGAGAGCTAATTTTCATATTTTTAAGAATGTGGACTGTGTACATGCTAAGATATTTAGAGGTCATTGGAACTTCCAAAAGCATCTAAATACTCAAAATTTTCAGGAATTAATTCCTGGTACCAAACAGCTCCTACACAAACTTCATAGCACCCATCTGCCATATTAGGCACTGAAATGCTGGTTAAAAATCTTCCTAAGGAAAACTTTGGCCCAGAACTGATTTTTCAGCCATCCAATTTAACATAATTATTGTGCCAGTACTGTAGCTGATCTACCTTCCAAAGTACTGATAGAGGTGAGAACCCATTCTTGTGATGAGCTGCCAGCCCGAACACTGGAAGTGATGGTGTAGCATCAGCATAACTTCAAATGCCAGTCAGAAATAGCTCAAACCCATTAATGTTGGGCTGACCCTAAAATTTCTAACCAATGCTAAAACAGACTCCTCCGCCCTAAGGGACAAAGGGAGATGCTATTTACCAAGGATGTTCTGTGTTTTTTTCCACTGTGCAGGAGTTTTGCACCAATGAGAGCACTGACAGCTCTCTCAGCAGTAAGGCTTGAGCAAAGTTTTAGACTCTGACTCATATCTGCAGGTGGATTTAGCCAGGATGGCTGAAAGAGCCATTCCCCTGCTGCTCCCAGGAGCTGCTGCCCACAGAGCAGAGCAGCCTGGTGGCACGTGTGTCCACCCTCATGCACAGCATCACCCTGTGTAATGACATGGCATGGAAATTCAGGCAGTTGGCACTAGTACATCAGGCTGTGACTTGTGGCATTTGGAGGTGGACAAGCATCCTGTTCAGCTTCTCCAACCACTGCAAGAGGAGTGGTGCAAACAGTGGGAACGGCTACAGCTCTCCCTCTGTGAACAAAGCAGCAAATGCAGCTGGAGAACAGACCCAGAACAGGCAGGCAGGGATGCAACAGCTACAAGACTTCAGAGACATGGCTAAGAGGAGGTTTTTAAAAGCAGTATTCCTCAGAACAGGCAAAAAGCCCAGAATGGGAATGAGTCTTGTAAGTGGCATGGACCAGTTCTTTATCCTACTGTCCACTGTGATAAAGAGCTGCTGAGGGACAGCTGCCCTCTGCAACCCTAAATGAAGGATGAGGGTCTTTGTGGCTGCATTAATAAATTAAACAATGCTGGAGACCAGTCTCTGGCACCAAAACCAACTGCAACAGCATTGCAATGTTCCCAGTGTCAAACTGGATCAGGAGACAAGCTAACAATTTAACTGCACAGGTGATTGGGCTGCTTAGATCTGTGCCACAGCATTTTTTGATTTACTAGCAGAAACACTGATATTCCTTAGTAGGCCCTAGCTCATGGGAATTTTGAAGCTCCAAAACCCATTTTGTTCTTGGCTTGGGAACTGTCTCTGATGTTTGCTACAGCCATACCTTCCTGCAGGATTTCTGCAGACATTCAAACTATAGGTGCTGGCACACTGTTGCTCAGCCTCTTGAAAAAAAAAACAAACAACACAACAAATTACAACCCGCTCCACACAGCAGGGCCTGTCATTACCTTGCTAATCAAAGCAAGAACTGTCAAAGGACCTGCTGAAAGGAAATGTACATGTATGTGTCAAACTTGCACCAATTTAAAAAATTGCTCAGTGCCTAATTCATTAAACAGTAGGAAGTAGAAATGAAACTTTAAATTTAGCAGAGATGCTACTGCTAATTATTAAGCACAGTCTCTCATTAAGCACTTGCCTATCAATCTAATGAACAGTATTAACAAAAGAGGATAAAATATAATCTAGTAATCAAATTGAAACCTAATGATATCCAATTGAACAAGCATGTGGTCATTTTCTCAAAAAATCAACTGGTGGCTTTATCTTGCTATTGCTAATTAACTGGGGCCTCATTGCTTGAAAATAGTGTCAATTATTCCTGTATCACATTCCTTACTGTCACAAATAAGGAAGGAAGTGTACCTGGCCCTTGAACAAGCACTGCCACAGTATGTAGCTTCATTTGCTATCTTTGTACTACTTTACGTGATAAGGGAAAATTATCTTCGCAGGACAAAATCTCCCCATGTGACTGAGGTTTGACTCTTCTCATGGCCAAAGGACTTGCTTTGTGTACATGTTACATGGTTTACCATTCTATTTGCTGGATTCAAAAGCAAATCTGTGCAACTCTTATCTGCCATACTCATCAAATATGAAAGGCAGATCAATATCCAATTGCTCTGTCTGGTATTGAGCAAGTAATTTAAAAATCACCTATTCACAGTTGTGTTGAGGCCAGTGTTTCTCCCTCTGAACGGTGAAATTGTTAAGGTAAATGCTGCCTATGTGGAACTAAGGATAATAGCTGAAGGCAATGTTTGCAGTTGTCACCCTTCCCAAGAAAATGTAGATTATAATGGCACTTTTTTTTTTCTGTGAGACTTGAATCAAGCTGGATCAGATTTTTTTCTGTGGCTTTCTCAGTTTTTCTATCTAGCTCTGCAAATTTGAAGTGGGTACTGAGGAAAAGGTAAACTTTGTGATCTCTGTGAGATCCTGCTATTGCCTTGGCTTAACTCAAAGGATTCCTAGGAAAGAATATTCAAACTTGAGCTTGCATCTAAAAACACATGAATGGCAACTGCCTTCCTCTCAAATCCATTCCTGTCTCCTACCATTTTTTAGAAAGATAGTTAAGTAGAGATGAATGCCACCTTACATCCATCATTCATGACATAAAGATATTAATATCATTTAATATTAATATCATTTGCAGTATGTAAGAAGTCTGCACAATTATTTTCTAGGCTGCCTCTCTGATTAGTACCTCTGCACTTGATAGGAATGAACATCCTTCAGTTCTCCTTCACTTTTCAGCACCACTGTACTGCACCAATATTTGAATCTGGGTTTCACAATATTTGGGCATTTTAACAGGTAGTTTTAAAAATCCCCTATCCTGCATTGCTTTGTTTTGCAGTTCTGAGTGCACCACAGTTCAACACTTCCTGCAGTTAATTAACAATTATCATTTTCCTTTGCTCCAGAGGTTCATTTTAAGACAGATCCAAAATGGCTAAAAGAGGACTTGAAGATGATCTTTTCTGAAACAGATTGTTAATTAACCTTCCGCATTCCAGTGTTTGTTAAAACCTGCATTGCTCTTTTTGCTAATTCTTCATTTCTTAACCTGTCATTTAAGATTGTATCCTTGGCCCTCACATCCAAACCTTCATCTTTCTTGATCTTGCAAATGGGTCAAGGGGCTGGTTCTTTAGTTCTTTGTATCCCACTCCCAGACTTGGCTACAAGGAACATTTTGAAATCTTTTGTGAACTGTCAGCATTTTCCCTGTTTACTGTCCCTCTCCTTTATTATCAGTGAATTAAAAAAGGTTTATTACTATTGCAACACCTTAATGTGTATTAGATATTATGATTGTCTAATCAGAATTAGTGATTTAGTACAAAACTATCCAAAAGGTAACACTCATCTTGCCAGGACAGTTAAAGACTAAAAATCAATGAATCTGTCTTCAATTACCTATTACAGAAAGATTAGCTGTGATGCTGCATTCCCAAATTATGGTATTCCTACTCCTTTCCTCTAAAAAGGAAGGCTGTCCTAGTCTCCCAGTCTGTTTCTATGTTTTAATATTTTCCTGAAACTCACTGCAAACATTGCAATGCAGTGCCCACCAGACTCTTTCCTGCAGGTTTTGTCCCCCATTTCCCTCTGGCAAGCACATAGATTTGCACCCCTTTCTGTCTGACTGCCTTCATCTAGCACACTTTAAGCTGCAACCAGTCTTGTACCTGCTGATCTCATCACAGCCTGATCTGTTAGCTTCTGATTGACTTTACCATGCTGCCTAGTGCCTTGGGTAGCAGCTTATTGTCTCCAAAGTCTAAGACATAATGGGATATTTGAATGTGTTTTCCATTTAGCCTGAAAAGACCATCATAGCTTTTCATCTCTAATTATTGTGGAGTAATACTCTGTTCAGTTCTAGTCTGACCACATTTGTGAGTAGCAGTGTTCATGTACTAGGTCTGGAAAAAACATTAATAAAAACTGTCAGTGATAAGAAAACTGGACAGTTTGATTATAGAAACAAACCTAGGCATTAAAGAGTAGGACATTTACCTTTTGAAGTGAGTGGAAATGTCTTCATGGCTGTCAGAGCCTCTCTGCAGTAGGGACAAGATTCCAGCTCCACTTACACCATGGTCTTGACTTTCTCCTTGGCCTCAGTGGTCCTACTTACAGTTGAACACTATGGCCACTATCTCCTTCTCCAGATCTATCTGGATTATTGCAGATGGTCCTCCATCTGAATCAGTCACCTGTACTACCATCATCAGTGGCACTTAGAAGTTTTAGGCTGTGATTAATCTGATTTATTTAGATGTCTGCATTAAGATGATATGAATCACATCTTAAAACTGCCTGTCTCTCACTACAGAGCTGAGAGTGGAAGTGATTAATGTGTATATAGATATATTGTATATCTATAATCAACCAAACAAACACCTGTAGAAGTAACATCTGTATTAATGTTGTAAACCTTAATCAGGGCCAGCTGTCAGGAGCAGAGCAGATAAATGCTCTCTCCTCCTCCAAGAAAGGATGACAATGTGTGACCTGCCCACTGGAAAAAGCTCTAGCCTGGAATCCCTTCTCAATTCTTATCCCGAGCACTTTGGGGTGTGCTAATTGAATGAGACTAAAACCATGTCAGTGACTTTTCTAGCAAGTTAACAGTGTGAACAATCAAGTTCCCAGTCCTTGGTCCACGGCTTGGCACTTTTTATTTAATGTACATCCCCAGAGTGTCATAGTTACTTTTTAACAGAATTCTGCTATCATATTTCTCCCTCAGCTTTAAGTGTTAAAACAGACTTGTGTTCAGGAGATATTCATAAATGTATTATTTCTCTTTTCTCAGAATGTCTAGGATTTTTCAGGAACTTTGTGGAACTGCTTGCAGAACTGCTTTACCCTGCCTGGAGCTTCTCTGCCCACACTAACTTGCCACCTGCTTACCCTCCCCACTTACTAATGAAACCTTCCAGCCCATTGTACAAGGAGGAACAGTTTCAGTAGAAGGGGTTCAACATCCTTTCTTTTTCATCTGAAACAACATAGCTCAGTGCTTAGTTTCCCTACATGAGACATCTTAAAGATGTTTATAACTCCAGGAACTCTGCCTTCCAACAAGTTACTTGGCTACACCTTGAGAGTGGACATGATCTTGGGCCACTGATTAGACAATCCCATATTAAAATAGTCTTCATAATGATTTTTCATTTTTTATAGTTTGATGTTTGCAGGAAAGATAATTTGAACATACCAGATATCTTGGTGCAAAGAAATAGCTTCATTTAAGGTTGAAAAAGAAATCAATCCTCTTAATTCAAAACCATTCCATTTTCAAACCTTCCTATCCACAGATAGCTCTGATTCCTGGCTCAGCTGTGGAGTATCAGTCACTAGTACATGTCCTGGTACCCTCAGGGTTCTATATGGATAAATTCATGTGATGATTTTACTGGTGAGCACTTCTTGGCTGAGGGATTTTTTTCCTTTTTATGTATGCTTTGTACTTTACTTGTTGGTAAGTGCAAGTAGCATGCTATGTGCTACAAAGAAGTTTTTCGTGTCTTGCTTTAAACAATGAAATTTCTACTTTTGAGGTATATTTGCCATGGGCAGTGCAGACGTATTTTCCCCCCAAATGATGCTAAATTCTGAGTTTAGAGCCAGTCAGTAAAGTTAATTCACTGTTGTAAGTCCTGGGCTCCTGGGACTCAAGAAAAAGTCACTGTTGCATATGTGTTCTAGAGCAACACTGATGCAGGCAAAAGATTCATTAAAACCAGTTATGTAACTATAATCTGCATTACAATAAAAAAAAAGAGGTATCTCCCATGCTTTCAAAAAATTTGGGAACTGTTTTGACATGAGTTCAGCTTCATTCTTAATCTAATGGGGGTGCTCAGTCAGTACAGTCAAATATAGGAACAATGCCAGAGACATCAAATTCACCATCACCTTTGCACAGAGTTCTGCAGCTTCCCTGTGCATTTTAGAACAGAACCAACTGACCTGAAAGCTGTATCCTCCAGATCACAGTCAGGATGTGAAGCAGATCTGGAAAAAGCTGTACTTCTGTTTTGTTGTACTGCCTTGCTTTGTCTGGAAATGGTAAACTTGTATTAAATATTTTAAAATATGTTCCATTCTTACTCAGAGGGTATAAATCCTATCTGTGTTCAAATGGACAGAGTTACTCAACTTTTAGCCTGTATAATCACTACATCAACTTCCAGATAACACAGTAAATATGTCACAAACCAGTGATGGCCAAAGCCACCAGGTCTGAAACAAGCACTGACACGGAGATACCAGGATGCTCAATCCATCTATACAGCTGTTTGCTTGCTGGCCAGGAGTACCACTGCCCTCTCTCATCTTGGTTCCACTGATGACAGAGGAAGGACTGGCCAGTGTGATGTGGTCATAGCAAAGCACTTGGTTTAACATCCTGCTCCAGCAGTGGGGATCAGGCACAGGGCTACCCATCAGGCACTTCCAGACAGCTCCACTTGCAAGATTTGTGTCCCCTATTATTCCTTCCCACATTTCTTGTACCCCAGTCTTGTACCTCCCTCTCTCCACCTCAGCCCTCTCTAAGCAAAATCATTCCTAAATGCTTTCTTCTTATTGTACCAGTTTTGCTGCACCTGCACACAAATTTTTTATTTTGATACTATTGCTTAGGTCACCTTGGGCATATATAGTGTTGTTGACATGGTTCTCTAGATACTGCTGGACTTCCCCAAGGACCCCAAGAGGGCACCAATACTCCCCAAAACATCCCTCCATTTATCTGTGACGCTTGGCCATTTCTCACATAGCTCCCCCAAAACCTCCTCTCTGAAATCCAGCCTTCCCTCACGCTATGAGCTGTACCTTTTTTCAGTCTCTCACATTGCCAGCTGCCTCATACAGCAATGTCTCACCCTGTAGTTTTCCACAACCCACTCAGGCAGCCTCACCTCAGGCCAACATCCAGCCAGTGAGCTGCAGTTCTAACAAAGTACATTACTCACAGAAAGGTGAACTCATCTTGGGCCAGAAGCAGCTGATAGATATTTATTACATTTATTGGTGTTTATTGCTGTTACTGTGAAAGCTCAATGCTGTCTCTCCAAGGAAAAAGTAATATTCCTCTCCAAATTATGTGAAGTCCTTTGTTAAATTAAAAGATGCACTTTGTCCCTGAAAGAATGAACGGTGTCGTGGCTGAGGATGAAAGAACTGAGAACAAAGTCATAGCAGATGTTTCACTGAAATTTGTAATTAAACACCTCTAGTTCATATTTTAATACTAAATTTGCTCTCCATAACTCCTGCAGTAACTCTTCAAGGGACTATTAAATTGTCTGTACCATATTTTTAGAAAAATATTCCCCCAACTATTGCTAGGGAACAATTTGAATTTTTCTATCCTGGATTTTAGTCTCAACTTTTAGGAGTTTTTCTCATCTTCTGCAGCACAGGCTGCATGCATTTTTATACCACTTCATCAAACACAAATCATCTTAAAACTCACCCACAAGAATGTGACCTCTGTATGTTTACCTGACACGAATCCTAGACAAATTTTTCTTTGCTAGGAAAAGCTCAGATTGGGGAATCATTCCCTTTCTGACAGAGAAACGCAGCAAGTTCATAGGCTTTGTTATTTTGAGATCTCTCTATCCACAAGGAGTTCTCCTGTGCTACCCTTGCTTGGCCTCAGGGGATTTAGGATGAAAAGTCAGGATTTAGCCTCTTCCCCACTAGAAACCACTTGTTCTTCCACTTCTGTGGCTTATCCCAGGTGCAGCCTCAGCCAGTAGCAGCTTACAAGACTTGCACTGACCTGTCTTGGGAGGTACGAGCAAGGAACAGAAAGAGATCAGGGCAGGGGGATGGAGACAGTGGTTGCAGCCAAGCTGCCATGCTGACTCTGCCCACTTGCCTCAGCTGGAGAGCTGGGTCTTCTCAGCATGAACAGGATGAAGACGTTCTGAATGACATCTCTTTATTTCCTTGTCTTCAGCATCTGCATTAATGAGATATGCAGATCAGCAAACCAAGGTAACTATTTTCTGACACAAATTAGGGGAGATGAATCACTAATTATTACAGCAACTTTAAGGTCTCTGTTTGCATGGCTTATTTAAAACAAAGGGGAAAGCAACAGCCTTACAGAGCTCTGGTGGTACCTATAACACTCCTGAGGAAGCAGAGGTAGATATTTCCACAAGAATGTTTCACAGCCACCAAAATCATAGAATCATAGAATGGTTTGCGTTGGAAGGGACCTTAAAGATCATCCAGTTCCAACTCCCCTCCTGTGGGCAGAGACACCTTCCACTAGACCAGTTGCTCAAAGCCGCATCCAACCTGGCCTTGAGCACTCCCAGGGATGGGCATCCACAACTTCCATGGACAACCTGTTCCAGTGTCTTTAAAAAAATAATTTGAGTTTTCTGCAACAGAAGGTTTCCAAAACAACTGAGGAGTTTTCCATATGTGGGCAAAGTATCTGGAGGAGCTGATATTAGCCATAATGGGCAGGAATCACAGAGAATATGCTGAGTTGGAAGGGACCCACAAGGATCATCCAGTCCAACTCCTGGCCCCACACAGGACCATCCCCAAAAGTCACACCATGTGCCTGAAGTATCATCCAAATGCTTCTTGAACTCTGTCAGGCTTGGCGCTATGAGCATTGCCTTGGGGAGCCTGTTCCAGTGCCCAACCACCCTCTGGATGAAGAACCTTTCTCTAATATCCAACCTATACCTTCCCTGCAACAGCTTCAGGTCATTCCCTCAGGTCCTGTCACTGGTCACCAGAGAGAAGAGATCAGTGTTTGCCCCTCCTCTTCCCTTCACAAGGAAGTTGTAGAGTGCAATGAGGTCTCCCCTCAGTCTCCTCTTCTCCAGGCTGAACAGACCAAGTGATCTCAGCCACTCCTCATACGGCTTCCCCTCAAGGCCCTTCACCAGCTTCACTGCCCTCCTTTGGACTCTCTCCAAGAGCTTAGTGTCTTTTCTTCTATTGTGGTGTCCAAAACTGCACAAAATATTCCAGCTGAGGCTGTCCCAGTGCAGAGCAGAGTGGGACAATCCTCAACCCACTAGCTGTTTTGTCTGATGCCCCCCAAGACACGATTGGCCCGCCTGGCTGCCAGGGCACTTCTGACTCATATTCAACTTGCCATTGATCAGAACCCCCAGGTCCCTTCCACAGCACTGCTTTCCAGCATCTCATTCCCCTTGCTCAGTATTTATCTGCCTGAAGGTTCAAAATGGCATTCAACCAGGTTTCTGGTATAGCCCCCAGATAGAAATATGAGACTTCCCTGACCTGTGTGAAATTAGCAGTTCTCTCTCTTTCTTAGTTACACAGGTAGCCTAAGATCCCTTCATAATTTACATAACTGTTTGACATGGAAGTCAAGCAGAAAACTCCCTTGCTAGATTCTTCCTTTTGTGCATTTATGCCCTGGGCTTTTCTAATTACTCTAACAAATGGCTTAAAAAATACGCATTAAGTGGTTTCAGTAAAAAAGTTACTGGGTTTTGTGTAAGGTAAAGAGTCACATGGAAATTTTGTTTTGCATCTTATCTCCTGGCTCTAGAAGTCATGGAGGAACTAGCCTACTGTGAAAAAAAAAAGCTATGCTGAAACATTTATTTGTATTAATAAGCTAAGCTGGAGGTATAGGTCTGGATACTTGATTTTCTAGAGTGGCTACATTATTAGAACAATCCATGGTACAATTTTGTCCTAGGTTTTGGTCTGCTTACCTGTAGCAGTATAACTGCAGTATATCAACAGCCCAAAGCAATGAAGACAAAAGATTAAGATTTTTCTGTTAACCATTCTGCTGTAATTACACTGAACTTGATGAATTTGGTAGTAAAAAGAGGAAAACTAGCCTTATATGTTTAAGGCTAAAAATACAACACAGAACTAACCATAAATTATTCCCCTTTGTGAAACCTAGACTCTAGATTTTGGGTTCATTATTGGTGTTACTGTTTCCATTGTCAGTAGTGTACAGAAAGTGCCTGAGGTTTTGAGGAGTTTAACCAAAGTAATCTGGGCAGACAACTGTGACAGCAAAAAGACAGAGGTGAAAAGGCTCAGAGGTTCAAACACAGGTTCTAACAAAAGTGATACTTGCCCAACTTATACCTTGAGTCCTAATGTGCACTTGCACACTGACTTTTCACTAATCACACTGCCATGTGTGGCCAGCTGGTATGATCATACTGTCTATTTCTTATGAGGCATCTCCAGAAGCTAAGAACATACACTTGAAACTTAGATGATAAAGGCAGGCCTTTAAATCCATCTGATTTATCTACTGTATTTCTGGTCTGTTAGTGTGATTTCAGAAGAAGCTGCAGCTATGCAAGGGCTGTGAAAAACAGGCTTCTCCTTAATGTACTGGAGCCTTGGCATCTTAGATGCTTCAGTTTGAGCACAGTAGATCTTGTGGCACCTAAAATCATAGTCAGCCTTTTCTCCTCTGCCCTGAGAGCTGCAAAGCTCTGTGAAACTCAGAGTTGCCAATAAAGACAAAATCAGGTTTTTATTAACAACTCTGACACGCAGGTGTCAAGCAGTGAAGTGTCCTTTAAGTTTCCTTCAAGACTGTGATTCAATCAGTATTGAGAAAAATCTGCAAAGTACATAAATATTATCTTTACATCTCACCCAAGTAACTCTCATAAGTGATGAAGAATGCTGTGGTCCTACAACTTCATGTTTCACAATTGGAATACAGACCAATTTTGGTACTTGCATGTACATGAACCTTCCTAAATGGGTAGTATTGCCTCTGAACAATGAAAAGATGTTCTGATCTGATCACTGACAAATAACACCCCTCAGTTTCATAAGTCCTACTTCTGAATCTCTTAGCATCCATACAGGACCCTGTTATATTTAAACAAATGTCCCTCAACATTTAAGAAGTCACTTGCTCTAACTTCAGCAATGTTGCAAAGACATGTTCTTGCATTCCCCCTCATTACCACATTGCCAGCCTCCTAAATTAACATTCAAGATCCTATTTCCCTGTCACAGACAGAGCTGACAGGAGAATTCGCGGGTTTTAATTTGAAACATTGCCCTGTTCTCTGCAATTAAGTTTATTTCTCCAAGTTGGGTGAGAAGAACAATGTCAAAAATGGTAGTTGTGGAGTCTTCATTTTTGGAAATATTCATAACCCTGTCTGACATGTTCTTAAGTAACTTACATTGGTTAACCCTGCTTTGAGCAGGGGTCTTGGACTAGAAAATCTTCAGAGGTATCTTCCAATCCCCACTATTCTGTGAGTCTAACAGGGCTGGATCCTTAAAACCCCCTCACAAGGAGACAAAGGACCATGAGTAAATTCTAATGAGTGAGATGCAATGGGATGGTGACACAAGAGATCAAGGTCACCATCAGCTTCTGTGGCTGCAAAAACTATCAAATGGTCATCAACCTAAGGAAAACCCAGGATTCCTGATGAGTACTCAGTAATCAGAATCCTTTATACAGAATTCTTTCGTCACAATGCATACAAACCAGAGCAACTTATCCACCTGATCAACTCGATTCCCTTAGATGCCTGAATGGTAGGCAGGCGACTTTGACACATGTCTTGGTGCTAGAGATCATGTAGTTATGAGAATGGGAGAAATTGGCCTTTTGTAAATAAAATAAGCTTTCCTTCCAAGTAACATCTGGCTCTGAGCTTTGTAATATTGTTTCTACAATGGTGCATCATTATTTCCTGCAATGATGTGCTGCAATATGAGGCAATGAGAGCTTTTTCTTCTAGAGGAGCACTGTAAAAATCAGTGCACAAAATTTAATGTATCATTTTCTCATTTCTGGGATAAATTAATGCTGACCTAACTCCTAACCTTTGTTCATTTTTAAACTGCAGTTGTCTGCTTGTCTAAAAGATATGCACAAGTTCAGACAGGAATTAATCTGGTAAAGCCCAAGGACCTGTTTTAACCCAGGCTGGCCCAGACTATCAGAATGAACCCTTTTTGCCCTAAAGCTGATGGATACATCAACTTACAAGAACTCAGTTAAAAATTACGACACAATATGTCTAGTTTTGCACACGAGTTTCAATTTTAATATTAGCAAGCAACGTAACTCATCACTTTAATGCAGTAGCTCCAACTAATCTTACTTACATTATCTTTGATCAAAATCTTAAGGACTGTAAGGCTCATTCCTGTTCAATCCTGTTTATTCTTCTCCTCCTTCCTTGATCTCCAGCACACACCACCTTTAGGAACAGACTGTTTGGACAGTACCAACAGTACAATGATGAAATATGCTGCATATCAAAGGCAAGCAGCACCATCTGCCAACTCTTTCAGAGCACTGCAAGGAGCAGCAGGTTTAGACTGAACCAGGCAATCCTGCGGTAGCAGCGGGTGAGAAAAGGAAAGGTGATATTCCCCACACACTCCCCACTTCTCTATACTGTCCTACAGTAAAGATATCTGTTGTGTGCCATTGAGGCAGCTCATGACTCAAACTAATCAAGAATTTTTGAAATGCACTGAACTCCAACATACTTTTCAGAACATTTTGATTTGTTGCAATAAAAAGAAAATCATTCAAAGCAATAGGTTAGTTTAATATAAAGACTTTTGGGGAAAACTTTTCTAAGGTCCAAGATGGATATCTGATAAGAGAGACCTGACCACAGGCATTCATATATAAATAATATTCTCTTGTCCTAAAAGATCTTCTAATTTTGCTCCCAGAGAATCTCTAAAACAGAGCATGGGGGGGTGTCTCCAGACCACCCATTTCTATTCCTTCCCTCCCTCTCCCTCCATTTGCTCAGATATGTCCCCTTCCAGATGTGTGAGTATCTGAATGAACATGCCTCCCTGCACAGGAACAGAGGGCTAGAGACTTTTCAAACATTCTTTTATAAAAAACTTCTGTGAAGCAATGCTTTTTCTGGTAGTATGGTTAGTCATGAAACAGTCTCCTCCTCTAAGGAGGAATTGATTCAAGTCGTCATCCATGATTAAAAAATAAAAAGGGAAAGAAAAAAGGTATAAACAAGATAGTCCTCCAGACCACTAAGTTCCAAAGAATAACATGTGCCACAGCTCTGATCTCCTAGATAGACTCTTTCAGTAGTAGGAATTAGCTTTCTCATGGATGACATGTTTTAATTAGTGACAATAGCAGATTGACTGAGGGGAAAAAGAAGGTAAGTTACTCTGCAGTCTTGCAAATTCTGGCACAGAAAACATGTGGCACAGGAAGAACTGGAATTCAGCAGGATCCAAACATTAACACAAGGCAAACACATGCCTTCTCAGATGGTTAATACAGATTTCACATACCTCTAAATGCCATCAGTTGAGCCCAGACAGAGAACCAGCTGGTGTCTGGAGATAAGGTGTTTTGATTTCTTGCTTGTCACTCATTTGTCACTCAAATGAAAATTGCCAAACTCACAAGAAAGCTGAACCAATATATGAAAAATAAAAGGGCATCACTCCAGAGAAAGCCTGTATTCCACATGTTAAACCAACAAGTATAGGCAGAGGAGCAGCACTGAGTTAGGACCCCAGCTGGTTCTAGTCATATAGCATACATCAATATTTTTAAATACTAAATGAAACAGAGGAGGAAAAAATACAGATATGCATCTGAGATGACCAGCTTCTGGCTCATCACACAACCAGCCTGGCCAGGCTGGCCAGTGGCAAGACAAAAGGGACCCCTGTAGTTTTCATGGTGGTTCTGTGTTGTGTTGCAACCTTGCTCATGCTCAGCATCTCTTTCCACGGGAATTCTGCAAATTGCAATGTTATTAACACACAATTTACTATATTTAAATAATTTTGTATTGGAAGGACTCGAAACCGGCTGTTGTTCCATTTTAGCATCATTCCTGCTAAATTCTGTATCTGTCTCGTCTTTGTCACATGCACTGAGATGCCATACAGATCTGCCTGCACTGTAGCCCTCACCATCCATACACTCACAAACATGAGCATGTGGTCAATAAGACTAAGAGCAAAACAGAATGCACAGGAGAAAGACTCTTTACAAGAGAAAAGCAATTTTTTAATCTGTTTTCCACTGTAAAACATATACATATTCTCATCTTCTTGATACTCATTAGCTTGATAATGAGCAAACTGCACTATTGATTCTGGGTTTTGGATTTTGTTTTGTTTTTAGGGGGGGTTGTTGGTGTTTTTTTGGGGGGAGGGTGGTGTTGGTTTGCTTGTTTTGGGGAGTTTTTTGGTTGGTTTGGGGTATTTTTTAATTTTATTTTATTTTATTTTATTTTATGTTATTTTATTTTATTTTATTTTACTTTGCCAGTTCACCAAGCTTTGCACATTCTCCGGAATTCAACATACATGTGCATGCCCACACAAGTCTATTACAATTTTTTTTGTCAGAGATCCACCAGCTAAAATGAATTAGAGATGCTGATTTCATCCCTGTATCTACATGTTTTTTGGCTAGTTGCTCAGCCTAGTGTTGGGTGCTGAGAGACAGAGACATCCCAGAGCTGCAGCTGAGGTGCAGCTGGAAAGGGGCTGCAAAGAAAGCTCGAAGACGCAGAAAGATCTATCCCATGGGGAGTGTTTCGCTGGAAAGGCTTGGGTACCTTGTCTAAGGTCCTGCCAAGGATTACAGTTCAGTTCAGAGCCAAGAGATAAAGCTACAGCTGTTAGAGGCTGGAAAGTGTCTTTCCAAGTAAACTAAGGGCTGATGCCAGAAGCCACTTTGGAAGAGTGCCATCAGCCCTGCTCCTGCAGCTCTGGGCTTTCTCTCAACCCAACACTGAAGTAAATGACTGGCATTACTACAGCTCATATCTGAAGAATACCAAGTCCCTGACTGAGCAGGTTCTCTGGTCTATGGCTTGGCGTATTGTTAGGGTCAGGATTAGACCTGAGAGCAAGAGCAAGACCTCAGTAAGAACAGGGCTGGCAGATGACTGAGAGGCTGCAAAAAGTATCTTCCCTTGGACATAGAATCATAGAATCAGATGGGTTGGAAAGGATCTCTGAGATCATCAAGTCCAACTCTTGACATGGTGTAACTGGGAGAAGGTTTGGGGAACCCTGTCCAAGGGACACTCTAGGATTAGGATTAGAATTAGGATCAGGTTAAGAGAAAAAGTCAGCACAAAACTACAGCTGTATGAGGACAGGAAAGTATAAAGCAAACTAAAGGCTAATGCCCTAAATCTTCTCTAAGGAATATTTGGCCCAAATGAAGCTCTTAGCTTAGGGGTAATGTGGTTTATTCTCATCAGAACTTTCTAGACCTCATTAAAATCTTTTGATTTAATAGTGATTAAAGAGGTGAAGCAATGTTGATTAGGTGACAATTTGTACAACACAGTGTCATCTATAGGATGCATTACCTGTGCTGTCAAAAGTCTCTGCTGGGTTATAAGCACACAAAGCCACTCACACGCACCTACAAATGTTCTGCTGAAATCCCCATCAGCTAAAAGCATCAGAGTTGCCACTGAAAGGAACATACTCTGCTCTGGTCTGCGAAAGGCACATAATCTTACACAGAGAAATGACACAGTGGCATCTAGTGGATATCACTGTGTTTGCAGAAGGTCTGCCCTTCTTTCCCCACTTCCACCACAGAGAAAACCCCTGTGGCATCAGGGGCCAACCCCCAGGATTGGCTATTCTCAGCAGCTCTTCCAACAAACTGCTTTCATGAAATTGTCTTTAATTTCTTCCCATGTCTCTTTCATCTACTTCCACACATTCTACAAAAAAACTTCCTTGATCACCTGAGTATTTGTACTATACATATTTGTCATCTATTTTCATTACCTAGGATATAGATCATTCCAGTTATTTCTAAACCTCCCTCACCTTGATGCCCTTCTCTAAAACAATTTCAATTTATTGTTGGGATTTTTTTTAGGAAAGCAGTTCCAAGTTTTTGTCATGGTGCAAATAAAGGCATACTTATATATTTATTCAGCCAATGAGGGGATTTATGTTGCCCATTAGCAAATCAGACTAAGAAATTACAGAAGAGCAAACATTTGGTGGTAACAGCTCTACACAAACTTTTTCCAACCCCATTCCCAAAATAATCAATTGCTTAATGAAAGATAGATAAGCATTTGGAAAAATAAAACAACTATATGAAAGCAGGCCAAAGAATCACCCAGTACTGTACCTTGGAAGAAAACAGTAACAGCAAAAACCAGGTATATTTCCCTAGCACAGTCTCAGCAGTCTCAGTCCCCACCATTTTGTGGTTAGATGACTTTCCAAGACAGGGTGACTTTGTCCAGTCACTTTCTTAATGAATTTAAGTTTTTAACCATTCAAAAAATACTGCAGCAAGCAGTTCAATATTTTAACTACCCACAGGAAAAGTGTGAATATTTTTGGTTTTGAGCCAATCACCTATTTTTTTATTTGTTGCGTCTTACTGACTAACTCTAGTTCTTGCATTACACAATAAGCAGCTGTTCCTTGTTCACTGTCTCCACACCACTCACAAATTAACTCCTTCACTTTTACTGTAAACTAAAACAAATCTTCACAAGATGACACAGAACAGCTTCCTACCACCCTGTTAATCTACAGTGTATCAGTGTGTTGCTATTAAGGCAGAAAATTACAATTTTTAATCACTTATTCTTCATCTGAATCGTGTCTCTCCTGGAGTTATGTGGGAGCAGAAACTAGCTCAGCTTTTCTAATCCATACAATATCTTTTGCTTTACGTTTGCTGCTAGCCAGAAATAACTGAACAAAGATTCTTCCTCGACTGAAGCCATGGGAAACTTGCCATGGTTTCTAGTGGGGTCAGGATTATACATCCACGTATTTTTAGGCTCTGATGGCTCAGAAAGCCAGAGGTCTGAGCCAGTCTCCCAGGCAGACTGGCTTACAGCTCCCAAGACTGAATCTCACTGACCTTGCTGATCATTCCTGTAAGTCTTTGATCTACGTCTTCATACTTAGCAACTTCTTCCAGAATAATACTGTCTGTGGATCTCACTGACAAACTTTATTCTCTGAGTTCCTGATCCTGGTTTTAACAAGATATGTTTTCATTCTATTGTGACTTTGCCTGTACTTTCTACAACCTGATGGCCAATATTCAGGCTGTGCTTCCAAAAAGATGTCTCGATTAGTTTAGACCTGTACCAGTTTTTTGAGTCTGAGTTTCCCTTCAGTGTCTTTTATCAGTTTTCATAGTGACCTATATACATTCCTGACAGTGCAATAGATGAGGCACACGGAAAAGTCATGGAATCATAGAATCATAGAATCATAGAATCAGATGGGTTGGAAAGGACCTCTGAGATCATCAAGTCCAAACCTTGATCCACTGCCACCACAGTTTTACTAGACTATGGCACTAAGTGCCACATCCAGTCTCTTCTTAAATACCTCCAGGGACGGAGAATCCACCACCTCCCTGGGCAACCCATTCCAACGCCTGATTGTTCTAAACAAAGTCTGTTCCTTAAGGACAAGACAAGGCAGAGCAATCACAGTGGACATGCAGCCTGCTGACCAACCAAAAACACAGCCTGCCATTGTGCAGAAATACTCTGGTGCAGTGTACTGCCATCCTGGACTGACCAAGCTGAAAGAAGAGGAGCAGGACAGGGCTGCAGCAGCCTGTTCCATCAGCCAGCACCCCCAGCGACACAGGTACTGCCAGAACTGGCTGGGTGTCTAGGCTCGCCCTTCCAGCCAGACTGGCTTCCACCAACCTGACACAAAGAAACTAGTAGAGATCTACATCTATAAAACCTATTCAATACCCCCCTTCACCGCCACACTTAGTATTTTTCCCCTCTTTTTACAGTTTCCCTTGGTGTACATACAGTGATGTATTTTTCAACTTCCTCAATATCTGCTTTCTCTTAGTCTTTTTCCACCACTCTTCTCAAATATCCTTTAAAATCAACACTTTCAAAAGCTCCACTGTAACACAGGCAAAGCCAGCCTGGCATTATGTGATGTGTTAATTGGGGTTTAAGGCAAACTCTCCAGTTCTGGAGTAAAAAAGAACCAGTATAGCCCAGAAGAGCTAAAGAAAGAAGGTTTCTATATTCAATGACTTGTTAAAGCAAGACACCAAGAGGGGAAGCTGGGGCGGACTCATGAGCTGTGTGTGAGATGTCTGAGAATGCAGATTCTGCAGAGACACAGGTTTGTAACAGGACTTACACAGCATCAGCCTTCCAGGGACAACTAGAAGTCACTTGATTGTTTTTAAACTTATTTACATTCCCTCTTATACAATCTGACAGGACTTTTAAGTCAGGTCTGTGGTACTGGCTCTTAGCTTTTCAATGGGCTGACGCTTTGTCTTTCTGGAGCGGAGATGTGGCCATAGAGACACTGCATACACATGCAGTGCTTGTCTAGCAGAGTTACCGTGATAAGCTGTATTCTATTAAGCAGAACTTCTTGCATGGTAAAACCTGACTCATTGGAAAGCCTTGCACAGAAATAGTTTGTCAAGTGAAAAAAAAAAGCTTTAACCATGCTAGTAATGCTGTGTTCACTGCACAGGGCAGATGGCAGGGATGGGCCTTCTGAAAGTTAGTTAAGACACTGCGGGTGATCTTCACAGCCAAAGTTAAGTCTGGGTGCTAAGGGTCATATTCAGCTGAGTTCCAATACCTTCAGGGATGAAGGTTCCAAAATCTCTGTGCTCCAGTGCTCAGTCACTCTCGAAATGAAAAACGTTTTCCCATTACCTAACCAGAATTTCCTTTGTTTCAATTTTCCTTGGTTGAAACATTTTCCCTCATTCTTTTTCAGGACAGGCATAGTGGGAGTTCAAGCTGCAGGACTGAGGTTCTCCTCACCAAGGAGAACAAACCATGCTCATGGGAATTCACAGTGAGCTCAAAGGCCTTTATATGCAACAGCTCAACCTGTATGTCATACATTCAGATCAAGCCTATTTTTCTTAATGAAAGACAGCTATGCTTACTTTATTACAACAGGTTTTTCTCCTTGCCACAGTGGTGAAATAAAATAAGCCAGTCATTGAACTGAAAAATTAAAAGAAGCTTATTGGGCTTCCACAACATTAGGTATCCATTACACTTGTCTTTTCTTGACAATCTCAAGGTGACTTGCAAAGTAACAGACAGTCTGGCCTGCCCTACATCTCTGAATGACCTGGTCAGCCCTGCGATTCATGAACAGACTATACTTCCATGTTTAGCACATCAGTGAGGCCCAGCTGCAGTAATGTTAATTACCTAGAGGTATTCCTAAAGGATCCTGTGGTCTGGGGTACTGTATCCTCCTCACCAAGCATCTTGTTACTTCCTGAAAATCTTACTAGTTTAGTTGAAATGATTTTGTGTAATTTTTTTCTTTTAACACAGAATTTTCTGGTGTATCTGTCAGAAGATGCTAAGCATTTTATTTAGCTGCTGAAAATGCTGTTTCTGTGCTGCCAAGCCTTGTTAGATACTTCATGCTGGAAGGTTTGAGACTTGCTGTGTTTGCAAGTAGCTTGATCAAACTGAAGAAAACAGGGAAATAGACCCAGAAGCAACTCCTTTTTTTTTTTTTTTTCCCAGCAAAACAAGAATTCATTTTTCCATTCTGTGGCTGCTCCCTCTTTGGAACTGCAAGCAGAGGAAGCATTGTCATCATGTGCTCTTCTGGACAAATTTTGGGAACTTTCTCTCTTATGTATTAACTAACTGAATTGGAGAAGTTTTCATGCTTCTAAACCAGATGCACATCTTCTATAATCCTCTTCTTCCCATGAGGACTTTGAAATAGAGTAGGCTTGCACCCTCTCTGATGTTCTGGTATCTGAGAAACCTTCCACTGCATCATCCTCTCCCTTGCTGCTAACAAGTTCCAAGTAGCAGAGAGGTATTCTCAACAAACCAGATCCTTATTGACTGTTTGCTGCTGAAATCTGAGTGTTAAGCCTATGGTATCTTAAGTCAGAACTCTTTGGGTCCTGCCAGACTCTTGTCTCTGAACCGGCCCCTTCCCTTTTGCAGATGTTTCAGGGAATTGAGACGGATGAAAATTAACTCTGTTGAAAACAAAGCCATTAACTCTCAGCTGGGTGTCCCCACATTCCTGTTGTCACTGTTTCCAGCAGTACCAGAATGAAATAGGGCCAGACAAGTAACACCTCCATCAGCACTGGCCACTTCTCCCAGACTTCTTCATGGGCAACGGTAACACTGGTCTGGCAGCTGTTAATGTTTTAAGTACTAAGGAAATAGAACTTTGCGGCTGTTTTGAAGGAGTGGGTGCATCCTCAGATCTCCGGGAAACAGAGGCTTCACAGCTCACAGGAGGGACCTCTAAGAGGTATCCTGCAGCAAACAATATGCTAGAAAATGCCACTGGAAATCCTTCTGACTCATCTTGCAATCTCGCTGCCTCTCACATAGCCCAGATGAATGGCAGGTGACTTTCTGCGGCAGGGTGTGTCATTTGTTATCTACCTCATTTGTTACCAGGATATAACCTAAGAAAGGAGACATCTGGAAAACGTGATGCCTTCTGCTGTCATGCATAAAGAATAAACCTCATATTGGTGCTGTGGCTGCACAGCCAGGTCAGACAAGGTGCCTCTAAAACTACTGGGTTTTCAATGCTGTTTTGAGAGTTCAGAAGTGATGGCAAAATGGCTGTGAACAAGGCTAATCCCAAGTAAGACACGACACAGAGAAATGGAATGACAAGTCCTCTTGGAAACCTGAGTAACCATTATAGTAAAGAACTGGGAGAGAAAGGCCTGGATTTGAATAGGTGAATGCTCCATTCAAACAACAGAAGACGACAGGGGGCTGATTCCAGCTATGGTGGGGTTAAGGCTAAACCAACCACATCTGGTTTAGGACAATGAAGTCTGGTAACTGAGTTCACTCCTTGTGATGACCTCACCCAGATCAAGGTAAATAGGCTCCAAAGCCGACCATGTCTGTTGTCTCTGAACAGCAGATACTTGAGCCCACCTTTAGTGAAGGCCTCTCCAAATTTTTGCTGCCTCCAAGTCTTCCTCTCCTTCTTCAACATGGTCAGTTCTGGTCATGTGTATCAAATGAGCCAGCAAAAGGCCTCCTTACAGCTTCCAAACCTTCAACCCTGCCTCTTCCTAAACCGATAATAAGCAGAGAATAGGTTGTCTTGAGTTTGATCCATCCTTCTTTCCAAGGCTGTGCAGCAGCTGGTTCCCCTCTGCTAGAAAAAAAGCCACTTGTTCCAGGGGGCATTCTTTATCCCCACCTCCTTTTAATAGCTCTAAGGTTTCCCTGGGGTTTTTTTCTATCTCTAGTAAAAGCTTCTGTCAGCTGCCTTTTGGTAATTACAAAGAACTAAGATTAAATGCATGTTAATAACACAAATAAAAAATGCTCCTGCAGGAAAAGCTTGTTTTACTGTGAACTGCACTACAGGAACACTCAACCACATCTCAGTTTGGAAGTCAGAAAGCAAACAGAACATGTAAAGTCAGAAGGCCTCTGTGTTATACTCCTTATACTCATCTGCCAGGGCGGGAACCAAGCAAGATCCTCAGAATACAAGACTATTTCTCACATTTATAACATTAATTTTCTCGCTGTCCTACATGAGTGTTCTTCAAACACTGCATTTCCTTTCTTGGGTAACTGATTTAAGATTTGGTATCAGCTGGCTCCCCTGCACACATTCATGAGGTCTCACAAGCTCATGCATGGAATCATGTCTGCCCTATCAGCCTGCTGACCTCAGAAATCTGCAATGTGCCTTCTAATCCTGTTCCTGTAAATATCTACACATCTTTAAATGTAGACTCAATAACTTGCCTCTTTAACCTCTGCGAAGTATCTTTCCATTATTGCCTGTTGTATGTAGCCATGAGTCACATGAGATTATTTGCCAGTAATATCACAGAATTTCATGCTGCTCTGTTGAGACTCCAGCACTGTCTTCAGCGAGATAGTACAGCCCCGTGCAAACTCATTACAACCCTTCGTGCACTTGGTCTGAAGGCAGCTCATTTGTCACAGGGCCTGTATCGTTTCCCTGTTTCCATCATTATTTATCAATCTACTAATATTTGTCTTGGTGCTGGTTTTATTGACACTATCTCATGTGTATTTCCAAAAAACACATAAAAATGTTGAATTGCTCCTGGTGTAGAACTGTTTCCTGTAGAAACTCATGAGGAACTTAACAAGTCACTAAAGATCTGTCTTAAAAGCTTCTTACTCTGCAATGACTACTTTAACACATGCTTCTTGATGTTACAGAAATGTTAGATGCAGCCATTTAACTTACTGTTCACACTGGTGAAAAAGAAAACAGTCTCTATACAGCTCTTTCTATTAGCTATTCTTCCCCTCCAAATTATCAATTTTCTCTGCTAATTTACACAGCATTAAAGTATTTCTTTAATGATTTCTGGTTTTGAGAATTTTACCTGGAGCTACTGTCATGCTAATTGCTCAACAGTGCCCTGACCTGTCCTGTTTACGTTTTTCATCATACTAGTGGAATGCAGGAGACAGTTTAGAGGAATACTAATTGATGGTCTGCTAAGCAGCTCCTATTTGATTTAGGAGTCAGTAAAATAAGAGGTATGTTTTATCTTAAGGTCTAGGAAGTGCCACAAACCTGAACCTGCCTGATCAGGCTTCTCATTTACAGGTGGAAATGCCAAGATCTCAGCATTTTGTAGGCATTCTGATTAAAATTTTTATTCCATGAGCACCTGTTCCTCAATTTCTGAAACAACTTGAGGATGAAAATGGCTGCCTGTTCTCACTGCCATGTTAACAATTTCATGTTCTGAAAAAGCAGGACTTGAATGGTACTGAAAACTGGTGTTTCTGGGCATGAAGCAAAGGGAGTGTGCATGGGGGTAAAATTTGTGACTACTACAGATCCAACTGCTGAATAATTCTAGTTCAATGATACATGAAGTCCAGCTGCTATTGCTACACTAAAAAATTGACAGCTCACCTAATCGTGTACTCCTAGCTCTGCAAAAGCATGTCAGGATCTTTGCCCACCAAGCCCTAGTGCTCACCTTCGATGAGCAATCACTGCAGGTGGGAGGGGTAGATGTAATTCGCGGCAGCTTTTTCCAGAGCTTTTGAACTGGGATGCTGGTTTTTCACACAGAATAGCCACGTACATGCTGTGCTGATGGACCCAAACTTTCCAAGCCTCTGTTGGATGCAAACAGGTTTAACGGTGCTTATATCAGGATGCATCAGCCCTCCCCTCCCCCTGCTTGCATTTCCTCGGCCTGCAGCAGACCCAGCTGAGCTAATTCCTACTTTTACAGGCATGCTTGCAACTGGAAAATAGACTTTTTTTAAAATCTAGATGCCTGCCTTCGTTTTCGCAGTGACACCATTTAAACCACCCTTGAGGCTTATGTTTGCACTCAGAGGCAGTAGCAAAGCTCGGGAACCAAACAGGACAAATCCCTGGCCTGCATTCTTTGTCCCTGAGGGCCTGCGAGGGTTTTGGCCCAGGCCCGGTCATCCCTCAGCGCTGAAGCGGGAGGGGCTGGGGGCGCTCTGACCAGGGAGAGACCCTGGGAAACTGCTGGAAGCAGACTGAGACTTTTTTCCTTAGGGCACCAGCACTCACACCTCAACCACTTGCCCACACAGACCAACTCCGAGGACCTCGGCCCACCTCCAGCCCCGCCCAGCCCTTACCCCACCGCCCTCCTCCCCCTCCTCCGCCCCTCAGAGCGTCCCGCGGCCCCCGCGCGCCGCGGCGGCTGACACGGCCGCCCGCCATTGGCTGCGGCGCTGCGCGAGCGCCAGCGCGACCAATGGGCGGCGGCCACGGCGGGGAGCGTGGCGGGGGCGGGGCGGGGCGCGCGGGCCGTGGCGGCGCCGGCGGCCGAGGGAGCGGGACAGCCATGGCGGCGCGCGGCGCGGGCCGGCTGTGGTGGGGTAGGAGCCGTGAGGGGCCGGGGGGCGGCCTGAGGGGCGGTGGGACACGGAGAGGCACGGCGGGATGTGGCTTCTTTCTCCCCGGCTTTGCGGGCTTCATCGCGCGGCGGGGGGGGGAAGCGGGGCCCAGGGCCGTGCGGGGTCACGGGCGGAACGGGGAGCCTCGTGAAAGAAGCTTGTAGCCAAGGGCGATCGGCCTGTTGTCCCAGGCAACAAGCGGCACGACAAGAGGACACGATTTTAAGCTGCGGCAGGGGTGGTTTACATTGCGATTAGGACGAAATCTTCACAGAAAGGGTGATCGATTAGATGTTGGAACGGGCTGCCCAGTGAGGTGGTGGAGTCAGCGTCCCTGCAGATATTTAAGGAAAGACTGGCCGTGATACTCAGTGCCATGGTCTAGTTGTCATGGTAGTACTGGGTCATAGGTTGGGCTCGGTAAGCTCGGAGGTCTTTCGAGCCCTGTGACTCTGGGGGGGAGCGCTCGCAGCCGCGGTCCGGCCGTGGCCGGTCTGTGCCGGGGGGCGGGGGGGATGGCTCGGTGCGTTATCGGAGCGCAGACATCCTAAACATCCTAAAGGTCGAAGGATCCCAGCAACAAAAAAATATAAGTAAAACGGTGGTTACCTCCCGCCATAATAAATAAAAAACCCGCTTTGATTTGAGTAAGCGACGGTGTTGTGCCTGCCTGTCTGCCCTGCCCTGGGGTCTGGTGCTGTGAGGGGCAGCGAGAGAGCGGTGACCGAAGGCAAACGGAGGAGCCTGTGAGGAGCTGGTGTTCCCCTCCCCCTGCTGCCACATCTTGCGTGCGGGGGAAATCGGTAAACGATTCTCCCTCGGGCCCTCGATGGAAGCGCGGAAGGTGCCGGGAGCGCTGCCCGAGGCTCTGTCTCGCCGAGCGCACGTGTGGCAGGGATGTGTGAGCTCCGGCACGCCGAGCGCTGCTGCGGGAGGTGATTGAAGGAGGAAGTTCGCAGAATAATCATCATCATCCCGTGACAAAAGCTTTTTTTCACGCATCTTCAGAGTTGCAACTTTGATGTTCAGTGAAGACGAGTAATACCAGTATGGAGCTGCCTTAGTTGGTTTAATAACGCTCACGTCTGTGTGATTTGCCAGCATTAGAAAACAACGTTTGAAATCAGATTATCTGTTTCTTTTTGCCGTAATAACAAGGACAGATTTGAATTTATCTGGCTTAGATACTCCTAGGAAGATGATCTTTTTCTTTGCTAAAGATGAATCAAACCTTGAACTGGTGGCATAACTTTCCTTTCTATAGTGAAACATTCATGAGTCATAGTTTAAGAAAAAATACAGTGATACATGACTAGGTGCATTTCACCATGTACTTTCTTTTGTGAGTTCTCTTTAGCAGCTGTTTTTGCATAAGCTAGAACTTCTCTATTTGAAGGGACAGAAATGGCTGAGTGAATTCAGTTTTCTGAATGTATTCTGCCAGAGATTACCTAAAATGTGATGCCAAAATACCCTGGTTTCAATTTAATGGTCTCATTCCATCTAGAGGTTTTTGCTCTCGAGAGTGACTGTAACATTCAGGGACCTTGTTTTCTTACTCTATCCCAGCAGCAGCTGCTACTGTAGGTCACCGTAACATGCTGTGACAGCCACGGATCGCCTTGGAAGTCAGTTGATCAGTGCTGATGAAATGCAGTTTGTGTATGGGCATACTGAAGGAACAGAGCCAATCTAACATGTAAATCTGGTGCTGGAAACCAATTATGATCACCTCAAAAGAAAAGGGTTGGGTCCTTGTGCTAGAAGAAACCATTAGGAAAGGATAACGGTGCTGTGGGTTGTAGTGTGGCAATTCAATCCTGATCTCTGCTTGAGTGACCTGGAAGATGTTTCTGTCAGCTTCTCTCAGCTGCAGAATAGAGGTGATGGAACAGGCTTTTCTTGAGTGGGACTGATAAGCTGTGCAGTCTGTGTACCATGTGCTGTAGAGTTTCTACATCACTGAGCCATGTCTTCCTCTAATGTTCAGCCTTGAAAGGTAATGTGCAGCTTCCCATACAAGTTATTAACCACTTGTAGCAAAACTGTTTTTTGTGTAGTTCTAACTTGGGTGTCTGGGCTCTTATTCCCCCCAGTCCTTAGTGGATTAAGAGAAGTCTTTTGCTGGGTGGATTTTGTTGCAGAGATGCTTGTCATTTCTCATCAAATCAGCTCTCAATATCTCTGACTTGGTAGAATGAAGGATTACGAGGTTTTATGTACAAGGCCTCAAGCAATAATAAGTTCCAAAAATGATCAGAATTACAAAGTCATAAGAGAAAGCAATTTCCATGTATCTTTTCATGTTATATTTTAGCATTCCCAGAGTGCTCGAGTTGTTAACCACAGAGATTCAGCTGTTGTACAATAGAGAGAAGTCAATGGTAGACTAAGGTCCTCATGAGCAAGAATGAAGGAACTCTTTACACTACCAGTGCATCAAGTGCTGGTCCTAAAATCAGTGTAATTGTTCCAAGCCCAGCTGGGACAGTCCTGCATTATGTGATCTTGTAAAAAAAGTGTTTGAGTGCCTGCTGTGCAAGAGGTGTGAGCAATTGGCTTAGGAGTTTCTATGTGGGGAAGTTCTGGTGTTCTGGTACCAGTAGGAGGTAGGGTAGGAGCTCTGACGAAAGGCACTCTGGAGAGCCATAGCAGGAGTGGCCTAACTCCAGCTAGCTTTAGGCACAGAGCTTGTATTACATGGTCCTTTGGAATCATGATTGAAGTGAGGAGGGAAAGCATATATCTTGGCTTTTTTATGTGGTCAGACTGGAATCCCTTCCCACCGCTGCTGATTTGCAGGGCGTGGGGAGATGATTTAGCCATGGCAACAGGAGAATCATAAATGTTGAACAGGAATGCTGATTGCTTTGCTTTTTGTTGTAGGCACGGTGAGCTGCACTTTGTTCCTGGCAGTTAACGGTTTGTATTCGGCCAGTGATGATGTGATAGAGCTCACACCAACTAACTTCAACAAGGAGGTCATTCAGAGTGAGAGCCTGTGGCTAGTGGAGTTCTACGCCCCATGGTAAGAATTACAGCTGTGCACTTGCTTGCTCTTACACAGAGGAGCAGCATAGGAATCTGCTGCTGATCAGCCCAAGGTTTCATTTAGTTGTTGGCAGCACAGTTGCCGTTTGATGGCTTCATGACTAGCAAAATAGCTGTACTTGGGATTCCTGTTTTAAATATCCTCATAAAGGAAAAAGACAGGAATTTGTTTCAAGTTGGCAAACAGGGTCTGATAACAAAATCTTATACACTATTTTACTACTTCAATTTTTCTGATGAAATTAGTATTAAAAATTATTAAAGTGCAGTAGGTAAGTGAAAAGGCCCCTCACTTGCATGTTTCTGAATGTAATTCTAATGCGAAAGCACAAATCTGAATTCACACTTAGAATTTACAATTTCCATTGAAAAATACTGGCTTTGTGCATCTTAATTTAGCATCTCTCTTTGTCTCCTGTCCTACTCATGTCCAGAGCATGAAGTCTCTTCCTTTTAAATTCTGGTGATATATATTCCATCTTTGTACAAATCATCTGTGATATTGCCATCCCAAAGTTCCACATTCTGGAGAAAGTGGCCTTTCATTGCAACAGCCTGGCTGTGTCTGGACTGAGAGGTTTAGGGGAAGGCTTGCTGTGCCTCTTGTAATGTTGTTGCAGTTTATGGGCAATGAGAAGCTTTATTGAACAGTAGCAATGAAGTGTAGAACAGGAAATTGGCAGTTCCTCTCCTTGCAGACTTGTCATGATGTGATTATATGCTGTTGGTTTTCTCCCTCAGACACCTCCAGGAATTGTGGCACAAGCTCTTGCTAGTTAAGAAGTTACCTCTAGAATAATTTTTTGAGGCCTCATCACAGGTCCATTTTAGTTTGCCACAAGCAGACTAGTGTGCAAATCTGGATTTTCATGCTCACGTTTGCCTCTGTTTTGGGAAAGACAGGTAGCTATTGAGATATTTGCATATACATGTGCGTGTGTGCGCACATATATAACGTGGAGGTTTTTGAAGCCTAAGTGATGTGATGTTGTGGCATAGCCTCTTCCCTTCTTTATGAGTAAGTCTTCATTCTCCTACAGTTTGCTGTGAGTGACTGTGAAACAGTTGTCAGATCTGAGTGACAATTACTGGGTTTTTTGTTTGTTTTTTCTAAAAGGTGTGGTCATTGTCAAAGACTAACCCCTGAGTGGAAGAAAGCAGCAGCAGCTTTAAAAGTAAGTTTAGCCTTTCAAATGTGCAGTGGATTTAAGAGAGTTTGGCTGTTTGCCATCTGGCTTGGGAACATGGAGGTGGGGTTTGGTCCTTAAAACTGTTATCATTCTAACCATACTTGTCCGGCCAGAGAAGCAGTCATTCAGGCACTTAAAAAGTCAGGATTTTTGTTTGGTTGGTTTGTGTTTTTTCCTTTATGAAAGAAGACATTAAATAGTGGAGGAAGCAAGTCAGTTCTGTCCATGTGAATTCTTATTACAGTTTTCCAGAACTGAAAACAGCTTTGTAAACTGTTGGGGATGAGTATTTCTTTAATTACAAAAAACTTGATAATGTAGTGATTTGCTGAATTCTTGTCTTTGTAAAATATATATTCCCCTTCTAAAAAAAACCCAAACAGATAAATCCCCAAACAAAAAAAACCCAACTAAAAAAAACCCCAAACAGTGTAAAATTGGATTTGTTAGGCTGAATTAAAAAATAGACATTAATATAGTGTTCTGTAATTCAATGCTTTTGGGGGGAAGTAGCTCTCTTCTGGTGACTGTTCTCTTACAGTCCTATTAACTATTCCTCCTTCTTCCTCTTCTCCCTCTCTTCTGTGCCCCCAGCGGAGAGTATGAAATGTGTTAAATCACTGTAGAAGTCTTGTCTTAGGTGTTGTTTCTTGTTTTGTTTCTGCAGGGTGTAGTGAAAGTGGGTGCAGTAGATGCAGATAAACATCAGTCCTTGGGTGGACAGTATGGAGTCAGAGGGTTTCCAACTATCAAAATATTTGGAGCCAACAAACACAAAGCAGAGGACTATCAGGGTAAATATGATGCTGTTTTACATGTTATATGCCTAAAAACTTCTCTGAATAAAGCAATTATGGTAGCTGTTAATGCTGTCTTGTGTGGCATTTCCTCCTTGTCTAGTGCTTGTAGTAACTGAGAGACAGATGGGTGGGACTGGTTTAACCAAACTGTGTATGTCTTAGCATGGACTGACAGTCCCACCTGCAGTTTGTAGTTTTTGGAGGTTGATAGGCAGTTCCAAAGAATTATTCCTTTCTTCCTGTTTATTTGGAGCTTGCCACAGTCACCCCTCATCAGATAAGGTGTGTTGCTAAAAAGTGTAGTGAAGTCAGTCCTGCTGCTTGTGCTGAAGTCAGATGTCCCACCACTAGGACTGTATCACTCATAGCCCAGTCCTGCTTTTCCTGAAAAATCATTAGGGTGAGGGAGTATTGTTTGTAATTAAGTTAAAAGCTGACCTTAAACTGGCCTTTTGGTGGTTTAATTATTTACTTTTCTGCATTGCAGGTGGCAGGACAAGTGATGCCATTGTTGAAGCTGCTCTAAGTGCTCTTCGGTCCCTGGTGAAAGAACGTCTTAGTGGCAGAAGTGGAGGATACAGCTCTGGGAAACAGGTATTTGAGGGAATGTGTGTTTGTTTTTCAACTGGAGACTGTCCTGTACAGGAGGTCAGAGCTTGTGCCCTGATTCCATCACAGAATAGTTGAAGTTGAAAGGGATTTTTGCAGCTTTTCTAGTCCAGCCCCCTGCCCAGTGCCGGGTCAGCTAAGCAGATTGCTCAGGGCTGCGTCCCATCAAGTTGTAAGTATCTCCTAGATCTGACACTCCATGCAGACTGCAGTCTCTGGGCAGCCTGTTCCAGTGTTTGACCATCCTCACAGTAGAAATCATTGTCTTGTGTTTAAGTTAATAGAATCATAGAATGTTATTTCTTCTATTTCAACTTATGCCCTTTTGTCTGTGCTGTTGCAGAAAAGAGCTTGTTGTTTTCTTTACTTTCCTTCACCCTCTCATCACATACCCTTGATCAGCCTTGGCTGGACTTGCTCCAGCACATACATTCTTCTTCTACTGGGGAGCCCAGAACTGGACCCAGCACTCCAGGTGTTTCACACAGTGCTGAGCAAAGGGAGAGATTGCCTTCCCAGACCTGCTGGCAACTCTGCCTAGTGCAGCTCAGAGGCTCTTGGCCACCTTTACCATAGGAGTGCAGTTCTGGCTCATATTCAGCTTGTCCACCAGGACCTTGAGGTTTCTCTTGCTGCTCTCCATCTAGTCAGTCCCCAGCATGTACTGGTGTATGGGGCTGTTACTCCCCAGGTGCATCTCCTTTTGAACTTTGAGGTCCCTGTTAGCTCCATTATCCAAGTGGTTCAGGTATCATTTGCCTAGTCCTAGTCTAAGCTGGATGGATAGAGTTTTTTAATTTGGTAGTGTTTTTCTGAAGTTGGCTTGCTGGATTTCTCCCTGAAGGTAAATTGAAAAACTTCTGGTTCTTATTGCTGTCTCTAAATCATGATGCAAGTACTGTGGTATCCTCAGGTTGGCCAGGAAGAAGACCTGGGTGGAATGTACCCTGTAGTGTATATTGCACTCCCACATGTTTGTTTTGCCTGGAAACCAGGACACAGTTCCGGATGGAGGTGGTGGTTGGAGAGCACTTTGTTCTTGGACAGATCAGAGCATGAAGAACTGGGAAAGTGCTCCCACATCTTCTCAGTAGTCAGTTTGTCCTGATTTCTCTTTTTTCTTCAAGAGAAGGTTCACTTGCTGTTTCTTGAAAGTGCTGTGGGAGTAGGCTGTGTGTATTGTCACTTCTAAAATGGGAAAGTTGTATGACCTAACACTGCCTGTTTTGTATCTTACTCAAATAAAGGCCATTTGGTACAACATGACATGGCTTATGTGGGAAACCAGCTTTGGTTACTTCTTACATGAGGGTCTCTTTGTTTCTTACAGAGCCGGGAGAGTGGAGGCGGAGACAAGAAGGATGTGATTGAGCTGACTGATGACAGCTTTGATAAGAACGTCATCAATAGTGAGGATGTGTGGATGGTGGAGTTTTATGCCCCGTGGTGTGGGCACTGCAAAAAGTAAATGAGGTTTTTCTTTGACAATTCAGTTCCCCTTACTGCTTGGTTTTGTTTGATACCCTTAGTCCCCCTAAAAGAAACCTTCCATCTCTGGTACATAGGAAGTGGGGTTTTCTGTAAGTTGTTTTAATAAAAATGTGTGGGCTTTTGCTCAGGGACCCTTGGTGCTGCTTTGGCTGCACTCTTCCTTAACAGTAAAATTCCCAGTTATCAGTAGAAATAAGATCCAGGAGTTATATTACTCTTTTAATTCCTTAAGATGCAAGACATTAGTCTCCTTTGGAATAACTCTGTCACCATTCTCTGCAGAGACTTTATTTCCTTGAGTGGAATGTACTGTGTAATGTTGAAGTGTGGTATACTTTTGCTAACTCTCAGAGAGCTTAGAGCACTTGTACCGTGTTTTTCAGCCTGGAGCCAGAATGGGCAGCTGCTGCCTCTGAGGTGAAGGAACAAACAAAAGGAAAAGTAAAGCTGGCTGCAGTTGATGCAACAGTCAATCAGATGCTGGCAAGCCGGTATGGGGTGAGTTACAATTTTCTTTCCCTCTCTATCAAGTCAGATTTCTCTTCAATGCTTAGTGAACTGTTCCTTAATCTGGTACTACTTAAAAGTTTTGTGCTAAAAATAAGTGGTGCATACAATTTTTCCACAAATAATTAATTCATGCATGTCAGTAACAGTATAAATGGGAGAGGGGAAAAGAATAAATTTGGATGTTGCTGATGAAAAAGGTCATCTAATTCCATAAGATCTTGTATGGAAGATAAGATCTTATCATAAGATCTTATCATAAGATCTTATCATCTGAAGTGAGAGGTCTCTCTTTTCAGACTGTTTGTATGCTGTCTGGGCACCTCCAGAACCCACACATGTACCTGTACACCTTGGAGACAGTTAGCAGGGATCACTCTGACAATATTGGCTGCACAGATCAGATATGTTGATCGCCCAAAATGAACTGATACTCTTTAATTTTTAGTACAGTCTACAGAGCTTACAGTGTGCTGCTTAGTTTCCCTGTAAGTGCATATGGTGACAGCAAAGAGGAACATTGAGCAAATTTTACTGGAAGTGTAGCAGAGGGAGCTTAAGGTCCATTTGTTGCCATGTGATCACAGTGCTGTCCCCCCATAGACAAATTGGGACACTGTTGTCTAATAAATATGAAGAGTAATATGTCGTGCTTTGTGCATCTGAATTGAGATGAAACCATTGCTGGTTTATCACCCAAACTCTGAAGCAGTGTTTCAATGTATATTAACCTTGTTTTGAATTGTTGCACAGGTAGAAAGCTACAAAATTCTTCAAGTTAAGTCAGGACATGCTGTGAGATTTGATACATGTAGATCTTGAATCTCTTCCCTCACTCTTAATCTGGAACACCTCAGACAAGCAGATAATTTCTACCGTATTCAATGCCACCATCAATTCATGTTTATTTGAACTGATGGCTTAAACTTCTCTTGCAGATTCGTGGATTTCCCACCATTAAAATCTTCCAGAAAGGTGAAGATCCTGTTGATTATGATGGTGGAAGAACTAGATCTGATATCATTGCTCGTGCTCTGGATCTATTTTCTGATAATGCACCACCACCTGAGCTTCTGGAGGTACCTCTACATTATTTTCTCAAATTGCTTTTCCATCATATTCTTAGCAACAATTTTAACAGTACTATATTAACTGTAAATAAAACTGCCTAAGTGTGGTGCTTATGCACTGTTTTGCCCCAGAAAGTAAAGGGTGACAGGTCTTAAATAACAGAAAGCTAAATGTTTATTTCTTCTCTGAATTTGTTGCTGACTGGAAGATGATCAGAATTGATGCAGTGAAGGTATGAACAGGATGGTGCCAGGCTGTCTGAGTCTGCTCTTGAATGAGTGAAAAGGTTGGGCTCTGTGGCCCATTTCTTTCCACAACCAGAGGGCAGGGCTTTTGTCATTTGTAAGCTGTCCATTAGGAGGTGCATGTTGAGCAGTTTTGCTTGTCCAAGAAACCCCATCCCCTGTATGACAACTTCTAGTTTCTGCTTTCTCTTGGTAGATTTGAAATGGTGATCAGTTGTCTCCAAAGTGAGGTGCATGCAAGGCGATCCATTGGGATGCAGGAAGGAAAAAAACAAGAACATTTGTACCATTAATAAACCTAAAGATATTTTTAAATGGTGCTTAGTTCATATTTCTCATCCTTCTAAAATGTTTATTACGCTTTATAATGTTAATACAATAGTACTTATTTATTTATGTGTATATGTTTATTATTGATTTACAGATACCAGGGCTGCATTAAAATTTTCTTTACTGGTGGGGTGCACAGTCAAAGGTTGGAGACCACTGGTGCAGGTCACTGGTTCGATTCCTTTTTGAGGCAGATCCCACAAACCTGGTGTTGCTGTTACTGTTGATTGAACAATCTCATGTGCAGCAAAAGCTGCTCACTGCTGGCTCTCCTTGTGCCAGCAGGCACTGCATGGGCCCAGGGCTGCTCTTCCCAGCCTGGGGCAAGGACAGTGATTTTGAGCAACAAGTGACATCTTACTGTGCTTTCTGTAAGCCTTATTTGGTACCACTTTACTGTTGCTGCAAGTCTCAACAGAAGATTTTGTGAATTATAAATAAACTTTGTAAATTACTCTTGTGCCAGGGGACCAGTGGAGTAGGGGAGACTCATCAACTGTTGTGTCAAGTTGTTTCAACGCTTATTACTTTGTAGGATGGAGTTATTATAAGGCTGTTGGAGGGAAATGCAGTCACAACTGAATAACCAAGTCTCATTGACTCTCTGCTACTTTCTTCTAGATAATTAGTGAGGATGTTCTGAAGACTACCTGTGATGCTCATCAACTGTGCATCATTTCTGTCTTGCCTCATATTCTTGACACAGGTACACATACAAGCAAGCAGACTTCTGTATGAATTTATCACTTTGAGCGTGTAGTTGTTGTTTTTAACTTGTCCAATTCTGTCTTAACAGGAGCCTCAGGGAGAAATTCTTACCTGGATGTCATGTTAAAAATGGCTGAAAAATACAAAAAGAAAATGTGGGGGTAAGCGTCATTGTAGATTGGTTATCTTGGAAAAGATGTGAGCATTTCTGGAGGTAATGGAATAAAATTTGTATGATAGCAGTTTAACTACAGATCAGAGTTGTTCCTTGTTCAGGGAAGCATACTGTGGTATTTCACTAATTACTGGGGGAGGGAATGCTGTGACTTTAGAATAACCTATTTTTTTTTCTTTTCATCCACCTCAAATTCTGCATTTACAAGGTATCTTAAGCATTAATGAGAATAAGCAACTTTTACCCTTCCCCTGAATACTAAAATATTTTAGGGCAGTTTCTTTTAGAGTCTTTTGCTGGTGGGTGAGTCTGCCAGTATGAATGTTGAATTCTCAGGGGAAAAAAAAGGTAACTTACAGTTTATTAACAAGTTTCATGTTGTCAAAGAAGCAGGCCAGTAGGCTTTGCCACCTCCTCTTAAGTGCAGGTTAGGATCTCTGGAACTTAATTGGAAAGAGAGAGCTGTTCTGTCACACAGACTGCTGTGAAAAGGGACAGAATGGTATGAAAGCCTGGGGGAAAATGCTGAGATTGGCTGATTCCAGAGGTTACGCAGGGGACTTGCTAAACATTAGAGGAACTGAGACGTGGCCAGTGAGAAACAAATACTGAGTATCCTTAGATAAAAATCCTTTATAGTGATATTTGGACAGGACTTTGTCATGTTGGATCTGTGACTTGAGTAATTTTAAACCTTGCTTAATACAGACAAAAGTGTAGCAGTTTGTTCAATGTTGGTAACATAGTTCTTTCCCTGCAATGTCTTTGAGCGGCTGTTCTGATCCAGTTCTGATTTCAGTGGCTGTGAGGATGGGACTGGCCTAGAGGTGCTGCTGAGGAGGGGCTTTCTTCTGGTGCAAGGTTCAAGATGGGGACCCTGCTATTCCCTGCTGATTTCAGGAACAGTTGCCAGTGTCAAGGGCAGTTCAGAGCCTCGCTTGAACTCCGCAGGGTTGCAGGATACGTGTGACTTGAAAATTATTGTAGTGCCTATCTTCACTGTTAATTTTCTGTTTCATCTTTTTCTCAAGGTGGCTGTGGACAGAAGCAGGTGCTCAGTCAGATCTTGAGAGCTCTCTGGGGATTGGAGGCTTTGGGTATCCAGCAATGGCTGCTGTTAATGCTCGCAAGATGAAATTTGCCCTTCTTAAAGGATCATTCAGTGAGCAAGGGATTAATGAGTTTCTCAGGTATGAAATCTTAAAGTGACTTGAATCTTTCTGTAATTGGAGCTGTGACTCTTTAAGCCAAAATCAGACTCTTCAGGATCAGACAAGACTTGCACAGTTAAGGGAATTATGATTAGAATTCACTGGAGTAGGGAATGATTTCAGTGGGGATTGCAATAAAGGTGACAGCATTACTGAAACAGAGCAGCTAAACTCAGACTTTTACTTTGGTGTGGTCAAAGTGAGGTGGGAACTTTGCTTCCAGGTAAAGCACTGCCTGCCATAACGTGTGCAAGAGCCTTTGAGAGCTTACATTAGCAGTGTTATTTCCATGTCTTTGCTTGGAGAATGGCAGAGGACTGACAGAATTGCAAAAGCAAATGCAACAGCCTCTCCCCACCTTGCCATAAGAAGCACATTAACTGAATGCTGTTCCTGCTGGATTAATGGAATCAATGCTATATTCCATTACCTGTTGATTATACAGGGAAGATCTTACCAAGTGATCAGACTTTCTTCTTAATGCCAAAAAATAAACATTCTTAGGGCATCAAGTAAAATTCAGGATTCAGATGCAAGAAGAGAAATACCAGTTTGTACTAATTAATGCACACGAGAGAAGCATCTGCCTTTCCCAGACATGGCAAATTCTCTTAGTCTATAAAATCCATTATAGTGAAGCCTCTCCTGGTAAGGGTGGATGGTGCTTCCAGGACACAACAGCCAATTTAACAGCTTATATTGTTGGGTAATTGGTTTGGTATTGTCTTTCCATGCTTCAGCTCAGCTGTGCTGCCTAGAGAAAGCAGTATAATCCCAGTTGGTGTGGCTGGCTGTTAACTCAGCTGCCGTAGGCACCTTCTGTAATCTAATAGGCAGTCTCAGCAGTGTTGACTACAAGTAAGGAAACTGGCACTTTGAAGAGCACAAAAGTTGTGGAATCCACCTAGGGAGGATTGCTAATTCAGTTTTATTTGCCTCTGAAAGAATGTAAAGGGATTAGCTCCTCAGGATTTTAATGCTGGGCTTTTTGAGCAACCCTGACTAGCAAGGGCAGGATGGAGTGTCTCAGAGGCTGGTTACTTGTACCCATTGGAACCCATGGAGGCTTAGTCTTCACTAAAAAAGATCTGCGGTAATTTTGAGTAATAGTTGCAGGTGACTTCCACAAATAGAATTGTAGACTCTCCTTGGAGTTGCTTTAAGTGATAAACAACATACTGTTAAAGGTCTGTAGTTATCCATGATTGTTACACTGCTGAAATATGAAATAGTGTAGGTCACAGATGTCTTTGGATCCAATTGTAAATTTTCAATGCTGCTTTAAGGGCTCTGTCATTTTCTGCTTCTCAATTTTTGAAAAGTTTTTGCTTCCAGAGAGCTCAGATTTGCTTGAAGAGATGAAATCTTAAAGTTGACCTTTTATCTGAAGCAGGCACTGTTCCAGGTGGATGGAGGCTGGAGAAATTTCTTTAACTTTTACGTGTTTTTTCTCAGGGAGCTCTCTGTTGGTCGTGGCTCTACAGCACCAGTGGGTGGTGGAGCTTTCCCCAAAATTCATTCAGTTGAACCTTGGGATGGCAAAGATGGTGAGGTAAGAGGTGCTCCATTTCTAAATGCTGATGAACTGCTGGGTTCAGAAGTGACAGAGTAACAAAGAACTGTCAGTGTGAAAATTCTTGTTCTTACAAGATTGTGTCAGGTTTTGATGATGGTTTTGCATTACCTAAATCCTGCCAGCAGACCAAATGCCAAATTGATTGTCTGACATTGTGGACCAGATGCTCCTGCCTAGCTGCTAGGATGGGATCTGAAAGTTGGATCCCTTGAGGGAGAAGTGTATTAGCAGTGCTGAGTAAGGGAGGTGGTAGTGCATGCATTCAAGACGCCAGTGTTGTGGAGACACTGGTTCTGCAATATGCTGACCCTGCCATCAAGGTCTTCCTGTCAGAAAGTTTGTCAGGTAAAGTCTCTGTAATAAATAACACAGTGACTCAGTGTACGTTCTTAAGGTTCAACATTGCCGTAAACAAAGTTACTGCAGTCCTTTGATCTACTTCAGACAAATAAAATATGGAATATGGTAGTAGTTTTGTTACAGAGCTTACTTGTATTGCCTTCATCTGGAGTATTTTTATTAGTAGAAAACAACCTTCAGTCCAAACTGATCACTTGTCTGGTGCTTAATGCACTTTTAGTTTTATGAATTAAGGAGATGACTGGAGGGAGCTTTGCTCTCGGGATGAAGTAAGGATCTTTCTAAGTCATGGATCTCCCAGCATTAAGCACTTCTAAACACATGCTCAAAACCTTCCCTTTTTCACAGCTTCCAGTTGAAGATGACATTGATCTCAGTGATGTGGATCTGGATGACTGGGATAAAGACGAGCTGTGAGATCTTCAGGAAACTTTTTTTCTTGGGAGAGTTTGCGCAGCAGTTCGCAGCCTGGATCACAATCAGACCGATATTCCAGTGGCCTTTATATGGAGAACAGCACATGACAAACTGTGCTGTTTGATGCACTGCAGCAGTGGACTGTACGCATCTCAAGAAAACATTGCAGAAATTCTATGAATTGTCATAACCAGTAAACTTGATTGTATTCTGTGTAACAAATATTTTGAGGACAACATGGATATTTCTTTGGAACATCTTGGGTTTTATTTTGTGGATAGTGTGGTGTTTGAGTGTTACTGGAGGCTGTTAGTGTAACCAATTTTAAATGTAATTTTTTTTTCACAGAGGTGGAACCTGGTCAGCTTCTGTTTCAATTAAAGAATAAAATATTTTTTGACACACAGTGTTAGTCTTGTATAGAGTAAGAAAGGTGCACATGATACAAGCTGTCCTGTTCTGGATGACTTGAAAACTGAACTGTAGAATAGAGGCTTGTGCAGACAGGAGTGCTAAACCACCCCCTTGCTGTGAGATCTTGACAGTTTGGCCTAAAGCCTGATTAGAGGGACAATCTTATTTGTTTAAATGCTCTTTAGTCTTCCTTTTCATATTCCTTCTCAGGGGCTTTCTCTTGTCTTTGTGCCAGACTTCATAAGGTCATTAATACAATGGAAGTGCGGTTGCTGCTGCAGTGGGAGATGCTGGGAGCTGTTGGTCTTTCCCCTGGATTAGCGGATTTCCAGGTGCTATTAGAAAACCACCCTGATGCTGCCTCCAGCAAATTGGGTAATGTTTCTTCACTTCCCATCTGACATTGTTTTGATCTGGACTTGCTATTTCCTTGGAAGGGGAACTGGGAATAGGGATGTTTATGGCTGCTTTTTTAATAAAAATACTATTATTTTATTGCTCTCCATGTCTTGTATATTGGTGTCTTGTGAAGTGATCCTCATATGATGAGTTTGTTTATAAGTGAGGAATGAAAGAGCTGAAAGTTTCCCCTTCTTTCAAGGAAATAACCTAATATGGATTATTTGTCATCTGGTGTCTGTAAGAGATTGCCTGTAGCTCATCCCTGTGAAAGGCAGTGTCAGAACCAGCAGTAACTTGACTGCTGATTTGGTGCAAGAGATGTACTCCAACTCTTAAGTCATCCCAGTAGATGAGATCTAATGGAACCGTTTTAACTGAAATATCTTTGCAAAAACTAAACTCATGAGTACTTGGAACGATAAGTTATACTACAATAAGCTCCTCAGTGTTTTTGAGGATTTTTCCTCTTAAGCTTTTGGCATTTTTTTTGTTAAATTAAAAGAACTTTGGATTTGCTCTGATCCTTTCTACTTTTTCTGTTAGGTTTTTTTTTTTTTGTTATAAAAACAGGACTGTATATACTTAGTAGACCCATTAGCCACCATACTTTTTAAATTGTTTTATTTCAAGTCCTGTAGATACTCCATCTTTGTAATTTACAAAAAAGAAAAAAAAATAAATACTACCATAGTACTTCCTGCCTCTGAAATATTTTTTGTAAAACTATGAATAAGGAATATTTATATTGAAGTCATTGTAAAAATTATTGGAAGTGGTAGGAAGATCATCCTACTACAGCATCTGTGTTTTTATTTGACTTTCAGCAGCTAAAAATTGTTTTACTATAACATTAGAGTCTTGAAAATGAATAGATGAAGCTTGAGCAATTTTTCTTTAACTGCAGTCAAGAAGACTGAGGTCAATCTTGAAATAGACATAAGGATAATATTCTTGATTACTCAGTTGTAAGCCAGGGATGTCCATGCCAGGCTGGAAAAGGAAATAATATGACTTTAGTGGCAGTAAACAAACTGTTGTACAGTTCCAAGCTACAGGGGATTGTTTTTGTGCTCCTCTCCCACATTCACCACTGAGAATCTGGTCTGTTCTTGTTTCAGGCTGTCTAATGTAACCATGAGAATTCAGGCTTCATTGTTATGAACTTACAGCAATTTTGTGTGCTTCAGCAACTCATCCCTCTGTCTTCCCTTCATGTAGTGGGAATCATGCTGGCTGGTTTTAGGCTGTTTTGAAGGCCTGCTAGTTTATTTATTACTTTAGCCTAAAATGTTTGTGCACTCAAGATCTCGGGAAGGTGAAAGCAGGTACTGCTCGCTTAAGGCTTAGGTTATTAATGAATGACAGCCTTTTACAGGGGACACAGGTGTCACAGACCTAGTGTTTAGCTCCAAATTCTTGTTTATTCTTGCTTGTTTTGATCTGAATGTTTATAAAGGCCTTCAAGCCTTTTACGCAGAGGAACTGCCATAATTGAGCAGACCTATTTTGTTCTGGTAGCTGCAAACATCAGATGCTTCAACAGAAAATACAAGCAATCTCTGTGCATCTGCATCATAATCTGAGCCTAACTGTTACCCTAATCCAGTCTGCAGCCACCAGGGATTAGAGCTGCACCCAGGGCTCCTGGTACTGCAAGGTGTGAGGACGTGCATGCTGTAGCCCCTGGACAGTACAAGTTCATTTGGCTAAGCTGAGGCAAGATACAGCACGTGCACTTGAGTGCAAATACATACATCCATTATACTTGCTGCTGCAACTTCATCCA
>JAWWLV010000121.1:100647033-100661289 GCA_035041135.1 Platyrinchus mystaceus | reverse complement strand
ATGTTTATAAAGGCCTTCAAGCCTTTTACGCAGAGGAACTGCCATAATTGAGCAGACCTATTTTGTTCTGGTAGCTGTAAACATCAGATGCTTCAACAGAAAATACAAGCAATCTCTGTGCATCTGCATCATTATCTGAGCCTAACTGTTACCCTAATCCAGTCTGCAGCCACCAGGGATTAGAGCTGCACCCAGGGCTCCTAGCAGTGCAAGGTGTGAGGACGTGCATGCTGTAGCCCCTGGACAGTACAAGTTCATTTGGCTGAGCTGAGGCAAGATACAGCACGTGCACTTGAGTGCAAATACATACATCCATTATACTTGCTGCTGCAACTTCATCCAGGTGTTTGAAGACCACGTTTAGGACATCTCTCAGGCGTTTTACAGACTTCCTATTTGGCTGCAACAGCATTGCTTGGAAATTTACTGGAAGGCCATACCTTGAAACACATCAACACATACATGATCATCTGCTGGGAAGGGACACAGCTCTCTGCTCCTGCCCTTCTCCCTCCTCAGCCTCCAGCCATTTTGCAGCAACTGCTGCCTCCTTACTGGAAAGCATTTTCTTTTTAAAGACAAAAGTCAACTAAACAGTGTCTTCCTGTTTTCTACTTCCCTCTGAGTGCCCCCAAAGAACGGTTTTTCATCAAATTTGTGTGTCACCTTTTTTGTGAATGTCTGTATTGTCTCCTGTGAGCTCCTGGAATGAAGTGTGCAAGGGACACACCTTGATCAACACAAAACAAGGTGTGTAAGGGTTCCACCCACAAAGGAACTGCACCAGGAAGAGAACTGTACGTTTTGACTTTCACAGGAATCTCTGCCTGCACTCTGTGTTTACTCACCTCAGGACAGATTCAACAAAAACTCTCAAGGCTTTCACATGAATCCAAGCTACAAATGCTTCACTGAAGTTCACTTTCAGCCAGCGCAGTAATGGGCCCTATGAGAACAGACACAACAGTACTGTGATCCCCTCGCTGAGTGAAGCAGCCCCATAGCTAACACACCACTGAGGTCATCATGGGCTGCTGGGACACCAGGCACCTGGTAGTGATTCCCAGTTTATCAGAAACTCAGATGACATCGGGCAAATTATGTTATTTATCCCATGCCTCTGTTTTATGGGCTAAATAGAGCTCACAGGAGACTGTTGGAACCATAAAGCCATTTCTGAGCCAGAGATTCTTAGGCACACTGGAAGCAAAGGCTGCATTTATGCAGGCCATCAGCTTGAGGGGCTACTTACATATTGTTGTTTCTTATCAGAAGCTAATTTCATCAGCTCTTCCTTTTCACATTTCAGCTCCTTCTCATCATAATAAAATTCTCGAACCATGAACCTACAATTGAATGACATTTGCTTTCACAAGCTGTAGTCCAGGCAAAATGCACACTCATTTCTTTTGCCTCTGCAGAAGCAGGTACAGAAAGTTACTAGCCATTTAACAAGTTAAAGTATGTGGAGGGTGGAAGTCACCCCCAGAAAGCCAGCTTCCTGCTGTCAGTAGCATGAGAGCAGGAAGGACAATTCCAGCATCTGTAGTTTGGTGCTTTAGGAGTAGGATCATTAATTCTGCTGCCACAGCTCCTTCCCACCCTGCCCTGTCAGTGGCTTTAGAGCCAGCAGCAGCCCAAGCAGTCAAGAAGTCCTAAAACTCAGTGATGGATTCAGCATACTGCACACAGAATAAGCTTCACCTTGTCCTCCTATCTCTCACTAGCCTGCCCTGACTAGCAGTCATTGTTTCTTACCTGTTCTCCCTGGCTTTAGCCTTGAAGTCATCCATCACTTTTCTAAATAGGGTCACGGTGAAGAGTCCTCCCTCTGCATCCTCAGCAATCATTCTGTGGGAGGGAAATCCACTGCTGTGAGTTGTCATGGCAAATCCCTCATGCCTTTTTTACCTTCCTCACCTTCCTCTTTTGCAGTTCTCTTTATTTTCATTGATACTGAACAGCACCCTGCTTTTCGAGAACTGTTGTGACTGACACAGGGAATAAAGACTTCACTAGCACCAGCTACGCTATCTCCAATGTGAAACTCCTGAACCCACTGGACTACACACATTCTGCCTGCCTGATTTGTCTCTGTTTCCTGGTAACATTCCCCCACCTTTCCACGCACTTGTGTTTTTGAGACAGGCAGTAGCAAACAGCTTGCTTCCACTTCTTCCAGTTCAGGTAATAGCACTCTCAGCTCTTGTGCCCTGGACTGAACCTCATGGTCTGTGTGAGCTGAGCAGTAGAATATTTAAGGTGAAAGGGTAAGTTAATATGGCATTTGCTAATGCAAATGATAGTATGCTGAATTATTCTATTGTACAGCAGGAAGCAATTAAAATGCAAATTTAGTGTTTGATCTTCTTACAAAGTAGTTTCCATATAGTTTTATGTGATTGTATATGTTTGAATTATGCCTTGATTATTGTAGCATATTGTCTGTTTTACACAAAAAAGCAAAGGCACTAGTTGAAAGTAGAAAGAACTAGATTGCTTGAAAAAGGAACAACAAGCTAATTGTAATAGAAAATATTTTTTTCTTTTCTTTCAACTGCACTTCCCTTCAACAGAGTAATTTCTGGTTTCAACTGAAAATATGTTAATGTGGAGCCTATGCATTAGACAAGTGTTTCCTTCCAGGATCCAGCAATTTGGCTGAAATATAGCAGGGATCTCTGAAACAAACAGGGAGCTTAATTTGGAATTTCACTTACTTGGTGGAGCGAGGCACTACCATATCTGAGAGGGATTCATAGGTCTTCTGCCACTGTATATAGCTTGACCTTTGAGCAATACAAAACAAAGCACAGTAAATAAATACTATACATTGGAAAGCAAATGTGTTGATATATGTAGTCAATTAAGCTAATGGCTTAGGGCAGAAGGGTTGGGGTCCTGGAGGACCCCTACCATGGGTAGGTGTGGTGCATCTGCTGTTTGCAGACCCAGAGCTGATCCAATGCTAGACTGTAATCATGGTGAATGCCAGCACTGGGAGGAATCTGGGGGATGGTAAGAGTTTGCAAAGCAAGAAGTCTGTTTTTAGGGGGAATCCGAAAGAATGTGCAGATAATAAACTCAAGAAACTTCTCTCAGACAGCTTTTTGTGACCTGTGATACAGAAAAGTTATGGTGCCTTCTGTGTGTGTTGGGACAGGGCTATATGGAGAGGAAACTTTTGTATAGGCTTCTGAGAAGGACACTGTATAACTTTCACAACTGATGGCAGTGGCAGTCATCCTGCATGTAGGCACTTACAGATGCAGTGTATGGCCAGCAGAGACTGTGAGTTGGACAGGTTATGGCTGTGCTCCAGTAAGAGTCAGTTTTTCTTTTAGCTCATACTATTCAGGAGGTTGATTGAGAACGCACTCATAACCATTAAAATCCCACATCCCATTTCTGTCCTGCTACAGTTTTGGAGCAGTCTTTGTCTCCTTCTTTTGTGCCAGCACCACTCTTGGCAGAAACTGTTCTTTCCTCTTTGCTAACAGCTCCACCCATGTCCCAGCCACAGCACTGATGAGCTGCCCCAACCTGACCCAGCATTGCCCAGATCCAGTGCTTAGGCCTGAAACTCAACGCCACATCGAGCATCTGTGCACACACTATTGCCTTACTTTGGCACCACGACGAGCAGCGTGATAAGATACTCGGAATCCAGAACAAAGTCTTCTTTATGCACTATGTCTGCCAGGGTTCGGGTCAGCAGGTTTCCCCTATGGTGAGGAAGACAAAGTAAAAATAACACTAGCAGGAACTCAGCAGCAGCACACTGGAGGTATTGTGCTGTGGGTGGAGTTGCTAATAGTGTATACTGGGGTAGAAGACGGCCAAGAAGGAGGTGGCTAAAGGACACAGCTACACTTCTGAAATGGCCATGTTGTTATTTTTACTGCAACCAAAAAGAATCAAAACCCAACTAATACTCATGACAGAATATTGGTGACTAGCATGAGGCTAGTTTATGCCCTTTATGTGAAACTACACCATTTGGCTGCTTTTGTTTCTACAGTAGGGGTGCACATGGGCTTCCAGTCATTGCCACTTCCTGAGGGAGACACCTGCTTTCTCAGGAAGCCCGTTGAACTGCTTGTGTGACCTGACTTCAGGCAGAGCAAGCCACATTAGTACAGACCTAAGCCATCAAAGCAACACTGGCATACTGGACTGCCGTGGACAGACACACTTAGATACCTCCTGCTGAAGGGCAGTGAGAGCAGCAGTCTCATGCAGGGGTGGGACCTGCAGGAGGTCTTCACAGACTAAGCCCACTTGATCATATTAATTCCGAGGAGATGTAGATGGCCAGGGCTGACTGGACATGGCTGGAAGGCATCAGGTGTGTATGACAAAAGAGGAACTGCCCTCCCTGTCACTGGGCAAAAGTGAAAAGGACCTAAATCAGTAGTTTCTAAATATTAATTAACTGGCCAGTAACTTATTAGGTGTTTGTTCAACCCAAGCTATTGGGCACTAATAGACATCAGAGTTGTCAGCATATAAAGGTGAATGAAATGGTGAGAGGAAGATAGGCCTTGGCCACAAGGTCTCTGTTCTTCCCCCTCATCACCTGGCTGGAGGCCTGGCCAGCAGGATGCCACCTGGCTGGCTGCAGGGTCAGGAGGGCAAGGACCTGTGTCCTGTGCCCAGATCCTGAATATGAAACAGTGGCACATAGGAGCATGTGTTGGGTGAGGGCTTGCACAGCATCATCTAAGTTGCTTTGAACTTACTACTTACTGGATTTTACCATTCTCCTCAATGGTATCCTAGAAAAAAACCCAGGTATCAGCACTGACAGAGGTAAAGACCATAAGCAGATGAAGACAGGAGAGAGAACATTTGGGAACAGTGCATAACCTGAACCAACAGAATGAAACAAAGAAAAGAAAAATATAAGTGGGATGCTGGTGAGGTGCGGGAACAAGCAAGACAGAGCTGTTTCCTATGGAAGCCTCTGCAAATCCTGTTCAGAACATAGGACACAGCTCTGTCTGGCAAAGGAATCCACCAGCTGACACCACTCATCTAATTTCTGACTCCCTCAAAGTCCCATCAGAACAATACAGTGCATTTGGCTTTGACTCTTTCCAAGACTGCCTGCTCAGACTGCCAATAAAATCCCATTAGGATTTTGTCCCTGAGCTGATTTTGAAACATGCTGATTACACCAGCTTTCCTATCACTGACTTTTGCTGTGTCTGTAGCTACTCAGCATGCCCCAAAGCCAGAAAAGTTTTCCCACCAGAACACATGTGGTCCTCTGCACGGCAATAGGTGTGGGCTCACACTGCCCTCAGTTCAGACACGCAGTATCCCCAATGCAAAATACCTACATGGTTTTTTTCTCCAGGCTTTGCAAATTTCCTTTAATATTGTTGTATGCAGCTGATCGGGTCTTTAGGTCTGTTTCTATTTGAGTCACTTGCTAAAACAGAGCAAAAAAAAGTGAGTCAACACAATGCTGGTGGCCTCATTCTCACCTCCATCCCACTACCACTGCACCTTAATGCAAGCACACAGCTGACAGCCCCCTAAAACCACTCGGATTGTGGCCATGAGGGAACGGGTGTCAGACCTCCCCCATGGCAAAGGCCTCTGCAGAAAGTAGGATTCAGTCAGCTGTCGCTGTTAGTGTGCCAAAGCTGTACCTAAGGGGCAAGTTCATGGTTTCATTTGTTACCTACATTGAATAACACATCACACCTTTCTGAATGAGCTGACAGTGTAAATAATTCATCCAGCCTGCAGGCATTTGATTTAACGTCAGACCAACAATTTCACAAAAAACCCTCCAAGATGGAGAATAATGTGACAGTATATGAAAAAAATAAAATATTACAATGAAGGGGATTCAAGTGCAGAAAACACATCAATGTACTCTAGTAAATCTGACTAAGTGCCATATACTTACAGATTGGTTAGGTTTCAATGTATGTATCATTATAACTGCAGCAGAAATTGCAATAATATAAACTGCTTCAGTATGAGGTGTGTGCTTCTGAACTTGTTCCTGGCCAAGCTAAAGGCAAAGCTCCCACTAAGTGCCATGAGAAGAGGGACCACAACCTGCCAAAAGACATGCTTCCCCATGATGACATCTTAAAATTTGGATTGCAATTTACCTTTGCTAATGCTTCTGATATATTCTTCAGCGGCTGCTTTATGGGATATTTGGCCATGTCCCACTCAAACCGTGTCAAGTAGCTAATTAGGTCAACTGAAAATGCAAAGAGATGCATGAAAGCAGATAGTGTATCAGACAGCCAAAGTTTGGGTGGTAGTCCCCAGCAATAGCTTAGGCATAACTTTGTTTATCTTTAGAGACAGGAGTGAACCAGAAGCCCACCTCTGAATTCTTACAGAGATTTGATCTAGATCAAATCCAGATAGATCATATGCCCAATCTAATCATCTTGCTAAACATGCCCAAACTGAGAATCTGAACCAGAAATCTTTCCTGCCTTACACCTAGCAGTATAGAAAAATTGTAAAATTATCTGTATCAGTAGGACACACAGTTGTACAGCCATTCTTCTTCACAGTAGAAACAGCTTTGTGAAATCTCAGTCTTGATTTCTGCAATACGCCTGAATTTAATCCCAGCAAGAACTATCAGAAAAATACTTCATGCCCAGGACAAGCAGTAATAGTGAGGGTGGTTGAGAGCTTGATCAAAGGTATTAAGAGCATAGCAGGTTAACTTCTCTGTGATTCATTCAAGTGCTCACTAGAAATCAAATTCAGGTGGGATGACGAATTCCTTACTGATTTTGTGCACAGAAGTTCCCATCTCACACAAAGCTATAGTGTATTTATATAAATGGATAAATCCAGTCACAGCATCCTACCACAGAAATTCACAGCAAGGCTCTGTGCATGCAACCCCCACAACAAGGCACCCTCAGACCATGGGGAGCCATGGCTTCCTCCCAGAATCAAGGGGAGATGACACATACAACATCCAGCTCCTAGAACAGGGTCGTCCTGTTCCACTGTTTGAAGATCAAGGCTCCTTGATGTTAGAAAACATTAAGGCTTAGTACATTATGGTACCAAATAAGGAATTCTCCTCCAGCAGCTCATGAAATCAAACAGCTCTTTGCCTGAGTCCTGAGAGCCCTTTGGATGCTGAACACACCACTACACAGTGTTCTTGCACAACTTTATTAGGATGAGGTAAAGTCATGCATCCTGCCACAAGAAGCAGAGGGGCTGGAACTGCTCCCTAAAGGTTAAGAAGGCGAGGGGAAGGCAGCAGGCATCTAGACAAAGAGGCCAGAGGCAGTGTCACCTGAAGGGTGGGCTTCCTTCCAGACCAGGAGGGTAAATATGGAGAATATTTGGGAAGTTGCACTGAGGCAATAGGGAGCAAAACAAGATCAAGGTGCCAAATGAAAGGACATGCACGCTGAGGCCCTTAAGTGCTCTTTGCTGCCTTGTCCAGGGAGTGAATTCAGTCCCACGGTGAGGTTTGAGCACAATTTCTTGTGGGCTAGACTTTGAGGGTAAGGGGAAAACTTTATGAACCAAGATGCATAGGAAGGAATGTGAAAAATTGTGTAACTGCCATATTACCAGGCTGAGGGTACTACCCTGTTTTGTGTGATACCGAATACCCTTGGCAGGAGAGCACTATCCTTTCCATGGGCTTCTCTCACCCCACAACAGAGTCAGTTTACCCTATTAGATTTCCGAAGCATGGAAAGTCTTATGCTAGGAGGGAACAGGCTTCTTAGCAAGGAATAAACTGCCTAGAAGGCAGAGAGCACTGGCATGGTGGTGTTCTCCCCCTCTTTCTAAAACCACATCTGTGTCAATGTCCCCCACATCCAATCAGCAGGAGTCACAAGGCAAAGATCCAATGCTTCCTGCTAATGTCTAATCGGGAATGAGCAAATTCTCCTGCACACAGAGGGTGCAGAAAAGGTGCAAAACTGCAGAAGGCAGGGAGAGCTATGGCACAGCTCTCGTGTGCACAGTTCTCCAGCAGTGCTTGCTCATGGTCTCTATGGGAAAGGCAGAGAGGTCAAAAATACTTCAGTAACAGAGTTCACACAGCATTTTCAGTAGGAGGTACACAGCACAAGGATTTCACCCTGCTGCCTCTCTTCTAAGCTTGCGTGCTTAGGCCTTGCTAAATTCAGTGGGGATGAAACCTGCAAAGAGCATGGAATTACTGGGCTGTGCAGAGGAACAGTGTATTCACAGGCTCTTTAAAGACAGACACTGACCTATTTATAGCTGATAAGATATAAAAGTTCCCCAAAGAACTTCACATGCCCTTTCTATACTCACACTCCTTAATTCTCAGCAGAATCCGGATGTTGGACAGTTAAACACTGCATGAGTTCTCAGCCCAGTTTTTCAAGCTCGCTCCTGAGCAGTGCTCCAGCACTGGTGCAGGTTAGTTAAGCGGTCTGATCTTGGGGGTGGCACAAACTACTGTGAACTACACTAGCAGAGCTGAGCTTAAATTGCTAAGCAGTTCTAGAATCCTGATGTTCATGGAATGGCATCCCTCATTTATGGGACCTGTCAAGTCTATTTTAAAAGACTTCACATAGCTGCCCAACCAGGAGAGATGATTCCTACCAGCTCACAGCTGTCCAGGAACTCCACAGCCTAAATCTCTCTTAATCTAATTTACACACACAGCTCTAAGAGGCAGTGTTAAACACTTTCCCTTTAAAACACTTAATTCTCCAAAATTGTTATGTTTCCCACTTTGCTTTGTTTTGCATTCACTACAAAGAGTGGAGTTATTCCACCACTTATCAAATTTTAAAATTCATTTGGATTTAACATTACCATAAATGGAAGAGAATTTGGTATGAATCTTTGAAGAAAAGCTTTAATTACATTTCACATTTTTTTATTCTGTCATAAGCAAGAAAGTTTGCTTATGCTGTTACGATATATTAAATTTTTTTTTATTACCTAAATATATATTTTTCTCTATAAGAGAGAAATTTCCACATGGCTGCCTTCAACTGTTGCCCACTGGAAAACTCTGTGTGTGTATGCTCACACAACTAAAAGTTATGTGCTGTTATGTAAAGTGCTGTATTTTTTCGTACTTTGCATTTTTCTTCATACAAATCTAACAAAAAATTTAGACACACAGCCACCACCTAACTGCTATCAGAATTATATACAACCGAGCTCAAATCAGTGTAACTTAAAACAAAGTTTGAGTGGGATGATCTAATAGTCTGAAACAGGATCATGCCGCAAGAAATCGGGTCTTATGATTTTGTTTCTGATTTCACAACCTCAAGGAAGTCCTCGAGTTCGCAAACTCAAGGAAGTCCAAAAGGACTTTAGCATCCTTTTGCTAATCAAAAAGGAAAGGAGGAAGACTTGGTGCAGCAAAGTTGCTGCTGCTTATGAAGACTGACACTGGAAGATATTAGGGGTATCCTCATATACTAAAGCTGACTTCATTTTTTAAGACACAGTGAATAATCTTGGAAAGGTTAATGTCCTAATTTAATATGATTTGTTTGGATGACCAAACCCAGGCAGAGGAGGGAAATTAGTAACACACAAGGAATTGTCATATCCTTCTAATACCACACATGAAGAGCTGATACGAAAACAAAATGGTGTAAAAAGGGGAAACAAAGGAAATTAATGAAACCTGTTGTTTCTCAAGTCATAGGGATATCGTGATCAAGCTACGAGGTTGTTACTTGAGAAATCCATCGTAACCTGATCACTGTATCTCTACAACCAGACCAAGACTTGTTCTAGCACTAATACACACAAAGGCATGCATGTAACAACACCACAATCATCAGTCAACATACTTTTGAGACATTTCATTTTATCCTTTAGCCCTGAAACACAGTAAGTGGGATTATTGTATTTCTTAAACAGCTGCACTCATCACACATCAGTTTTATGTCATGCAAGGACATTTCTAAAAGAACTTCCTCCCCATCCTTTACCCATACAGGTGTGAAGTACAACATTGCAGACAGTCAAAGGGTGATGGAGTGTGCACTCTTAGGTTTATTCAAAAGCATTATTCTACAAGTTTGTAATTAGCATGTGTAACACATCCAATTTTGTTGTACTTTGTCAGGATAGCTGGAGAATGCAAATCAGTATCAGATCACTGACAGATGTCACACAGCCATACAGAATGAGATTTAGGTGCCCTTAAGAGATCAAGCCCAGGCAAGGCACAGAAACGTGCTAGGTCATTTTAGGAGTGAAGGAGGATGTCTCCTGCTTTCCTCTTCACTCCAAAGTTAGCTTCTGCTAACTTTGAGAAAAATGGAAGCAGGCTAGACATGTTGTTATAAAATGTTGCTGTAGCTGTCCTTTCTGAAGCTTGAGAGTTTCAAGTCCACATATTCATATTCTAAAGCAAACCAAGGCAGCATCAATGCATTAAAACCTCCACATTCGCAGCATTCACCTACCTCCATTGGCCAGAAGATTTTCTTGGACTTTATCTTTTGAGTCCTCCATAACTTCTCCTATGTACTGGGCTATTTTCTTTATTATGCTTAGGTGTAACAAGAAAACTGTGTTAGTGAAGAAACAAATTGTTATAAAACAGTTATCACAATGATCTAATAAACACAGAGATGCCCAAACAAAACACCTGAAGCAAGGCAGGTTAATTTGCAATTCAAATGATGATAAACAATATATGTCATATTGCAGAACTAAATTTCTTATCTCTTAAATACATTGATCTCTGCAAAAACATGGGTAATGTCATTTATCCAGTACTCTAGACTGATCACGATTCAGTATTCTGTACAGTCATTATGCTCATAGCAGAAACCAGAAGGCAAGAAACCTATGTTTAAAACCCCAAAGGTGATGAAGGAACAGAAGGCTACATACAGACAACACTGACTGAAAATCCGTTCCATACGATGCTAAAGAAACTCTTAAGGCTTGCTGAGAGAAGGTTTTTATAAAGTACTCAGGGGTAAATGCAGTGTTCACTTCTTTGACAGGGAGAATTTCCTTCTTGTTCTTTTTCTTTAGGAGACTCTTCCTCTCTTCTCTTTAGCATGGTGGACAAGACATTCCTTTAAGGTATGGGAGAACTAGATTCAAATCCTTCTGCCCAATTCAGAATAGTGACTTGAACAGAGCCCTTCCTGGAGAATACTGTCTCCACACAGTTACTTATTCTGTGCTGGTTTAAAAACATGGATTTATCAAGTCCCTCCAGCAGTAGATCCTGTCTCTAGTCAAAGTACCTGTCTCATACAGGCTAAGAGACTTTCTGGTTGTTCAAGTATCTTTCTGCACTTAGAGGTATTCACAGAATTCGGCCTTCAGTTCCCTAACTGTTCCAGGTTGACTACACACTGTAAAAAAAAAGGCAGCAGCTACAAAGCAACTGCCTGAGCATGAAACTGGTGGAGACGTGAAGTGGACATAATCTTTGGCACAGGGATAGGGAGCATAATGGCAGGCTTCTTATCCCTTTCTTTCCTTCCTGAGGGGAGACTACTACAGCTGTAGATGAGCTGGAGACTGAAAGTGCACCTACAGTGTTTGGACAATGTATCTTGTGACATCCTGTGGTTTTCAAGAGCTCAGGAAAAGGACTTTGGGTCAGGTAGAGTCTTTCCTGGTATGAGAAAAACATTAGAGAAAAGAATTTTCATTCATGTGCTGCAAAGCAGTTACATCTCTCTCTATTCCTGTGAAAAAACTTACAGTCTTGGGAAAGGTTTTTTAGTCCTGTGACAGGGAGGAAAAATATGAAATTGCTGATGCTGCCAAGAATGCAGTAGTTAGAACTCATGCTGTTTGGGATCATTCAGTCTGAAGAAGAGAAGATCTTACTGTGACCTTTCAGTATATAAAGGGGGCTTATATGAAAGTTGGAGAGAGGCTTTTTACCAGCACCTGTAGTGACAGGACAAGAGGCAACAGTTTTAAACTGAGAGTAGATTTAGATAGGACACAAAGGAAGAAATTCTTTACTGTGAGGGTGATGAGGCACTGGAACAGGTTGCCCAGAGAAGCTGTGGATGCCCCACCACTGGAAACATTGAAGGCCGGATCGGACGGGGCTTTGAGCAACCTGGTCTAATGGAAGGTGTCCCTGCCCATGGCAGGGACTTTGGACGATCTTTAAAGAACCCTTTCAACCCATACCATTCTTCTGTTACCCTGGACTGGTGCAGTTCAGAGTTCCTGTAGGAGGAATTTACACCACTGTGCTCCAGTTCACACCCCTCTCACAGAGCTGCTGCAGGTTTTCACTATCTACATGCAGCCCCTTAGGGAGCTGGTACCAGCTGAAGGTAGCTGGAGTACAGCACATGTTGCCTGCCCATAGTCTGAATGTAGGGGGGTTGAGGGATCCAGAGAGTGGTTCCCTGTCACCTGTGACCTTGCCAAGCATTTCTGAAAATTTCAGCTGGTAGATACAGCTGGTTTTTGTCTCCTTCATGATGCTCAGGGAGCTCAAAGGAACTTGGAACAAGACAGCAGTTGGTAAGACCAATATAGCAGGAGGCTAAAGATCTTACAGAGAAAGCAGTCCTTGGGGAAGTGTATAAACCAGGAGCTTTTTCAAAGTTGCTTTCATTACTGTTTCACTGAGTGCAGCTGGCAGATAACCTGACAGGTGGGAGACAGTCAGCTCTAGTCTCTGTCCATAGGTGTAGATGGTGGGACAGATGTGTGCTCTCATCAACTGACAGTCCCAGCTGTCCAGGCAAGGCTTGGCTCCCTTCCTGCCCAAACATCCCGTGGTCCCTGAAGCAGGATACAGACGCAATGTATGTAATACACTGGGCCAGAAAAATGTTCTCCAGTCCTACCTTAGTCTCTGTGCCTTGCCCTGCATCCTGTGATGTGCAAATGGGATTCATTCATCCACAACATTTCTCATGCAAAGACATAACACACCCTGCACACCACTGATGTCTGAGGCAAATGAGAGGAATGAGACCCCTGGCAGAGCCCCACTGACTATACTGAGATCCAAAAGTGACCAGCTTTCACAGCAACACTTAAACCTCTGCCTTTAGCTGAGATGAATCCCACCTTTAGCAAATAGCATGCTCAAATGATGCTTTGGAAAAGGAGAGGGTTTCATCTAAACTGCTTCAAGAAGTAGTAGTAAAAACCCATAAAGAGAATAACTCCATTTAACCTATTATTACATCTTGAAAGACTCTCACATTTTGCTTCTGCAAGTGCTGCAATGTCATTACCTCCCCCCCAAAAAAAAGTCTAATAGTCTTTAAGTGATACTGAAAATTAAAAGGTGCTGCCAGCTAGGCCTCCAAAACACTACAGGGAGCACAAATCTGAGGCCGCTGCCAAATGGTCTGCTGAATGAGAACAGGAAGAACCCCCAGTTAAGAGTGACCCCCCAGTTAAGAGTGACCCAGGGGACTAACAATATGAGAGAGCTCCATGCTACCACAGGGTGACATGGAAAAACACTCTTCCTCCCTGAGTAAATAAATAATAAAAGTACGTGGAAACAATAGCTCCTGTAAGCTCTTGCCCCTTCTCTGCTGTCCTGGCAGGAGGCAGTGCTGACAGGTTTGCACTGCCTGGCTTTACTGGCAGCTGTGTTTATCCAGCAACAGTTCAGCAGGCAGCTCTTTCAGAGGAGCAGGAACATAACTGCTCAGGTCATCTGAACAGGCTTGTAACCCTCTGGATGCCATTTACTTAAGTGTGAGTGCTTGGCACTTTAACCCTTGAATCACAATTCAGACATAAAACCTTAGACATTTATTTAATGCAAAATGCTTTTGCATGTCCTTGTGGGACTCAATCTGCTAATACATTTGATTTTTCTCTTATGTTGATGAATCTGTGTTATTAGGTTACTATTCTAATGCATTTTCCTTATTTTTGAATGCATCCCTCTTATTTTTAAATGTTGTTGATCCTTCTTGGTTACCTATCTTGATAGGCAAATGGGACAAACAGGAAGAGTCCTTGCCTCGTCAGATTACAGTGGAAGGGCCTCACTGTTGCTTGCCTATCTGCTACCCTGACTAGAGACATCTTTCATTAGAACAGTTAGCAGGTATTGGCACTGTCTCTCCCCAGATTTGCCCCCATCCCCATTTCCTTCTCTGCAGTATGAACCAGAGGCCTGAACGTGTTTACAAAGAATATGGGGCAGTAGTTTTGGCAGGGTCGCTATAGAGATGGTTTTTTTGATTAATTAAGTTGCTCTGTCCTGCTAAAAGTCCTGAAAAAGCAATATGGTTTAGTTTTAGGTAGCCCTGT